>OZ038511.1:16233885-16246385 GCA_964036315.1 Acanthosepion esculentum | reverse complement strand
GACTTTATGAATTTAATCACAGTACTAGATTGGCGGTAACGTCTCATCATTTTACAGCTGAAATGGTTAGATGTAAGTTCTATGCTAACATTTTCTTCTCTCACACTTCTCGCTTGTGGAACTCTATTCCGACCTCTTACTTCCCAGTCAACTTTGACCTTCAAAAATGTCAATGCCATGCCAACCATTATCTTCTATTTTACTTCATCCTCTATTATTGTTCTCTCTTCTTAATAATGTTTTCTTTTTCTTATATTTTCTCACACGCAGAAATACTTGCATCTTAGTGGCTTCATTGCATTGATTGGGGTGAAATCATTAAAAAAAAAAAAATAAATAAAACTAGTTGTGTTTCCTTCTCGCCAAAAAAATTCTACCAATCTATAAATATTTTCTGGTTTTAAATTAATTTAATATAATTAAATTTAAGTTGAAATGGCTAGATGCAACTGTAAGTTCTATGCAAACAGTCCCTTCTGCCATACTTCTCATCCGTGGAACTCTCTTCCAGTTTCTTGCTTCTGAGTCAAGTTTGATCTTCAATGATGTCAATCGTTATATTCTGTCTTCTTACTTCTTGTTCTTTTGTCGTCTCTCCTTAATATTCTCTCACACTCAGTAACTCCTTGCGTCTTAGTGGTTTTATTGCCTTGCTTCAAGTGAAATGATTAATAAAAATGAAAATTTGTCTTATTCAAGAGGAATGTTAAAATAACACAGAATTTAGCCTAAAGACCGAGAAAGCGTGATCAAGCCCGGGGGGCGAGATGTAAATCAATACAGAAGCCAGCATTCACGGTGTAGTGATGGATATTTATTGAGCACAGTATCCACACCAAAGTCAGCAGCCAATTAGGATAGTATCGAATAGACTAGCCCAAATAGCAGAATGGAATATCCCAGTCTGTTATAAAAACCACTCACCAACTGGCTCAGACAAGTAGCCAGACCAGACTCAACTTCTAATACAGTCAACTACTGTGTCTGTCTAATCCTACTGTGTGGAACTCTTCTGGTTTCTTGCTTCCCAGTCAACTTTGCATTTAAATTTTTGAAGATCAATGTCAACTGTAATATTCTATCTCGTTCTTTTATTGTCCTCTCTCCTTAATGGTAATTTTTCTCTCAGTTTCTGACAATCAGTAAATCCTCCCCCCTTGTGTCTTAGTGGCTTTATTACCTTGCTTAGGGTAAAATGATTAAAGCAAGGTATTTAACGTAATAGTTCTACCAGTAACATTATTCACATTTCCAACCAGCACCGGGTTGAACACCACATTTTTTTAGCAGAGTAAGCATGTCTGAAACAAAAGGCAAAGCTGTTTGATGTGTAAAATTGGGAATTTATGAAAAGCCACTCAATTTTTCTGATGATGTCATTGTTCAAATTATTTTTGCTTATTCATAAACCAACAAAAACAAAGAGAAAATAGAAACTTTAGTATTTATACAATTGAAACCCGCAGGTCTCAAAAAGGCAGTCACATTTCAATCCTGCGGTAAAGGTGCCTATACGCTAGTATACATCTGACCATTACAAAATCTGTATCTAAAGAGAAAACAGTAACAAATCTATGAATGAGAAATAAGAAAGCTGGAAAAAAAAAAAAAGAGAAATAATAAAGTATTGCTTGATTCTGATGCTAAACTTGAAAACAGCATACTTTATACATTATTTACATTATTCGGACTATTGTCCTCATCTTTGTTGCCATATTTATTACAACGTTTCGGCCGTTGTACGCTCCGGCCTTCTTCAGGTGAGAAGGTTAGAATGTCAAACTGAACCCTTTATTTCACTCACTGGGGTAGACTGTTCTAGTTTCACGTGCTGTGTTTAGTGGATGTCAATAATCAGTTATCTCCCTCTGGAAGTTCTCCACTGCCTTAACCGGGTATTGAACTCACACTCCTTGGGTCCTTTCACTGGATCTAACCAACGCCTTTATCCACTGTGCCATGTATCCTTGAGGACATCTGTGTATGAATTTCTGGTTATTATAAACGTAATGTCTTCAGCAACCATTTTTACCAGTGCTCATATTGCAATTTTTGCTGTTATCATTGCATACTTTGTCCCCCAATTTTAAAAAAAAATTTTTTGTTTTAGCACTTCACCCCAAGCAAGGCAGGAATGCCACTAGCATGCAAGTAGTTACAGAGAGTGAGAGTAAGAGTAAAGAGGGAGGGGTTACAGAGAGTGAGAGCAAGAGTCAAGAGGGGTGATTGAGGAAAGGATAAAGAGAAGGACGGGGATCAGGATCAAGGCATCAGAAGATGTCGATTGACATTACATTTGAATATTTGAAGATTATAGCTATCAGGGAAGCAAGTAAGAGGAAGGTAGTTCCACTGTCAGGGAGTGCGAGAGAAGAAGCTGTTGGAGTAGAAGAGGCGGTTACATTTAACTGTTCAACAGTAAAAGGGTGGGACCGAGAAACCAGCCTAGCAGCATGCTTAAATTCATGCCATTGAGGTACCAGTGAAAGTAGCTTGTCAGAGAAGTTGCTATAAAAAATATTTGTAGAAAAGACAGAGGGTAGCCAAATAAAAACAAGTTTCTCAATTTCATGAAGCAAGACTGAAATTACAAGTGCATACCAAAAAATTAGGGTGTATCATGCATCAATGCACTAGGGAAAGAAAAAGGTAGTCCTTAAACCCCCCCCCCCCACACGCACACACACAGATTGACCCGTTAGGGTGAAAATCTCAATGGATATTGTATTAACTAGGCTCTCGTTTTATGAAAGCCAACTCCTCATCACCCAGTTTGGTTTTTGTTCTAGTAAGAGATGTAATGATGGCATATATGTCATTAAACAACTCAAGGAAATTGCATACCCCACCAACAAAATGTTCTGTACCTACTATGTTGACCTCACACCATGACAGGGCCACATCAACAGACAACTTTTTCTTATACATTAGGAACCACCTCCCAAGCTCTGACTCGACTAAATGTTGAGATCTGATAGAGGAATTACAGCAATCAACAAAAATCAAGAGTATGACAGGGAGGAAATAAGAGCCCCAATCTATTTAATCTTTTCATAGATTATGCTCTGGGCAGATGCGCAGAGATAGGCACTGAGTATTTAAGCATTTCATACCAAATCCAATTCAAATCTACTAATAGAAAACAATATTCTTGCTTCATCTCTCAAGGCCAAATGTACTGATGATGAAAGAGGAGGATGCTGAATGTTTAAGTGCTCATAGTTTGGATAAGAATGATCTTAAACCAAAAAAAAAAAAATCAACATCCTTTAATAAGTGTTCCAAGAAATAGGATTCAGGATAAACGTATTCAAAACACAAACTATGATCTAGAATTAAAGGCGTGATGGTATATAAAAATATAAAAAATTAATAGAATGTATAAAAATTTTTTTTCATATATTCAATTATTTTATTTTTTTAATATATTTCTAAGTTTTTATATACAATTAGTCCTTGTATTTGCAGAGACCAGAACTGGTCACAAATAGTTAGAATCCACAAATACTTGTAACCCCCCTAAAAGTGCTTATAAGTACCTATTTTCATTGTTAAAACCCCATATACCTTAAACTTTCATCCTAAACACTTTAGAAACATTTCAGACCCTTTTTAAAACATTTTTGAAAAATAGTATTGGTGACCATACACTTAGAATAAATTTTCTTTCATACGTACAATAACCATATTTATTACTACGTTTCGGCCGGTGTACACTCCGGCCTACTTCGAGTGGTTGAAATATCGAACTGAACCCTTTATTTCGCTTACTAGGGTAGACTGTTCTAGTTCCACATGTCATGTTTTAATGGATGTCAGTTATCAGTTATCTCCTGTTAATTCCCCTCTCCAAGTTCTCCACTGCCTTAACTGGGTATTGAACTCACACTGTTTGGGTCCTGTCACTGGATCTAACCAATACCTTTATCCACTGTGCCATGTGCCCTTGATGTAAATAGTGTACATAATACCTAATTTCTGAAGTATAGACAGGTACAATAACCATTTTTAATTACGGATAGATCGATACAACCATTGGAAATACTGTGTAAAATATGTGTAACAAGAGAAAATATAAAGTTTAAAACATTTTCTAAAACAGAATTGTGATGATGTCCCCAGACTTAGCATAAGCCATTTTTAAAACCCCAGCTGCAGCGCCTAACAAAGAACAAAGCACTATGCATGTTTTTGCATTTGTTTTTTTTTTTACAATGAAGATGTACAATTCTGCCAATTTTTACCATAAAAATGGAGTGTTATATGTTTTAAGTCGTTTAAATAACAGGAAAATAATATAAGAATATTTCAAATATGTTCTATTGAAAAAATATGTAAATTGAGAAAGTTCTCAGCGAATAATTTCTACACATGTTCTTCAGAAAAACACGCGAATATTCGGGATTTCCACAAATAACAAGTACATATGTTCTAAAGAAAAATCCACGAATGTGTAAAGCCGCAAATGCTGAAACGCAAATAGGCAGGGGTACATTTTATTCTATTATTTTATTCATTTTTTTATATGTTTTTAAGTTAATAAAATAATAGAATATATTAGTGGAATCAATATGTAATTGGGATATAATGATTTTGTTTTCACAACATTTTGCAAAGCCTTCTCACTATTCTCTCAAAATGAGTTTTACTGAACATGCTATATACATCAGCATTTCAATATTGTTACAATTTACTTACATTTGATCATTTTGGGTTTCAAATCCGTTTTCTGAATTTCAAAAACATTAACATCCAAGTCCAATACTTAAGAACCTAACCAACTCTGTAATTACCGATAATTCCAGTGTGGCTTGGAATACAGAGAAGTATTTTTTTTTTCTTTATGAATCAGATCAAAGGTTAATTTTATTAAAAAAAATTTGACCATAAAAAAGGGTTTTCCTCTTTGTAATGGACGACAGAAGTGAGAGGGAACCAAAAAAGATAGTGAATTCTTGAGTGACAGTCTAAAGACTGACATCAAAGAGCTAACTCTAAGCATTACTTTAAAAAAGAAGAAAGATAAAAGAAAAAAAGAAACCAGAGGTTTTCATTTGCAAAGATGTTCCTTAACAGGTTTATCAGTAAGAACTGCACATCCAATTCTGTTACTGTCTTTGGCACTATCTGTAAAAATCTGTAAAAACATAGAAATAGAGTAGTTTCTCTTGAAAAATAATAGATTTTGGGGTTTTTTTGGTTTTGTTTTTTTTTAATCATTTCACCCCAAGCAAGGCAGGAATGCCACTAGTATGCAGGGGGGGGGGTTACAGAGAGTGGTGGTGGTGGTGGGGGGGTTACAGAGAGTGGTGGTGAGAAAAAAGACTGGGTATAGTGGGGACTGAGAAAAGGATAAAAACTGAACGGGGTTCAAGAAGATCGAAGATGATGATTGACATTGCATTTAAATTTTTGAAGCTTGTAGTTATCAGGGAAGCAAGTAAACAGAAAGGCGTTCCACGGGCGGGAAGTACGAGAAAAGAAACTGTTGGAGTAGAAGTCGTGGTTACATTTAACCAATTAAAAAGTAAAAGGGTGGGACCTAGATGCTAATCTAGTAGCACAATTAAACACAAGTCCAGGCACCAGGGGAAAAAGCTTGTCGGTGCAATAGCCATGAAAATATTTGTAGAGAAAACAGAGGGGCGCCATGTCACATTGGTAAGAAAGTGACTGAGGTCTTAGTTTGTTTTAACATTGGAATGTTCAAATAAGTTTTATATTACCTTCGGTTGTTTGATCATCCAAGATCATCAGATAAATCTGACATGCATATTTGTGATAGAGGTGACAGATTTTGCAAGGACAGATTCCATCCACAAAGCAGAAGTTTTACTGTATTTTTGTTTTTATCAACTGAATTTTTTTTTATTTAGGATTAAAAGCAGACAGACAGGATTTAATTTTCATATCATATTGCAAGGCTTTTAGGCATCTAAGTCTTAAAGATGTTTCCTGTCCGTTAGGAGATATCTTAAGAGATATCTTAAAAGCTCCTAGAACAAATAATTAATAAAAGGTTCAATTCAAAATTGTTGCTCAGACTGATGAAGGTCAGAGGGTACAAGAGTCAAAATTTTGTGATACTAACAACAAAGATGAGGACTAGAGTCTGCATGTAAATAATGATTACACCCCATCCCAGAAATTTATACAAACTCATAAAATGTGTTACAAACTATCTGTGTTCATTTTGTCTGGTTTTCGCATGTCCATACGTTGAGAGCACGACTCAACTGAGAAAAACACTAGTGTTATATAGCTCTCCTAATCCCAGACCCACGCTGACTATTGGTAATTACCTGCCCAGTATCGTTCATATGCAAATAGTGCCAACTACTCTAAGTAGGTCTTCTCTCAACAGCCCATTGTGGAAGGGGACACAACTCCTGGTACTTACAGCACCACATACAACCAACTTGGAGTCTTTTATTGAGCTGACCCGATTCCCTGTTACACTATCATATTGAATAGTGTCAGTAGCTTACAGAAGTGGCTGATCCAGAAATATAACACAATCCAGTTTAGAACATTGTAAATATCAGCTCTCAAAGTTTCACCATTTCTTGTCAAAGTCTCATTGTTTGCATGACTTCTTGAATTATTTGTGATGTTGTCATATATCATGGCAGAGTATACATGGTGTGTGTTACGGCTGGTTGAACATTGAGGGCTGATATTTATGGGGTGAGTTCGGTCAGTTGAATGCTAAAGAGTTAAAAGATCTATACATGAGGCAAAGTAATTATGTTTTACCAGAAAGGACATAAAACAATTCTAAAATAAATCTATTTCAATATTATCAAAAATATCAACAAGTGGAGCCAAATGGGAAGGCAAATTTTCGATTTCACATTCAAAGAAATCTTGGTTTTCAATTTCTTTGTTTTCTAAATCTGGTGAGCTTAGAGAATGCAGAAGAACATCTCAACCTAGCAATCTTTTTCTTTTTCTTGCATTCGTTTTGTAGAGTATGCTGTTACATAGTCATACTGAAAAATAACATCTGTTCTGTTTACCAAAGCACAACCCATTTGGTGCAATGCTTCATTTACCTATCAAGTTTCTGGCAATAAGTGTTTACAACGAAGGCCCTCCCTGTTCCACAAGTTCATAATAGACGACACCTTTTCAATTCCACCAGACACAAAGCAAGGACTTCTGTGAATGGAGCCCTAGTTTTGCTACTTGACACTGGCTTCTCATTTTGTGATAATCATGACTTTTTCATTTTCTCTTGATATGCAAAACACATTTTCTCCCATCATGATGAATGATTGTACTCTCAATGAGTATCCTTGCTTCAAACATCTAATAGAATTCAAGTCCATCACAGACCTCAAATGGAACTCTCATGATACGTCCCTAAAGAGCCAGGAAAAAATGGTTGTGGTTCCTTGTATCCATCCAGAAAGTATCAAACTCCTCCTACTATGACGTCTATACAAGAATCATATCAAACTAAAAATGTAGTATTGCTGCCATATAAGAGATGGAGATGCTCAATGATCATTTACCAGATTTAAAACATCTACGTGGCCTTGTGGGTGATTTTTTTCCACCTGCTAACCTCTTTCCCAAAGACAAAACATGTATTCTAAAATCATTTCTATAGCAAATGTTCTGATGAGCTATATACTTCAGCTCCCCCAGTTCAAATCTTGTCTGTTTAAGCCCACCATGCCATATATACAGCATTAAATCATTCCCAATCTTTTTATATTCCTTTTGTAAGGAAGAAGTTCCATTCAGACAGCTTCTTCCTAGGAACTGATACTTTATGGGACAGACTTCCAAGAGGATGGCTCTAAAAATCGCCACTGTCGTGACATAAAAATAAAAATAAATAAGAAGACTGAAATTTCAGATGGATTATAAAATATCAACAGGCGAATAAAGCCATAGTTCAACCAACTAATCAGAAAGATTTCACAACAAGGATGTAAGAAAAGAAATAAACAAGGAGACCAAATTTCACCATTTCTAAAAATAGATAGTTCACCCGACCAATCAGAATGCTTTCACAATGATACAAAGCTGTGAGCCAATGAGAAGAGAGCATACTTTTCAAAGCAGATCTGTAGATGTGCATATAAACAAATGGAAAATCAATCAGAATCAATAATTTTATCTATTCTAAGATGTCATGATCATTTTAACATACCCAGCGACATTTGCATGATGAGCTGGCAACTTTACATATCTAAACCATTCCTTGCTACATTGAAAACAAATATACCTTCCTTCACCACATAGTCAAGTGGTGGCTACAATATATCTCATAATTAAGTTTTATTGTATTTTTGTAGTATTTTAGTCAGAGACTAAAATTTATCTCCCCTTGACAAAACAAAAATAACAATAAAAATTAATTATAAATATTCACAAGAATAGACAACAGCCACGCAACCTGACGAGACATCGTTAGATGGGAAAGTCAATCTTTCCCGTTTGCTTGGTGAAGTTTTGCAAACAGGACGCATGCCTGCAATTCAGATTTGTGACAAACCAAGCAGATAAGTACAAAAATTCATATTGTTTTTGGTACGTAGTCATTTGAATGTAGATTACATGTTAACCTTGTATTAAGAATTTTGAGTATAATACACATACACACACACATATATATATATATATATATATATATAAGCAGGATTTGAGATAATCATAATTAAGTAATTCATCTAGCAGAAAGCAATGAATGGCCGTTTCGTACTATATTCGGGACTCATCAGCAGTGTGCATCCACTACCGAGAATTGGAACCTGAACAGTTACAATAGGAGGCAAACACTATAACAAAATTTCAAATTCTATCTATACATACATACATACACATACACACATACATACAATCTCTTAGGCTGTCCATCATTGCTGACAACAATGATGTCCTTTCATCTCTGTCTTCTGTGGGCTGCCAAATGAGATAGCAGTTCGATCTGCAAACAAGTTCTCAGGCACAGGTGGCAGGTAAACATGCCCAATGCGGAATTGGTAGGCTGCAGATGATGCTGGTGTCACCACCTCTTGAACACTCTTCATCTCGCCTCCTCAAAATGCGCCATTCTGGCAACAGAGAGATCGCCAGTTGATCCGATCTCTTGTGAGGTTCTCCAATTGTGTTGGGTCAATATTGCAGAAGCCAAGAGCATGCTTATATATAAAATGTTAATTTGAAATAGTGATATAAAATTGCCGTTTTTTTAAGGGGTTTACTGAAAAGGAAGCATTTAAGGCAAGCAAGCTTTGTGGTAGATTGCTCAATAATGAAGATAGAGCGTTAATAGGATTAATATGAAAAAGTTGTTTTTTTTTTTTACTTCATTTAACTCATTTACTTTGGAGTTTTGTGACTATCGGCATATAAAAACTTGTGCATTTTTCAACCACTTCATTCAGTATCCCTTTGCCTGGAGTTGCTCGAGCATTATATTGGGTAAACAAAAAAATTACTCATGTATTCTAAAGTTTTGCAGAGACAATGGATTTTTTTCGATCTGAATTTTCCCCAGGGTTTAGAATGGCTGTTACAGTAGCCTAGATCCACATATTTGGAAATTTGCCACTTATCTATTTTTTTATTTTGTAGATTACCATATAAAAAATTTATTGAAAAAAGTTTGAAGAAAGTAACTATAAACAAAATGTTTTCCATAATATTTAAGAGATAATTTAAAGATTCTTGGTATAATTGATTTAAAAATTCATAATGAATTTAATCTGGGCTAACAGCTGTATTATCAGATCTTTTAATGAAGTCAATTAATTCAGGTAAAATATAGGGTTAATTATAATCTACAGAATTGGATGTTTTAAAATTCAATTCGGTTTAGTATTTTGGGACTGTTAGTTCTTAGACTGACTGGAAGAATTTTTTAAGAAAGGTTCAATAAGTGAATTTGCAGTAGCATTTTTACTTGTTAGTTTAATATTCATTTTTGAAAGAGGCTTTCATATAAGAAATTTGAATCATTCCTACCACAGATTTAAAATCCTATCTCTAATGTGTTTGTCTTGTCTGGTTTTCTAAGTAAACTTCAACTCTGACGCAAAACTCCAGACTGCACGGCGAGGTTGCTTCCTGCCGATTGAGAAAAAGTTGGTATTATAGAGCTCTTTCAGTCCCAGACCTATGCAGACTATTGGTTAATATCTGCACAGTATCGTTCATATGCAAATTTTGTCAGTGCCACCTAAACAGTGGAGTAATGGATAATGGCTAGGATTGAGGAATTGAAGAGCAGGGTTCAATTCCAGTTGAATCTATTACATTCACTTATGTGCTAATACCCTTGGGACAGGTGTGAATCCTCTTCTCCCCCCCCCCCAGATATATAGGTAAATAGCAGGAAAGACCAGATTGCATAGCCTTGGATGGCAACTGATCTACTTTAGAAAGAAAAGACAACCTAATGTGTGAAAAAAAATCTGTCTCGCTAGCCATGTATTGAAAGATACATGATCGCCTAAGCGTGTATCACGCATGGCATATATAACTGACTGTAAGTAGAAAGTCCTCCACTCTCAACAGCCAATTGTGGAAGACGACATAACTCCTCGTGTTTACTGCACCAAACTCAAGCAACTCCGGGTCTCTTGTCGGGTTGATCCAATTCTCCATCACATCTAACTTTTCTGGATTTCCAAAAGGAATTCATCTCATTTGCATAGTTTCTCCAAGATTTTCTTTTTGTTTCCTTTATTACTGTTGTGTCGGAAACCTACCACCCCTCTTGAAGATGAACTTGTCTGCGTCTATAGACTTTAAATAGCGGCACGTCGAGAGACAGGGGGCGAGCGAGAGAAAGTTCTTGGCTGAGCTAGTTATAGATTACTCAGGCGATTTCTGTACCTTTTACCAACCAATAAAACCCTTTTTATTGTTACGTGTTATTTGTCGTTTGTCTCTACAAACTCCAAACCAACATCATAACAATTACTCATTGTAGCTTAGAGTTTAGATGAAAAACTGGAGATTGGTTATTAAATTTGCCTACATTTTCAACAAGAAATGGTCAGTTGCATTTATCTGAAGAGCTCTTCAAAACTGTATATCGCCCCAGTGGGACATACTCTTCAAGTGTGACCGAGGTGTACTCATCATAGTTGTACTATAAACCACAGGTTGGCTCTATGGGTGTTAAAGAAACACAAATATTCCTGAGCAGACGCACATGCTAGGAAACAAGCAGCCACAGTGAAAATGAGAAATCACATTTCTTGATTTCAATCTGTAGTGGGAATGGCTGCAAAACATTTCCCTCTTCCCCTTTTTATAGGCAGGAGTCCACAAATGCATGCTTGGGATATTTTTCTTAGCCAATAAAATAGGACGGCTTGCAGTTTGACATGACTCAGTACAAATGTGCCTTGTCTAAAAGACGAACAACTGCATTCATTTGTCCAAACTTGCTTTTGCATCTCAACACCATTTCTTAGTTTAGGAAATTTTGCCTTCACACCCCTTAATTTGCTTTGCATTGTTTGCTTGCTTGCTTGATATGATTTCATTTTTTCCCCTGTTGCTTTTTGCTTTTAATTCCAAACATTGTTAATTCTGTTTGTTGAACAGTTCTGTTCTTTATTTTGCATTTGATCATGGCTAATCACTCAGCAACGTGCAGTGCGTCTTAAAGATTCAAGTCACGTTCTTAAATAGCCAGGTCAGATGGAGACTTACATACAGAAGTCATGCTTGGCACCAAAATCACTCGGAAATATCTAAACTGTCAGTTGTATACAAGTGCTTTCTCAGAATCAATGATTAAAAATGGCTTCAAGCAAATGAAGCTTGTAAGTCTCAACAATGGACTGGCACCAAAGAATCATGCAAATAACGAACTTCGACCAAATAACAGAATCATGCAAATAACGAACTTCGACCAAATAACAGAATCATGCAAATAACGAACTTCGACCAAATAACAGAATCATGCAAATAACGAACTTCGACCAAATAACAAAAACTGCATAACGAATTTTGACCAAATAACAGAAACTGCCTCACTTGAGTAATTTCAACAGCAACAACTAAAATGGATATGATATGTAAATCAAAAAGAAAATATAATCAAGATATGCTAACATTAGGCTGCACTAATACAGGTTTAGAAAGGAAACACCCATCAATACTTGAAAGAGTAATACAAGATAGTTGATTTGAGAAAAAAATGTTTGAATAGAAAGATTTTATTAATTACAACTGAAAATAGCATATGCTGATTGGTCAATGAATGCCAAATGTTACCATATAAGGAAACAGCTGATATTACTATTACAAATGAGTAGAACTGATACTACACTTTGATCTCAGTCAGAAAGCCAGGGATTGAAGAAAAATATATCTTGAGTAGCAATGAATGCTAAATGAGCAAACATGGACAAATGTGCCCTCAATAAGTTGTAGCATCAAAAGGATAGTTTTCCCATGACACAACTTTTTTTTTTTTTTTTTTTTTTTAAAACTACCTTTACTCTTTGGCAATGTTTGTTTTAAAA
>OZ038511.1:16128885-16226385 GCA_964036315.1 Acanthosepion esculentum | reverse complement strand
CAGCCAATCAAAATCGACTTCCTTACTGTGACTCGCATCTGACTGTGAATGTCAACCTCCGGAGCTCAGAGAAGAGATACACTCCCCCTAAAACTAGTAGTCTACTAAGCTAGTATTTAACACAAGCAATTTAGAAATTGAAAGTGAATACTGGTAACATCAGTAACATTAGAATGCTGAAGCTATGATGAGCATTAAAATCAACAAACACAAAAATGTTCACAGATGAATTTGTAGAGAGAGCCATTTCTATATTGTCAGGAATATATTACATTCCTGATTTGGCGACAAAGATGAGGACAATAGTCCGAATAATGTAAATAGTGTACATAATACCTCATCTCAGAAATATAGACAGATACTGAAGTGCCGAAATGTTGTAATAAATATGGTGACAAAGATGAGGATAATAGTCCGAATAATATAAATAGTGTACATAATACCTCATCTCAGAAATATAGACAGATACTAGAACAGCTGAAATGCAAAAGAAAAACGTCTACCTAATCTATCTTTTTTGTCTCTTGATAATTAACAATACATTACTGAACATTAATTAAGTCGAATTTCAAAGAGTTTATAGCAGAATTTTATGTGAGAGATAAAATTCAATCCCGCAGTCACACGTCTCAAGAACTCGTTCACCACACAGCTTAACAGCTCGTAAATACACTCCCCAACTGCAATCAAGTTACCCATTTTATGGAACCTAGTTTGCATAGCACAATGCTAATCTCATTCAAAATTTACATCTCCTTCAAGACTCACATTTGACATCAAACGTTTATGCAGGCCACAAGCGTCATTTTTCTTTTGTACAGGCCAACATGTGCAACATTGTTTACTCAGGTAAGCATTTCTTGTTGTTGTATTCTTTTTTTCTGGTTGGCTTTTATCCGTTTTCCTTCTCCCTTGGAGAACGACACATATGACGTGGATTCATTTTCGAGGACGTTCATGTGTTCACTACAGCCTTAACTTAATTTGCATTTTATTTTTTTTTTTAAAAATGTTTGCAGTTCTTGTAGACCTAATGCCAAATAAAAGGCCGCACAATTAACAGGCAAAAAGAAAAATGAAAAAGAAAAGATAAAAAGAGATGACGATAGGCTCTCAAATTCATAGAGAGAGCATCAAGATTTCCAGCAGAAACAGTTAATCATGCCAAAGATAGACTTATTTTCTGTTTTAGAACAAGTAATTCTTCATGATAGGGACATTTTTAGGTCTTCTATTCTTTTCCATTGAATCTTTATCTATTAAAAGAAATAAAGTAAAAAAAAAAAATCCAAGGAAGAAATCCATCATTAATTAAATCCTATTTCTGTAGTTTTCTATAAAATTATATATAATGAAAACTAAAAAAAAAAGGTCCCAAAAATAATATAAGTTATCATTAAGAGAGAAAATAGCAAATATCGTACAGTAATGGTGAAGGTATTTAAATATATCATTTATGATTAGAGATTTAAGCTTGGTCAAGTCTGGCACAAGGCTATCCAAAAGATAACCCAGTAAAAATAGAAATACCAAATCAAGTTGAGGGACCAGTCTGGCAACTATTACTGTACAATAGATATTTTTCAGATGCTCAGCCTAAACTGGCACATGATGAAGACCCTTTATACCATCTACTGGCAACAAGCACAATTATCTGAATTTAGATGAAGTATTATTTTTTGACAATTATTTTCTTCATCTTATCTCTGTTGCAACTCTCAGATGATCATTCCATAGTCATAAAACAGTATAAAGAAAATACTAGTTAAAATGAATACCAAATGCATGTTTTATCATAAAGAGAGCAATATGTAATATCTGTTCAATAGCCATTCAGAAGAGTAATGGTAATGGTGTTATATTTGCCATTAATCTTTGAAGTTTTAGGAGCAGTTTCTGAACAAAATAAAAGCCTCTGTCTTCAAATTTGTTTTCAGGAATAAGCAGTTTTTTTACATTCAGACTCTTCCTCATCTAAATAGAAAAGTTCCATCAAAAATTGGTTTGGTTTGCTTTGTTTTACGGGATATCAACCTCAGTGGGTTATTTAATGCCAACAAAATTTTTATTGCTGGTAATATCTTTTTTTTACAAAAATGTATTGCTGGTAATAATTTTTTCCCTCAAAAATTGTATTGTTGGTAATGTATCATCGGTAGTAATGTATCATCGGTAGTAATTTTTTCCTTCGAAAATTTATTGCTAGTAATAATTTTTTACAAAATAATATTTCTGGTATTAAAACCTATTTTTACACTTTCATAGTGTTTTGACCCCAGTTTGGGGGTTAACTAATTGCCCATAGTTGAGACCCTAACAGGTGTTACCACCACACGTCAGGGTGGACCTTGGAATACCAACAATTAAGAGATGGTTCCACGCTACTCAAAACCTCCTGATCAGAGGCCTTGCTGTCGGACATAGTTTATCGTCATAACGAGGATGGTCAAAAATTGTTACAGATGTCAAAGCACTTGACATTCGTATACAGATGTAGAGACCTAAAGCTAGTGTCATCAGGTTTATCAGCCAAGACATTAGGTTGTTCCAGGAAAACATAAATGGTAGTGGAAAGATAAGCAAGTCCTCATATGAGAAAAGGATTCTCAGCAACTTTCTTAACTGGAGACTTAGCAATTGATTAAATATACACATTCCACTTCATATCAATGGAAAATGTTAGTCTGAGAAGGTGCAATGAGTCGCTCTCCTGGAGGTTAGCATCAGCCATGCTAGAGAGCAGTTCCATTTTGGAGGTGTTAAAATTAACAAGTCACTCCTTGCCCCATTTAACAACAGATTGTAAGTCTTTTTTTTTTTTTTTTTTTTTTTTTTTTAAAAGATCAGCTGCCAATTTGAGCTTATTCAACCAAACAGACTTAAGATAGGAGCAAGTACTTGCGTTATCAGCATGGACACTGGACTGAGAACTGATGACATCAGCAAGGTCAGTTATGAAAATTAGAAACAATGTAGGTCCAAGGATATATCATACAAAGAGGAATTTCAAAGGGTCAAGGTACACCAAATACAAAAACTAGAACAAATAAAAGACAAAAATGAGGACAATAATCAGAATATAAATAATGCTAACTCCTCAGCCCAAAAATTCAGACATAAACAGTCTTGATTTTATTCCTAATTTCTCTAATAAGGAATACCTCAGGTTTCCTTTGAGAAAACTTGAAGCAACATTACTTAATTTGAAATCAAATTTCAAGAGGTTGGAGCTCGTTAGTGTAATGAAATTCCAAGTGAAGCTATAAGAAGTCAACACAACATTACAGAGGAGGAAGACGTCTGTGGTCTTGGATTCAAGTGCTCAGTTCTGCAAATACAAGTTGACAAGCCTGATATTGAATTTCAAGTGCAAAGTTTCTCCCAATGAAGGGAAATGAGAAATGAATATGTATTATAGTGTTGTTCTATTAAGAGACTTCTCAAGTACATCTCACCAAACAAATAAGATCTAAGAATACAAGATAGACTCAAAAACTATCAGCATTAACTGTTGTTGTTTATTTCCTTTACTAACGTCCACCTTATACAAGACCCAAGGGCCACTTAATGTAGAATCTTACTCAAGGTAGTTGTTGTAAGAGCAGTAAGAGTAAGGGGCACAGTTTATACAGATGTATGGAAAAGATAATGGTTAACCATAGGCATGAAGAGGTTAAGATTGTAGTGATCAGGAAAGCATCTTCTTGGGAGTTAGTTCCACAAAATAGTTCTTAGGAAGAAGCTATTTAAGTAGAAGTTACTCCTTACTAAAGGAATACAAAGGGAAAGATAGTGGCTCACCTCAATGTACGCAACATGGTTGGTCTTAGCTGAAAGGGTTAGAGTTGGGGGAACTAAAGTATCTAACTTGTTGCAGGACCACTTTTGACCGAGAGGTGATTTAGGTCCCCAGTAGGAGCCATATATGACTGGAGGGTAGGGTAAGTTAAACATTTTTTTTTTGTATAAATTATTAGATTTTGTTTTAGAATATATTTGGAAATGGTTCTATTATTTCAGATGCCTCTATAAATAATTACACTTTTGTGCAAATTAATTGATACAACTGCTTTAGTTTTCTTTCTTTCACCAGTCAGTTTTAAACCCACTGGAGTGACAGGGTGTAATCGATTTCTATTTTTTCCTCAGATTAGGTCATTGACAGTGGTATGCAGCAATATGAAACTATTTTTGGGGTGTATCGTGACCATTGTTTGGCCTTGATAAATATTACATCATCCATGATTGCATCAGATTTTTATATTGTTTCTACTGTCGATTAGTTGTCCTATGGCCATTGCCTGCAATGGACATCAATCCAAGGAAGCGTACGAAAATTGTAATGCTGCACGAACAGACTATAGACTGGCCTGGAAACTCTTGATTTAAATCCTATCAAGAATCTGTGGTCAATCTGCAAGGAATGATTTTGTGGAATAAACATACAAAGTACTAACATGTGCACTGAGTCATTTTTCATTGAAAAAATACAAAAAAATAAATACTAATGGAATTATTCATTTTGTTTCAATTAATTTGCACCAGGGTGTAGATGGCAGAGATTGAAACCACAATTGTTTTTCTTGGTTATAAATGGGAGCCCAGGGACTGTGTCTGCTGTTCCTCTTTCTCACAACGGGAGATACAGAAACATGAATCTTTTCAAATTCATAGGCAACTTTCTAAAAGTATTATTTCAGGGATTGAACTCCCAACAAGATGACGATGAAACACGTACTGCGTGTGGCAGAAATACCTCCCACATTAGTGGCAATTGTCTTCATTGAGCTGATATCTTACCATTATGTTGATGGTATTGTATAATTAAAATGCCACTATTCTGAAGGACATTAGTGGTATGTTTATGGAGCCTTTTAAATCCAATGTCAGATGGTTTCTAACATTTGGTTATGATGAAAGGTTTGTACCCTTTTCATTATTTACTATTTTATTTCTGAAATGAGTAATTGTCAATATACTTGTATTATTTCAAACTGTTATTCTCATCTATGTTAATATAGATGTTATTATAGGTATGTTTCAACCAAGTACCCTCTGGTCATCATCAGGCATATTGTTTTGCATCTCAGTACTAATTCAGCATGAACGAACAGTAACTGGCATCACAAGGACAAAAATAACAATAGTCAACAGATATCCCATATCAACTGAAATAGTGGATACCTGATGATGACCCATTGATATTTGGTCAAAACGGTGTGTCTATAATAAAATTTCCATCAACCAGGATAAGAAGAATAGTTTGAAATAAAAACCAGTACCATATTTGCCGGTATCAAGGACACAGTTCTTTCCCTGAAATAAGTCTTGAAAATTTGCTGTATGAAGGTTAGGGTTTTCATAGGCCTATGCTCATCCCAGAAAAACGTTATCTATGCCAGACGGTAAATTGATGTCCTGTATGTTAAGCAGATTTTCGGCTTATTTCAGGAAAAATAACTGCCTCTTTGATTCTGGCAAATATTATATATTTCATTTTCAGTGAGTTTATTAAATCACTGTTTGGAACCATTAATTATGAAAAACATTTAAGTAATTTATATTTACGCATTATTTGGCATGTAAAATAACAAACATTACATTTAATGCTGTTTATGCGGTTATGTGGCAGACATGATGAGGCAGAACCTGGGACGAGCACAACTGGTTGCGACTTGCCTTTTCCCCGCCAAAAAAGAGCCTGTATTTGCTTAGCATGTAAGGCTACTGCAGTTGAAATGAAGGAGAAAAAAAGCACTTACCGCTCTGCCGTAATCTGTCCTCGGCCAGATAACATAAAGGAATAAGGAGGGAGTTGTATTGCCTTTTTATGCAATGAATATGCAATGCATTATGGGACAGAGACGCAATGAATTATGGGATCGGATGAAGACGCAAGAGATTATTGGTATATGGACAGATATAAAAGCAACTAGTTTTACCCAGTGGGAGGCTTGGAGCGACGTTCACGGCTGGTGACTGGAAAAGTCTGTTAGTGCGATTTTGAGACAGAACTCAAGAAGGAACGACTAGAGGTTGGAATACCAGGTGGGAGAGCTTGAATTTACTCGCTGGTTGCTGTTTTCTTTTTATTTCACGACAGGTTAATAGTCATACCAGACAATTCAGCAAAGGTCAGTATCTGTAGATTCTTTCCCGACTCTGTGTGGCTCCCCTTTTATTCTTGTTTTTGACCATTCATGAAAATTAGCTATAGTTTTAAAAGCACTAGAAGGAATTGGAGAACAGAGTTTGAATTCCAGTTGAATCCATTACATTCACTTACATGCTAATACCCTTGGGAAAGGTATGAATCCTCTTCTTCTCCCCCCAGCTATGGGTAAATAGCAGGACAGACCTGGTTCTATAGCCTCGGATGGCAACTGGTCTACCACAGAAAGAAATGACAAAATACTGCAGGAAAAAATCTGCCTCGTCAGTCATGTATCGAAAGATATATGATTGACTAAGGGTGTATGACGCATGGCACATAACTGACTGAGAACCACACATATGCTTTACCTAAATTGCCAATGGCAACTCTGATCAGGCAGGCATGACGTGACCTCTTAGCCATGGGTAGGTTAAAATTCTTTGGTCCTATTTCGCCACAGTTTCGTCACCAATTTTCTGGTTATAGATTTTATTTTTTTCTTTCATTCATGGACTTATTTTTATAAGAATTATCCGCATTTGGCTCCATAGGATCCTGGTGTAAAGATCTTTAAATTTACACCAATGCATGATTTTATCTGTTAAAATATATCAACACAGCAATTTCAATTATTTTTATTCAGGCTATTGTAACTTTTAGGGAATTTTGAACTTTTTTTTTTTAAGCTTTTCACCCCAGGCAAGGCTGGAAGCCACTAGCATGCAAGGGGTTACAGAGGATTTGGACCAAGAGCAAATTGGAGTGTTAGAGGAAAGGATGTGGAGAAGGATAGTGGATAAATCAAGGCAACTGGAGATGTCGATTGACGTTACACTTGAACAGTTGGAGATCATAGTCATCAGGGAAACAGGAATGAGGAAGGGAGTTCCATAGGCATGAGGTGCGAGATAACTCTGGCGACCCCTCCGACCCTTCTAATTACCGTCCTATCAGTCTCCTACCCCTCTCCGGCAAAGTCTTTGAAGCCCTTATCAACACCGAAGTGGTTAACCACCTTACATCACATGATCTGCTCTCAGACAAACAATATGGATTCCGCTTTGCCCGATCCACTGCTGATGTGCTTACGGCCATCACCGAATTTGTCTACCAAGCTCTCCATAATAACGGAGAAACTCGCGCTGTGGCCCTTGACATCTCCAAGGCATTTTGATATGTTTCGGCATGCCGGCCTTCTTCGCAAGCTTCATGGATATGGTATTACAGGCCGATTGTTGCTGAACCATGTATTGGTTTCACCGTCTTTGTCTAAGGATATCATTTTTTTTTTTTTTAATACTGTTCAGTTACAGCTCTCCCCTATTTCCACTGAGTCTATATCTATTCAACCCAGGGATTGAACTCACAATTCATGAGCCAAAGTTTTCATCAACTCAGTAGTTACAATTTAAGCTACTTTGTTATTTTAAAAAATACAACTTTCAGTTTTACACACACACACACACACAAAAAAAAATTGCAAGTGTATATAAACAAACTTTGATAAATTTTGTTAATAACCGAAAGAAAAATATGCAAATATTTTGGTAGAAATGGAGTATTAATTTTTTTGATTAGTTTTTCTTTACTATTATATTTTTTCTGGCTTCTTAATACCAAAATAGTACTGAATACAGTAAATGCAAGTCTGATTTTCTTACATGATGGACCGACATTGTTCATTCTTCACTAGTTTTTCTCTCCATTTTTTTTACCCCCCCCCACTTTTTATCACAACTGTGAGGTCAGCTTACATCTAATGGCTGTTAAACAGATTTAAACTCCCAACCCTTATCCTTGAGAATCTGTCTGGCAGGAAAAGTGGATTAACATTTAAAACTATGAATGCCAAGCAGCAGAGGTCATTCAAATTTAGCCATTTTTTCCTCATTCAATAATTTAAAATGTATTAAATTGCAGCTGTAAGACCACAAGAGTTTTTCACTTAAAAGTTTGGTAACAAATTTCTGTGACAGAAATCTGAAAGCGCATTGCAACAGTGAAACATGCCTTCCGAAAGCTAAACAAAGTATTAAGAAACAGGAAAAATTTGTTAGAAACAAACAAAAACTGTTGAACTGCTACGTAATATCAATCCCCCTCTATGGCAGTGAATACTGGACAATTTCCTCACAAATGAAAAGGAGATATGCAGCAACAGAGATGTGGTTCTATAGAAAAGATGCTAAAAATACGAGAAATGGAGCATTTGAGCAATGAGAAAGTTTAAAGAAAATGGAAATAAAAAGGATACTCGACCTTAGAATTAGAAAAAGGCAGTTAAAATTTCTGGGACACCTCAGGAAGAAAAATGTGGGAAATTTGTCCTGGCTTTGCCACATAAAAAGGTTACGGTTAAAGGTGACAGAATTGATAAAAGCAACAACAGCTTGAAAGATTAGAGAAGACAATTCTCTCTTTTAGGCAGAAGAATAAAGACTCAAATTCCGGCTCAGGGTGCAACAGTAGAAGAAGAAAATGTTTATTTACATGCACAAAAAAAAACAGTAAAAAGATATACAGAAATATGAGAGAAAGAAAGGGAGAAGAAAATTCCTTTAACTTAAAGGAAGAAAAAATGTTCATTAAAAGGCTTACCCAAAATGTTTCTCTGAGTGCCTAAAAGTTCTATAAGCGAGTAAATTGTTCTTAAGGGGTTAACACACACATAGATTTCTTCATTCTTGTTGAGGAGGAAACTATCAGAAGATCTGAATTTTGTAGTCGAGTGAGTTCGTAGGCCGACAACAGGAATTTCTAGATGCAAGGAAGCAGATCTCAATTAGTTTTTAGTAGTGGTCCGACATTCTGTCTTTACAGCCCAGCAGGTAGATCTCTTTCTTGAAACAGGTTCCAAAGATAACTAAAGTTCTATCACTGACCTGATGTTATCACTGCCAAAGAGGTGCATATTCTCTCATATATATATATATATATATATATATATATATATATGATGAAAATGTGGAAAAGACAAAGCAAAATCCGAATATGTGAGTTTACTGTTTTTATTTTGTTTTTGTTTTTGTTATTCTGTCGACGTCAGACGTTTTGGTCTTTTCCACATTTTCATCATACCGTCGGATCTACATCCACACATTTGCTTATATATATATATATATATATATATATATATATATATATATAATAATAAATAATATAAACATTCCCAAATTCTTGCTTAATGAGGAAGCGAGACCAGACACCTTAATTCAACTTAATTTCAAAAATTATATTAAGGGTCTCGGCTCTCGCTTTTGAAACATGAGAACTCTTATGTAGCGAAGGAATCATATTTAAAAAAAAAAAAAATATTATAATATAAGCTCTACTTCTGTATGGAGCACTGTCTTTTTAAAAATAAAAGCAAAAATACTAAGGAACTCCGGATTATTTACCTAATGTCTTCTTTCCTATTTTTCTGTATACCTGCACACACACACACACATATATATATATATATATATATATATATAGAGAGAGAGAGAGAGAGATTAAAAGGCTCAGAAATATTGGGAACTTTTCCCTCCAAAATTACTATACACTTTCCTGGCCCTGTCATTCATCAGAAAATATATTCTTATCTCTGATAAGAATGGGAGCCGGATTTGAAAGCAGGGGAAAAAAGTTGGGGCATGGATCAGAAAAGAGGCTAGAATGTGAACTTGTAAAACATTGTAGTAGTGATTCTCAAATTTAATCAAAAGGGGATGGATCCATTGTTATTTTATGGCTTATCAACCCTTTGTGGCTTATTTAAAGCTGGAACATTTTGTATTGTAAGACTAATTCTTTTGGGGTTTTTTTGTGAGTGAATATTGCATTAATTCTTTGGAGATAATGATTTTGTCCTACTATTTAACCCATAGATGAGGAAAAGAGTTGGATTCATATCTTTGACATGGGTACTTGGCCTTAAAGTTAAAAAAAAGCAGTTAAAATTTCTGGGACACCTAATGAAGAAAAGTGTGGGAAATTTGTCCCGGCTTTCCCACATGGAAAGGTTAAAGGTTAAAGGTGTGTAAGTGAATGTAACAAACTCAACTGGAATTCAAATTTGACTCTCCAATTCTTCATTTCAAGCCGCTATCCATTGTACCACCTAAACATTCCTAGATACACACGAGGCATAGTGACAGCAAGAGAAGCAGACGGAAACATACCTAATGATCTTGCTTAAATGGATGGTGCAACAGGGACGTGGAGAAAAAGAGAGAGCAAGGGAACATACATTGCTTAGAGATACAAAAGATGAGATTGATGTGGGAAGCTATGATTGTCCTTGTCTTGAAGGAATCCATCACATAAAAAAAAAAAAATAAATAAAACAAAGATGATCCAAGATCCCATAACAAGTGCCAAGTTGGTCAGAAAAATTATCATAGGATTACAGGGATCATGTAGTGGTAGGAAAAATTGTCTCTTGCTTTGACAAAATTTCACTGTGCCCAAGACTGTGTAATAGGAAATTGAACGATGTACTCCCCATACAATTCAAAATGTTAACCATGGAACCTATTACCGATTGTGCTGACACAGCAAGAAAAATAGCAAATGGGCAGAAATAAAGCCTGCTGGACAAAAGAAATTCCTGACTAGTTCAAAATCTAATAACATTTCCTGTAAAAATGTACCATTTTTGGCAAAACATGTTTGTGTACCAAAAACTGATTTAATACCAGTCAGAAAGAATATTGTTGACATGAAGATAAATTACATCCAAGACAAGTTATTCAAAACTTAATAACTATCAAGTTATATTCAAATCATGTTCTTGGTGACATCTCAGTAATTTTAGAGCAATAGCTATTATTTATAACTGGGACAAAAAATATATATATATATATATATATATATATATATATATATATATATATATATATGACTTTCTGGTTAATATAGATTGATTCTTTTGAACAATTTTTCTTATCTTTATTTTTATGCAAACAAGCCTCCTTGCCTTCCTTCCATCAGAATTTCCCAAATAGATGTTATGACAATTTTATTTCAGACTTGTTTCCTCATCTTTGTTGTGTTTATCCAGAGAATTTGATTTCCATATTTTTTGGCACCTTTTCTGCCCATGAAAGGCCTTGTTCCTCCTAGTACACACTCAGCTTGCTTTTATCCTAATATTTTGGCCACTCTACTCTCTGGCCTTCCTCAGGTGCTTGTCACATTTGGTAGCTAAACTTACAACACTGAACAAAATCATTTGTTTGATCCATAGATTGATTGAAAGACACTGTATGTGACAAGTACTGGAATGTGAACAAAGATCAACAGAAGGATTGTTTAATATTACTTAAAGGTTACCAGATATGACAGATACCTGAGCATGGTCAGAGAGTAGAATGAATGAGTTGTTTTTTATGGTTTATCAACCATTTGTGTGTTATTTAAAAGTGAAAAATATTTGGGATTCTGAGAATAATTCTTTTTTTTTTTCAAGTGAATATTGCATTAATTTTTTGAGAATAACAATTTTTCCAGATAGAAGTCCTACTAATTAACCCATAGCTTGGGGGAGGAAATAGATCCATACTTTTCCCCAAGGGTATTTGGACATAAGTGAAGATAATGAAGCTGACTGGAATTCAAACTGAGCTTTCTCATTCTGAGTTGCTATCCATTACGCCACCTACACACCCAATAGAGCAAATGAAATGTTTTGATGAAACCAGTTTGAAAGACTAGAATAACAGAAACTAATATTTTCTGTTTTTAATTTTCGTACCTCTAAATTCATAATGTTCACAGGATAAGTCAAGCAAACGCACGCACACTATATATATATATATATATATATATATATATATATATATGTATGTATATGTATGTATGTATGTATAAAATAGTTTTAAGGTATGTTGTATTTATGGGTAAAAGTGTTCAATATCAGGGATATAGTGTATGTAAATATAAGAGTGGATACAGAGGTCAACACCGAGTGGCAACAGTCTGTTTCATGCTTGAAAAAATGATCAATAAATTTAAAAGATACATATTAAATTATGTATCCTCTTTTGTGAACATAGATAACCAATATGGGAAAAAAAAAAATGTCTGCAACAAATCCTCAACAAACACCAGCCACTACCAATACCTGGTATTCCAAATTGGTCACCCATCTAGGTACTGACCAGATTCGATGTTGCTTAACTTTAGTTGTTGTACAAGAACAATGTCTAGTTAAAGACTACTTATTCCATAAACTTCATAATCCAAAGAGGACTCATGTGACACTATTTAGCTATGGTAATTGGCTAACTAATTCACCACAGAAATTAAGAACAGGAAATACTTAAGGTGAGAAAGAACTATATCGAAAGATAGACTGAGCGACGTTAAAAAAAAGATTTGATTTTATTTACAAAGAAAAAAGGATACTTTTCGCAAAAGACAGAAAATCCGTAAGAAAAAGCGAGATGTGGGATTCTGTCAAATTGATTAATGTCATGGTAAGGGAATGTCGCGCCAAGGGAAACAGAATTCAGAAAGAAAAACAAAGCCGGCCGACACATGGCAGTCATAAAAATATTTCAGATTGAGACGATCGCGATACAGGCAGAGAGAATCAATATTGGTTATCTTTCAAAGATATCATTTATTTTTGATTCTTGGGTCCAGCGAAGAAAGGCCATGTGGTGTGTGTAAGAATTTTGGCATGAGAAAGAAAATTGTGGAGAGAAGTATTATTGTTACTTTATCAAGGTGTCGATGTCGGATACATCGTTGTCAAAAAGGGCATCTGGTGATAAGAGAATTTTATGGCATGAGAAAAATAAAGAATTTGATTTCTCAAGTAAACACGAACCGCAGTTAAAAGTTGACTTCGTGGAGAAGCCATATGGCAGGCTCTTGACAGTGATGGATGGAAGTGCAGAGGTTTTGGTCGATGGGAAAAAGAAAAAGAGAATTTTGTAAACAAAATTCTGGATAATAATTTTAAGAAGGCCTGTCTAGCAACACCCACACTGCCGAGAGATCATTGGTCAAGTGGTAGCATGAGTGATAGGCGGAGGTGAATGTATGAGAAAGGTGGAGAAGTTGTTAGCACCCACTGAGGGGATTGGTATAAGATACCAATGTGAGAGATGAAGATTCTAGGGTGATAACTCTCCTCCGACCTCACCTCACGGACGAGGGAGAACCCCCCCCCTCCGAAATAGAAAGTGATTGATCTTCCTAAAATGGGAAGTAATTAATTTTCCTGGCCTAAGAACAAAGAGAATTCTTGTTGGGAATCGAGAATTATCGAGGAACCCAAGCCATGTCAGGCCCCACACCAGATTTTGGTCAGTACCCATATAAACGAATGTCCCCAGGCAGTTTAGGAGTGTAGTGCAGTTCCGGACAGTCAGAGACTGTTCGAGTAGTGGGAACCAGAGTGTTGCCTCCCAGAAGCTGACCGAGAGATTCCATGTCCTTTCAACTTCGCCTTCCTACCAAAAGCAAGTTATATTGACGAACGGCTTAAGATACCAAAACTCGCTTAAGAAATGCAAAAGTGTCACAAATTAATAGAAACGGGCTGGGAGAGAAACACACTCCTGTATATAACAGACGGATAAAGATAATTTGTTATTTCTCAACATACTTGAACCTCTTGAGTTTTGTTTTATTGTTTCTTTTACTTACGCTTGTGCGGTATCACCTTCACCCCGGATTCAGCTTGCACTACGGCCTGACACCTGATTGATTTCATCTACCTAAGATCAAAGTCACAACGTGGGTGGGTTAGACTTGAAATCAAAGTAGTTACTTCGGTAACCAGACGTTGGAGGTGAGCTGGGAACAACAAAGCTGGTATCGAACCGGGGAACGACCAGATCGACTGGGACACAGGCTGGTGGCAGCGACAAAGAGTCAACCCCAAAACGCTGGTGGAAGAAACCTTACAGCTTTGCGCCGCAACTGGGAGTTGACCACGAGCCAACAGCGCAGTGTCACATATTAGCATCGCGACCAGAGGACGTCAAATATTGGTGCTGTGACTACCAGAGGGTGTCACACTCCAAAACAAATCTGCCAAAATGCTACATGAAGAAAATGGTTCAAAAAATAGAATTATGAAAATGATTCATCTTGAAACAGCAAATTATCTTTAAAACTAAACAGATGAATGAATCTGTCTGGGAAATATATGGAATAAGGAAAATAATTCCATTTCAGAAACTGCGACAAGACAGGAAGAACATATTGGCCAAGTTGAAGCTGTTGGAGCTTGCATATAATAAGCATGAAATGATGAAAGAGGGCCTCATCTATGTCTGTCGGTCTCTGTTTATGGCAAATGTTTGAGGTTGTTTCAATTTTTTAATTTTCGTTTTGTTTACCTTTGGTTGGGTTGATGTGACAGGTTTGTCCAATGCCATTTGTATATGAGTATTTCTAATGAGAATTCTCTGATTACAAGATAGATTGTGTGTGTGTGTGTGTGTGTGTGTGTGTGTGTGTGTGTGTGTGTGATTATTTTATTTTATTTTTTATTTAAAAATATTTTGTGTGCATTGATGAATTTTTGGTGAGTATTGAAAATAGTTATATTGGCATGTTTTGGATGCACGATATGTTTTATAATCAAAGTTGGAATGCCATAAGAATTATATAGATGTGACTTCTAGAAAACCTAAATACCTGTATTTATGAATGAAACAGATTTCCATTGGGATAACATCTTTTCTATCTCCTATATCTATTCAGAACATGGGTGATAATGTCTCCTCAACTTCCTGTCCTTTGTAGCTCTTAGCAAGTTTTGTCTATTCCTAATTCCTCCCCATACCTCGCATCCATTTACACCAGCTTGTTCTGTAGGTTATTCAGTTTCCTTCTGACCCTCTTGCCTTCAATATGACTTGTGAATATCAAACTCTCCAATCACTCTTTCCTCATTTTTCTAGAAAATAACTTTCTCTTTCTGATTCTAAATATGGTTTGTCTTTGTTTGCCTTTTCCCCAAAGCTTCTTTAACACTCACATAAAAATAAAAACAGGCCATCCTGGCATCTCATCTTTCTCATAGACATGCTGTTGCTTCCCTCTGTCTTTTCACTGGTTCCCAAACTGAATGAATTTAAGTATGCTATTGTGGCAGATGTGATGACACAGAACCTGGGACGAGCACAACTGGTTGCGACTTGCCTTGGTCCCGCCAAAAAAGAGCCCGTATTTGCTTAGCATGTAAAGCTATTGCAGTTGAAATGAAGGGGAAAAAAAGCACTTACCGCTCTGCCGTAATCCGTCCTCGGTCAGCTAACGTAAAAGAATAAGGGGGGGACCTGCATTGCATTTTTACGCAATAAAGATGCAATGCATTATGAGACAGGGACGCAATGAATTATGGGATCGCATGAAGACACAAGGGATTATGGGTATATGGACAAATATAAAAGCAACTAATTTTTCCCAGTGCGGCGTTCTTGGAGTGATGTTCACGGTTGGCGGCTGGAAAATTCTGTTAGTGCGATTTTGAGACACAACTCAAGAAGGAACAACTTGAGGTTGGAATACCAGTTGGGAGAGCTTGAATTTACTCGCTGGTTGCTGTTTTCTTTTTATTTCTCCACAGTTGGCATCTCGGTCCCACCCTTTCACTGTCAAAATGATTAAATGTAGCTGTCTCTTCTACTCCAACATCTTATCTCACACTTCCCATCTGTGGAACTCCCTTCCTCTTATTAGCTTCCTTGATAGCTATAATCTTCAAATATTCAAATGTAATATCAATTGATATCTGATGCCCCCATCCTTTTCTTTATCCTTTCCTCAAACATGTCACTTTACACTTGCTCTCACTCTGTAACCACTTGCATGCTAGTGGCACTCCTTTGCTCTCACTCTGTAACCACTTGCATGCTAGTGGCACTCCTTTGCTCTCACTCTGTAACCACTTGCATGCTAGTGGCACTCCTTTGCTCTCACTCTGTAACCACTTGCATGCTAGTGGCACTCCTTTGCTCTCACTCTGTAACCACTTGCATGCTAGTGGCACTCCTTTGCTCTCACTCTGTAACCACTTGCATGCTAGTGGCACTCCTTTGCTCTCACTCTGTAACCACTTGCATGCTAGTGGCACTCCTTTGCTCTCACTCTGTAACCACTTGCATGCTAGTGGCACTCCTTTGCTCTCACTCTGTAACCACTTGCATGCTAGTGGCACTCCTTTGCTCTCACTCTGTAACCACTTGCATGCTAGTGGCACTCCTTTGCTCTCACTCTGTAACCACTTGCATGCTAGTGGCACTCCTTTGCTCTCACTCTGTAACCACTTGCATGCTAGTGGCACTCCTTTGCTCTCACTCTGTAACCACTTGCATGCTAGTGGCACTCCTTTGCTCTCACTCTGTAACCACTTGCATGCTAGTGGCACTCCTTTGCTCTCACTCTGTAACCACTTGCATGCTAGTGGCACTCCTTTGCTCTCACTCTGTAACCACTTGCATGCTAGTGGCACTCCTTTGCTCTCACTCTGTAACCACTTGCATGCTAGTGGCACTCCTTTGCTCTCACTCTGTAACCACTTGCATGCTAGTGGCACTCCTTTGCTCTCACTCTGTAACCACTTGCATGCTAGTGGCACTCCTTTGCTCTCACTCTGTAACCACTTGCATGCTAGTGGCACTCCTTTGCTCTCACTCTGTAACCACTTGCATGCTAGTGGCACTCCTTTGCTCTCACTCTGTAACCACTTGCATGCTAGTGGCACTCCTTTGCTCTCACTCTGTAACCACTTGCATGCTAGTGGCACTCCTTTGCTCTCACTCTGTAACCACTTGCATGCTAGTGGCACTCCTTTGCTCTCACTCTGTAACCACTTGCATGCTAGTGGCACTCCTTTGCTCTCACTCTGTAACCACTTGCATGCTAGTGGCACTCCTTTGCTCTCACTCTGTAACCACTTGCATGCTAGTGGCACTCCTTTGCTCTCACTCTGTAACCACTTGCATGCTAGTGGCACTCCTTTGCTCTCACTCTGTAACCACTTGCATGCTAGTGGCACTCCTTTGCTCTCACTCTGTAACCACTTGCATGCTAGTGGCACTCCTTTGCTCTCACTCTGTAACCACTTGCATGCTAGTGGCACTCCTTTGCTCTCACTCTGTAACCACTTGCATGCTAGTGGCACTCCTTTGCTCTCACTCTGTAACCACTTGCATGCTAGTGGCACTCCTTTGCTCTCACTCTGTAACCACTTGCATGCTAGTGGCACTCCTTTGCTCTCACTCTGTAACCACTTGCATGCTAGTGGCACTCCTTTGCTCTCACTCTGTAACCACTTGCATGCTAGTGGCACTCCTTTGCTCTCACTCTGTAACCACTTGCATGCTAGTGGCACTCCTTTGCTCTCACTCTGTAACCACTTGCATGCTAGTGGCACTCCTTTGCTCTCACTCTGTAACCACTTGCATGCTAGTGGCACTCCTTTGCTCTCACTCTGTAACCACTTGCATGCTAGTGGCACTCCTTTGCTCTCACTCTGTAACCACTTGCATGCTAGTGGCACTCCTTTGCTCTCACTCTGTAACCACTTGCATGCTAGTGGCACTCCTTTGCTCTCACTCTGTAACCACTTGCATGCTAGTGGCACTCCTTTGCTCTCACTCTGTAACCACTTGCATGCTAGTGGCACTCCTTTGCTCTCACTCTGTAACCACTTGCATGCTAGTGGCACTCCTTTGCTCTCACTCTGTAACCACTTGCATGCTAGTGGCACTCCTTTGCTCTCACTCTGTAACCACTTGCATGCTAGTGGCACTCCTGCCGCCTTGCTTTGGGTGAAATGCTTAAAACAAAGAACAAAACAAAAACTTATTTAAAAAATGCTATCTTCATAATAATAATAAAAAAAAAATGAACATAACCTACTATGGAGAAAATACCTGTTAGATACAATATTCATAAAGTATATGCTTAAAGAATATACAAGGTATGATGGATTAATTGTCATCTAAATTATGCAAAAGTGAAAATGACATCTCAAATTTTAAAAGAAATATTTACCAAAATTACACAAAAATATCCTAAATACTAAATAGTAAACTTATTCAATAAAACTGTCATTAGATGCAACAACTGCTTCCAGATGACTTTGGGATTTCCTGCATTTCATCTGAACAGTCGTCTTGTTTAAGTTGGTGAATGCTGCCATAATCCTTGCCTTCAGTTTATTTTGGTGTTACAAGGAATTTTGTTGGTCTCTCACTCAACTGCACCCCACACACAATCAAGGGGTTGCAGTCTGGGGAGTTAGGTGGCCAAATATAACAGGTGATGTGGTCACAAAAATTTCATGACTGGGTTCTCTTGCTTGTCTGGCATGGTGCAGAGTCCTGTTACCATCCTCTAAATCCAGAGCAGCACTACCTCCTTAAGGCATTTGATGTAGGCCTGTGTGTCAAGTTTGAGACCCTGTCGGAAGATGAATGGAGACATAACATTGTCATCACTAGTGATCACTCCAAACACCATGATGCTGACTGGATATATCATCCAACTCTTTCCAAAATTCTCTGCATTGACCTCAGATTGACACCCAATCACTCTGAAATGTTTATATTGGAGCTTCCAGCATTAATGTCAAGCAGTACAGCATGCCGTTTCCCAGATCCCCAACCTTGAGCTATGGTGTCTGGGAAAGTCAATTTTCATGAGTAGACACCTCCAGAAGGATGCCATAGGAGTAAAGATTAGATTAGATTAGATAGATAAGATTAGATTAGATTAGATAAGATTAGATAAGATTAGATAAGATTAGATAAGATTAGATTAGATAAGATTAGATAAGATTAGATAAGATTAGATAAGATAGATTAGATAAGATTAGATAAGATAGATAAGATAGATTAGATAAGATTAGATAAGATAGATTAGATAAGATTAGATAAGATAGATTAGATAAGATTAGATAAGATAGATTAGATAAGATAGATTAGATAAGATTAGATAAGATCAGATAGGATAAGATCAGATAGGATAAGATCAGATAGGATAAGATCAGATAGGATAAGATCAGATAGGATAAGATCAGATAGGATAAGATCAGATAGGATAAGATCAGATAGGATAAGATCAGATAGGATAAGATCAGATAGGATAAGATCAGATAGGATAAGATCAGATAGGATAAGATCAGATAGGATAAGATCAGATAGGATAAGATCAGATAGGATAAGATCAGATAGGATAAGATCAGATAGGATAAGATCAGATAGGATAAGATCAGATAGGATAAGATCAGATAGGATAAGATCAGATTAGATTAGATTAGATTAGATTAGATTAGATTAGATTAGATTAGATTAGATAGATAGATAGATCATCATCATCCTTCGACTTCCCTCTGGATGGTCGGAACTCTATTGACAATCCCTTTCCACACGGTTCGGTCCTGTCCCCAGATCCCCAATGTCCAACCCTGAGTCCTGAGCTATGGTGTCTGGGAAAGTCAATTTTCATGCGTAGACACCTCCAGAAGGATGCCATAGGAGTAAAGGATGAGACGATTTCCCTGTCCACTCAGTGGCAGTGGCCATCAAAAAGAGGCCATAAGGTTGCTACACAGCTGAACCTATGACCAGTAATCTCCATAAAGCTGGGAAAGGTATTTATTCATGCATAGCGCGTTTTGGACAAATAGACCCAGCTGATCCCATGCCTCTCCAGGTCAGACCACAGCTAATATCCTTCAATTTGAAAGCTCACCATGGTCACAGACATGCAGCCACTAATTCCATCAGGACAACTCTCCATTCTGACTGTTGACTTCAAATGACTTCCTGGTTATACTGCCAGAAGTTCAGTGCAATGTGTAAAATTTATCCTGCTGCCAGTCAAAACCCATTGTAGTTACCATCTCTCTCTTGAATTCTACACCCCTTGAAACCCCGACACATGGATTGGCTTGCACTGTTTGGGGTTACAGTTTTCATTGATGATGTTTTGTCTCTGGAGAAATTATTGTTTTAATCTTGGTCACCACACATCTTTTCCATCACCTAAACTGACTGCATGCAGAGCTTTAGAGCTTAGTCTACCCAATTATGCTAGACAACCACTGACCACTATATTCACCGTTTGACAGGTTTTGTTCTTAATCATGCTGAAGAACCAGTTTAGTCACCAATGACAGCTGACCATGTGCCAGGTAGTAATTGGTTAAATGGTATGAGTAGAACTCATTGAGTGTCCTGGCATAAAAGCAGGGAAGTGTTGTGTGTAAATCAACAAATATCAAAGATCATCATAAAATAGACAAATGTAGCCATGGAATCAAATTCCCAAGGACATCCAAGTGAGAAAGATTCATGAAAAAAACTCTAATGTCATTCATGATTATTGTTTGAGTTCATATTGTGCAAATTGCCTTTTGATTCTTTATAATATTTCTACCATTTTTTTTTTTTTTTTTTTTAAATCCTTTCTGGTTTCATTGAAGATTACATTTACTATGGCTCTGGCATTGTTCTGGTTCTATGGTAAATAGTGTTCCTGGTAAATGGAAAATTACTTTGAACTCACAAGACAATAAAATGAAAAGAGGAATTAGAAATAAGTAAGATATTTAGGAAATGAGAAATAGTTTTTAAACCTCTTTTTAATGTTGTTAACTGCAGTCAAAGTAAAAAAAATTTTTCAATTAAAAAAAAAAAAAAAGCTACTAGATACTTTTACTTATTATTTGCGACATTGTGAAGGGAGGTGAATGAAACCAGTATTATAGTGAAGAAAGGCCAAGATGAGCATGTGTGTATTGTTAGCATCATAAAATAGGCACAAAAAGCCTGGCTGAGGCATTTATTTAATGGCATATCAACTCCCTATGGGTCATTTAATGCCAAAATTTAATTTTCTTGGTAGCTTGAGAACATTTTTCTTTTCACAAAAATATATTGCTGGTAATTTTTTTTTTTAAATCTATACTTTTAGTTTTTGATCCCAGTTACAGGACTCACTATTTACCCATAGTTGGGACCCTAACAGGTACTACCAGCCTGGGTCAGGTTGGAACTGGTAACAAAAACAATTAAGAGGTGGTTCCATGCTTCTCCAAACCTCTTGACCAGAGGTCTTGCTGGATGTAGTTTATCAGCATACCCATGACAATCAATGGAGGCGTCTTTATGAGTCTCATGCAAATGATGCCATTACAATTAAACTGGAACATTGTGTCATGCAGTGGAGGCTTTCAATTCTTGTTAGCTTGCTTGCAAAAAGCAATTAATGGTTGATTCATAATGGGTTTGTGACAAGGTTCAAATACAAAGACAGTGGTTCGCATTGTCAGGTCATTTTGATACAACTCTATATATATATATATATATATATATATATATAGATAGATAGATAGATATGTATAAATTACCACAAATTAATATCAGCCATACAATTGGATGGTTTCACCCTTCCTCTTCTTTTAGAAAAGACATCACATCTATATAATTGTTGCTGCCAAAAAGATAGGGCAACAGTTGTGGGTTTTATTAAGCAATATTGGTAAGAGTATACATGGAATAAATGAATGCCAGACATCAGTAGCATATGAAGATTATGGCTGACCACAGGTGATGCAAGAATAGAACTTCCAGTTTGTGACAAGGATGGTTACCCCACCAACAAAAGGGGCACATTGCATCAAATCACATTCCAATCCAACACCAGTGCTGCTTAACCTATCAGTCAAACCTTTGTATAGAAAACACTGATTTCTATTATACTTGAATGCTGGAAGAATGACACCACGTCACCTGATAAGACAAGTCAGGTGTCAAGATTTTCCAGGCAGGTGTTCAAGTTCATGTGCAACAGATTTTAATTACTCTTCATCACCTGATTCAAAATTCATGAGCAAATTTACAAATCCATAGCAACAACATAAATCCAGTTTCAAGTTAAAAGGAATGTAACATGGAAAGGTCTCATCACTAGGATGTCATAGTGACTGATGAAGAGGTGGGGGAGGACTTGAAACATTTTTTTTATCCCAGATTATTATTAATACTAATTTGCCTGTAGAGTCAAGAAATAAAATTATTAGGATTTCTACATCAGATGATTGAGAAATGGTGTTACATAAACAGAAAATCTCATGTATATAAAATTGCAAAGTGTATGTGTTTGCAAATGGTTTCCTGTTGGTTTCTTTATATATATATATATAAAATTGATATTTAAATATAAGTAATCATATATATATATATATATACAAATAATGAAAAGATTACTTAAATTTAAGTATCAATTTTATCCCAATATCAATGTTTCTTGGTAAAATTCCCAGTTTTCAGGGGTTATGGTTTTAAATGGTATTTTCAATTTTTTCACTTTAAATCCGTGTTTTTATACTATTTTGTACACATACATATTCATGAATTTAACATTCTTTTGTGTGTATATATATATATATATATATATATATATATATATATATATATATATATACACCTCACACAAAATCAACAATAATCACACCAGCAACAATGACAGAACAACCAGCATCAGCATCAAAACAAGGATAACAAAGACACCAACAGCACAACAATGAAAAGGATAAAGCCAACATTATCACCAACAGCACAACAATGAAATTGATAATGCCAGCAATGACACCAACAGTACAACAATGAAAAGGATAAAGCCAACATTATCACCAACAGAACGACAATGACAAAGTTAATGCCAAGAATGACACCAACAGCACAACAACAGAATCTGACAATAAAAAGAAAATGCATCTGTTCATTTGAGAATTGTTTAACCTTTCAAAGCTTGTCAACAGTAAATAATCTATGACCTTTTTGTTGTGGAGTCCCCGTCTCTTTCCGAATCAGAACCTTAATGGATATTTGTTTTTGTCTGCAGACAGCCAACACTTGTTCACTACTTTCCTACAATGTTCTCATTTTTCAAAGCAAAACTATGCCAACCATATTGGGTGGTGGGAACGGAAGACGCTGTCCCAGAGTAGAGAGCTATCCTCTCCGAGGAGCCAATCCAGTAAGTGCTCAAATAACAAATCTATCCAAGCAAACCAATTGAAGAGGAAGCCATCAGTTCTTGGAAAAGAAAGCAGCTAACAGGAAAAGAGAAAGCAAAAATTCAATGAGATGTCTCCAACAGTGAACATTTCTATCTAGAAGCATCCTGGAATGCTTCTGTCAGGATATTCAAAGATTGAAAAATGTCCCCATGTTAAGAATTCTAAAAATAAATATGTCCTGTTTGCTTTTAATTTCAGACCAGTAGTAGAGATACCATTTCTGCAAGCACTGGTTAAAAACTGGTTGAGATAAATTGGTAAGTGGAAGAAATTAGTTTTTACTAGCAGCATGGCCCGGCGGTGTCCGTGCTTGATTCAAAAATCGTACAGCAATCACTATAACTTGACTTAAAATATTTTTGCCCTTCCTTGCCTTTAAAGGAGTGCCCTTTGCCGTGCTGATGTTGCTACATGCCTTACTTCTTACCTATCTCACACAGCAAATTTTTTCTAAGCTCTATACTAAACATTAAATCTGTTACGAAAAAGAACAAAACAAAATGAACACAAAACGATCAGCTTTAAAAAAGGACTCGTAACTGGAAAAACCGAATGAAAAAAGAATGTTAACAACAAATACTTTTTCACACCCAACCCAGTTCTGCGGATTCAGAATCAACATTGAGTTTAAGCAAGCGAATGAGCCAATTGGAGTAAAGTGCAATGCAGGTTTAAATTTTTCCCACTTGTGACGAATGCAGCTATTGATTTTTTTGCATGCTAATTAACATTCGTGTCAGTCAGCTGTTGGCTCTCACGCTGGCCAATAGAATCTTCCTGCCTACTCGTGGCAGCCACCTATAGGCTCTCACTCTGGCCAGTAGAAAATGGCCGCAATCTACATGAAAACTACCGTAGAAGCATGAAAAAAAATCGATTATTTCCACTATCGATGGGAGTTGGGAAATGCAAAGTCAGTCTTGGCCTTTCCACTAACTTGGAGCATGTGCATGTAAATTTTGGTGCAAATCCATTGAAAATTGCAGCTGTGCATTCGTCACACACACACACACATCCTGCCTTTTATAGATAGAGATAGTAGAGGAAAGAAAAAAAATCAGTGATGTTTTTAGCAATCAGAAAGCTATTTCATTCAATGATGTTTTTAAAAATATTGTTTACAAATCATGTTGTATTGGAATTTGAATAATCTGAAAAATGAAGCATTTTATAGTAGAAATCAGATACACAACTCCCAAGTTATGAAAAGAAAAAAAAAATCTGATTTTGCTAAGGTGGAAATGAGTAATACATATCTTGTTTCATTAACATTGTACACAGGTTATCAAGGCACCATTCATAGTACGACGGTGTGCAAGCTCATCTCTTTGAATATGCATTAATGAACAGAGTCTGAGCCACACTGGCTGCCACAAAACTATAATTTCGTGTTAAAGTTTGGTAAATAGCCTGGTACAGGTAAACGTTAACAAGGCCATTTCTTTTAGATCTTTTTATTACTATACTAATAGTATACCATATAACAATGAATAGTAATGATGAGGTTACATTATGAATTTTATTATTAACTACACATTTTAATAATTATTACTAACATTATACAATATTACTCAAGATAAAATACAATTATAAATTAATAAAGATTATATTTTTTTTTATTATACATATACTTCTTCCACACATTTATTTCAAAATACATAAGGGTGGCAAACCAGCTCCAATCTATTTACTTAACATCAAAGTCATGTGACACAATTTTCCAGCCATACAGATCACGTTTTACAATGACACCCACATAGCATCATCACCTATCAAGTACTTGTCAAACAGCCGAGATATTTGTTTATTAAAAAAAAAAAGTTATAATGTGAATTGTATAAATGTACGTTGGATTTCTTACACCAAAACAAGGACAAAAGTTCATATAAACATATGGACGCAAATCCTTCGTTTTTAAGTTTATACAACCAGCATTTGTAGGTGGATCAGAATCCTCATGGTACAATACAAGCTAGACACCAGAATCAGTTTGTGATTAATGTGTGAGCTGGAATTGTATGTGACTGACTGGTAGGGCCATATGTTCTCCCGTCATGTCTTACAAGAGCTGTTTACAGAGACATTATCTTGAATACACTTCTCGACCTGCTAGAGGATGTACCCCTGCTAATACGAATACACAAGTGGTTCAGGCATGATGGTGCTCGAGCACATGTTAGTCAAATTGTTCACGATGCACTGGCTGACATCTACCATGAAAGATGGATAGGGAGAGGAGATCCGGTTCCATGGCCTGCACGTCCACCCAACTTCTCTCCTTTGGATTGTTATCTGTTGGGCCAACTGACATTAACAATGCTGAGACATTTCATCAATGTGTCATGGGAGCCTGCAAAACGATTCAACAGTGTGGGAATATTTGAAAGGGTCCACCAGTCAAAGATCTGACGGGTTCATGCGTGTGTATAAGTTAGAGCATTTTGAATATTTGTGATAAGTTGCTATGTTGAGGTACAATGATTGCCTTTTGGACGTTATATATATGGACTTTTATCCTTGTTCTAATGTGAGGAACCTGCCCCCAACATTCATAAAAATATATATAACATACAGTATGTGTATTTAGAAAAATTTGATAAATTGGTAAGTTTTTTAGTGACATGTTTTATCAGTTATGATTTCATTGGTTCCAAAAATGGTATATGTTGGGCTACAGCCTCTAGGTGTAAAGGGGAAAAAAGTGTGACACACTGACATCTGTATTTAACCTAACTTTCTAACTTTCTGTCCTTGGACTAGACTTTATTGATGTTACTATGTCTACACATGTGCACGAAACAAGAGATGCAGGTAGTTTCAAAATTTTTGAAAGAATATTTTTTCTATCTAGCCAAATCTATCTGCATTTTTATAATTTATTTTCTCTATTGCCTTTTTTCCTGATTATCCTATATTGTTACAAAAACTGTCACTAAAACAATTTTCCAATTTATCAGATTTTTATAAATACACAGACTAACAAAAACACATACAAAAACCGAGATAGGTTTAAAAAGATAGAGGTCATTAAAAAATAAGGACAAAGACTTCCTCCCTTCTACCTTTCTCTGACCAATCCTAATTGTTTTATGACCCTTTAAACAGAGGAACATTTTCTCCACCAATCCAAGAAGAATTTGGATTACAACCATGCACAAAAAGACAATGGTTCAACATACGAAAACATAAAAGAAAAACAAAACTCCTGTAAATAATATGTGAAAATAAACATTCTTCACCTGAAGATGGTTACAAGACCTGAAACCCATATAGAAAAACTTGGACAAAAAAGTATAATACATATTTTTTAAAATTAAAAAAAAAATATCCACATTATAATCAAAAACATTTGCAGCTTCTCTTTTTTATATTATATATATATATTGACATTTTAATGTTTATACATTCTTTTTATAGATACAAATATTTAAGTAAATGCTCTGTTTTATAATAAACAGTATTAATAACATTTACCAGCCTGAAGGACATTTAGGCTGGTAAATGTTATTAATACTGTTTATTATAAAAACAGAAAAGTTACTTAAATATTTATCTCTATAAAAACATTCTTTTTATATATAAAATATATAACATATATATATAAATGCAGATGTCAGTATAAACATAAAAATGTCTTAAAATAATTGTCGGACTTTGTCCATTTCATAATGTGTGACATCATTTGTTTACATTTGGATATGTTTTGAGCAGATATTAATGTACTTGAGAGATTCATGGAAGATTCATGGAAGATTGAAGTTAAAAGTAGTAAAATCGACCTCGCTAATCGAACGATCCTCCGTGGCCAAATCGGTTAAAGGCACGTCAGGCTATATGACGGTTCCGTATAGGATACAGGTTTGATTCCTATTGGAGGACGAATATTTTCTATGAAAATTTCTCGGACATTCAGGCTGGTAAATGTTATTAATACTGTTTATTATAAAACAGAGCATTTACTTAAATATTTGTATCTATAAAAAGAATGTATAAACATTAAAATGTCTTAAAATAATTGTCTGACTTTGTCCATTTCATAATATATATATATATATATATATATATATATATATATATATATATATATATATGTATGTATATATATACACACACACACACACACACACACACACACAACTTTTTTTCAAGGTTTTCAGATAAGACGTTTAGCCATATTGACACCATCTTTCATAAGAATCACTGAAAAAACCTTTGACTTATTCAGCTAAAAAGAGAACAAGTTAAAATCCTTTTGTGTCAAGCCCACTATATCTTCCCATATGAGCAACGGTGAGAGAAAAAAGATCATTCAGGCTTTCAGTAATGGTACCAACATTCATACTCTGGATTCCGTCTTCAAAGACCATTCAAGAATTCAGTGAATAAGCTTGAAAAAAAGAGGGAACAGCAGGGTGGAAAACTCGAACAAGAGGTCACAACAGGAAAAGGGATCATCATTTCAACTTAGAGCTAAAGAGATCAGTTAGAAAAGATCCAACTCAATCCGTACAACATTTGGCACGTAGGAGAGGAGTTTCAATGATGACAGTCCAACGAGAAGTGAAAAAAAGACTTGAAAGTGAAATTGTATTTGAAACATATGAGGCAGCTTGTTACACTAGGACAGAAAGTTAGAAGGTTAGAGAGGGCAGAGATCATCTTGAATAAGTTGGAAAATGATCCTGGAATAATATCTATATATATATTTTATATTTACACACACTCTATCTCTGATATTGAGCACTTTATCCCATAAATATAGCACACTTTAAGACTATATATTTCTTTATATATATATATATGAATTTTATTTCTATACTCCATGAGCTTCTGATCCTTAGCTATGATTAATTGACAACCATGTCATTTTTATTTATAATCGATTTCATCACAATTCTTCTGTTAAGCTTGGAGAGTAATTAGACATTCTTATTGCTCAAAGTAGAGTCCAATAGTGTTATAAAAACCATGGAGAATTCCAGTAAAATATCTTTAATCATTTCTAAGATACAATGGTTCAAAGCTTAATTTAACAATTGGACAATTTTGCTGTTACACTGGGATGGATATACATACACACACATATATATATATATATATATATATATATATAAATGCAGATGTCAGTGTGTCTCACTTTTTTCACTTTACACCTAGAAGCTGTAGTCCAACATATACCATTTTGGAATCAGGCCGACTAATGAAATATATTTCATTTAACAGTAATGATGTTTTTTTTCTATGCCCTGCCTTTTCAAAATATACTCAGTCCTAACTCTCCAGACTTTTTTTTTTTCTAATTCTTATTTATTTCTGTGTATTACTATGACTTAATATTAAAGATGGTGGAGTTGTTTCCCTTTACTCAGTATAGTAACTGATTAGTACTATAAAAAAAAAAAAAAATATAGACAAACAGTGAAACCAATACATGGTTCAGTTCAAAATTCATAAAAGTTACTATAGTCTGAATAAAAATAATTAAAATTGCTGTGTTGATATATTTTAACAGATAAAATCATGCATTGGTGTAAATTTAAAGATCTTTACACCAGGATCCTATGGAGCCAAATGCGGATAATTCTTATAAAAATAAGTTCATGAATGAAAGAAAAAAAATCTATAACCAGAAAATTGGTGACTAAACTGTGGCGAAATAGGACCAAGGAATTTTAACCTACCCATCGTTAAGAGGTCACAATGTCATGTTTCCCTGGTCAGAGTTGCCATTGGCAATTTAGGTAAAGCATATGTGAGTTTCTAGTGCTTTTAAAACTATTGCTAGAGAGTGATCTATTCTGCTGTTTAACTTATAGCTAGGTAGGATAAAACAGATTCATGCCTTCCCAAGAGTATGCGTGTAAAAATGAATACAACAGATAAAATGGGAATTTGAACTGTGCCCATAGGTTCGACTTTCCGCACAAATAACCAGTACACTACCAATTCATCCATCACTGATGAACATCGTAAAAATCTAACAAAAAAAAAAGAAAATCCCAAAAAGTGCACGGTTATGATGCATAAGTATATGGTGATTCAAAAGAATTTAAGGCGGAGGGAGTCGAAGTGCTGCGTCTAGCTCAATCATATCTCTCTACCCCCTTCACACCCCCCATTGATAACCTTGCTTCATGGTCAGGTTTTTTTGAATCACCATATACTTGTTTTGATTGGTCATTCTGACTTATGTTACAGCGTTTACCCCTAGCGAAGGACCGTAAATGAATTTGGAACTTTTTAAAACCATTTATTCTACATTCAACATCATCACTTGATAAGACACTGGGCGTGTTGAAACGAAATGGCTATTTTTGTAGTGATTTTATAACATATTTATGTTATAATATTTAAATAAATGAGATTATATATATATATATATATATATATATATATATATATATAAAGACATTTATATTATGTTTAACGTTCTTTTTATAGATACAAGTGTTTAAGCAAATGCTCTGTTTTATAATAAACAGTATTAAATAACATTTACCGGCCTGAATGTCCGAGAAATTTTCATAGAAAATTTTCGCTCTCCGACAAGAATCGAACCTGTATCCTATACGGAACCATCATTTCGCGTGATGTGCCTTAACCGTTTGGCCACAGATGAGCGTCTGGTTAGCAAGGTCGATTTTACTATCTTTAAACTTAAATCTTCCATGAATCTCTTCTATTCATATCTGCTCTATTATAAAACAGAGCATTTGCTTAAATACTTGTATCTATAAAAAGAACGTTAAACATAATATAAATGTCTTTAAATAAATTGTCGGATTATGTCCAATTCTAAAATATATGACGTCATTTGTTTACATTTGATATGCTAGAGCAAAACTGAAGGCAGTCAGTCATTCACGGATAAACATTCTCTTTCCTAGATTCTATTCTACCTTATGTTTCCCTGTACCAAAAAGGTAATAAACTTGTTAAACCAATTCCGGTTTTCTACTGTTGTTTTTGATAATTAACTCTCAACAAAATGGCTCGATTTTCTCCCAGTTCACTGTGCATTCAAGTTTATAAAGTTTGTATAAAGTCAGATATTTAGTGTGATGAAAACTGGGATAAACTTAATGTTATCGTGGAAGACACCTTGTCTAGATAATAGACTCTCCCACCTATTATAAGTAGGAGTCAGTAGGTAGTCGAGGGAGGAGTAAGTTATCAGCGACCACAACTCGATTACTCTGCGTAACACTTATTTACAAGTTCCTAACGTTTCTGTACGTTTACCCCAATTAGGACGCATTTAGTCCGACTACAAGTTCTATTGTGGAAATAACTCCACAACACTTAATAGCATTGTTTAAGGATAATAAACTGTGTATCGTTTCCATAGTGTGTAAAAAAAATGTAAACAGAAAAGAATGTTAGCATATTCTCTTCATAAACAAGATGCAATATTAAAAAAATTTCAATCTATACTCGTACATAGGTATATTTTTTGTTTTACAGATTTGTTTTCAGCATGTCGAAAAAAACGAAAGTGGAACGATGATTACGTTCAGTATGGCTTCATGCGTTACTAAGAATGATGGCATGCAACAGCCACAGTGTATCCTGTGCAGAACCTTGTTCTCCAATGCGAATTTGAAACCCTCAAAGCTTGATGACCTTTTCAAAAACAGACATGGTGGCAGGGATTCAAAGAATGACATTGCAACAAAAAGAGCTAGGTTTGATCGTGCCAGCACATTGTTGACGAAAATCTGTATGAAGGCAGAGAAGACTTTACTGCATGCTACGTACCAGGTTGTTAAGTCAAAGAAGCCCCATACAATTGGTGAGGAATTGATCAAGCCGTGTGCCCTTGAAATGGCAAATACTGTTCTCAGCAAGAAAGCTACAAAGAAACTGCAACAACTGTCTTTATCAAATTATGTGATCCATGACTGAATCTTTGACAGAAGTGAAAATATCCTCAGGTAAATTGTTGCCAGGCCAGTACAGATTTCCCCCGCCCAGGTGGAGAAGTCAACATGTGTCAAATTGTTGTTAGTAGCCTGGTATGTGAGGAACAAAGAACTGGAAGAAAGTTTTCTCTTCTGTAGTCACTGAAGCGATAAATGTGTTCAAGTATAATAAAAGGATTCTTTAAAAGACACCAACTTCACCTTGACAGGATTGGTTCAATATGTACTGACGGTGTACCAGCTATGCTAGGCAATCGTTCAGGGTTTGTTGCATTGATAAGAAAACAAATTCCTAACCTGATGATTACTCACAGCTTTCTTCATCGGCATGCTCTTGCAGCAAGAGCATTGGCTCTAGACTTGAAGAAACCATTGGCGATTTGTGTAAAGGTTCTGAACATGATTCATGGCTGTGATCTGAATCATTGACTGTTTTGTGAGGAAGTGGCTCAGGAACACGGTGCTTTTGTACTATACCAAAGCAAGGTGGCTGTCACGGGGCCCGTGTGTTGTCTCGTATATTTGAACTGAATTCAGCAGTTTCTTTGCGGACAGGGACAAGAACTGGCTGGATATTTTGATGAGCCCAGGTTTGTTCAAACGCTTGCTCATTTGGTGGATGTGTTCACAGCACTTAGTGAGCTCAATTACTCTCTGCAGAGAAGGAGGATCAGCATTTTGATTGCAAGGAAGAAGTTGGCTGCATTCGAAGAAGTTGTTTTGTGGATTGGGCATGTAAAGAAAGGGAATTCGGTAAGTCTTCTAACCTTTAAGAGACAGTCATCATGTCCCTGTGTCTAGACTTTGTTTCAAAAACTTTTGAACATTTTCAGTTACTGTGTATTTCATTCAATTGATACTTCTCGTGTAACAACTGGATCTGCCACTCTTTCAAGCAGAATTTGGAAGATGTTAACGATAACAGCAACATCAAGGAAGATCTCAGTGATCTAAGAAACAATTGTAGAATCCAAATGGAGTTCCCCAATGGTTGACTGGTGCAATTCTGGGTTTCTCAGTTGGAAAAGTATACTGCACTGGCAAAAAAAACAAAAAAAAACTTGCTGTGTCTCTCACGACTATATACCTGTGCAAAACCGGATTTTCCTGTCTGCTTCACATCAAAACCAAGAGCAGAAATGAACTGGATCATCAACACGACATGTGAGTAGAACTCAGTACCAAGATTTGATGTCATCATAAAGAGAAAACAACAACAGCAACAAAGTCACTGAGCTTGTTACTTAACCAGAATCATTCACAACACACCAATGCATAGTACAAGCACAGGTTAACGTCATTTTATTTTTTTTGCTAATGGGAAAGTAATATGGGTGTTTGTAATGCATTATTTTTGTTGATAGTTGTTGAATAAGGAATAAAGAAACAATTTTCATTACTTACAGACGATAGATAGATAGTTTGTTTGTTTAACCAGCATATCGACCTTCGTTGGGCCATTTAATGCTGAAAAAGTTTTCTTTTTTTTTTATATGGTTTGCTTTCTAAAGTTGTTGTACTCCTGAGTTGTTATGCACCTTTAGGCTGTTGTACACATCAAGATTGTTATAAGCAACAAGGTTATTTTACATGTCAAGTCTTACAGACGAGATCAATATTGTTTTTCATCATTTCTGAAAGGAAGTGCAAGAACTGGTTGGTGGTTTGAAAGTGTTTCGAGCAAGGAAAAAGGTTAAGAATCACTGATTTAAAGTGATATCAAAATCTGTTGGGTTAATAAAAAATGAAATAAATCAATTACTTTTTATATATATATATATATATATATATATATTAGGACATTAAAACAAAAATATACTAAAAAATCACTACACAATTACAATTATGTTTCAACAATACAAATGTGTCTCCTCAGGTGATGGTAAACTACTAAAATAAATAATATTTAGTTCTACTCTGGATTAAGCACTCTTTTAAATTAAATGTTACAGACATTGGAATTCTACCCCATTTTTTCTCATTTTGCATATATATATATATATATATATATATATATATATATATATATATATATATATATATATATGGGCATGTGGTCGAGTGGTTAGAATGTTTGCATTCTGACAATGAGAGCTGGGTTCAAATCTCATCATTTGTTAGGAGACTGCCTGATGTTATCGGACTGGTGGGGTCAATCCCAGCATGTGGCACCTTTGGAAAGTGCCTGAAAACCATACCACAGGTTGACCCAAGCCTTGTGAGTGAAATTGGATAGACAAAGTCCTTGGGTGGGGAGCCATTGATAGCTATGCTAGCACAAAGTCACAAGTCATCGTGACAGAGGGCTTGAGCATGCTGGCCTTGTTCAAATTGTTGATCACACTAGATAACACACTCATTCCCAGAACCTGTGACTACGGTCTGCTCAGCATAGTTACAGTATAAACCACAGAGCAGGTGTCTGCAATAGGGATTGGCTAGTCGCCCTAGTAGACAGATATCCTTGAATATGAGTGACCAGCTATATATATATATATATATATATATATATATATATGAGAAATTGTTAGGAGGATTTGAGATAATCATAATTAAGTAATTCATCGAGTTTTTTTTAGAATAAACCTCAACAGAATGCAGAAAGCACTGGACAGGCCGTTTCGTCCTATATTTGGGACTCATCAGCAGTGTGCATCCACTACCAGGAATTGAAACCCGAACAGTTACGTTATTAAGCAAACGTCATACCAATTGTACCACGGGCCCCGGTGACGAAGAGGTAACGAATTAAACTCGACACAGCGCAGCTCATTCACATATTCTGTGGTGGAACTCATCCAAGTTCCTTTAACCAAGGATTGTGCCCCCGATAGCCCCGACTACTATCACCAAGCCGCTTCATCCAGAGCAAGAATATAATATAAAAGGCTCAAACACTAATCTTCCATGGTTATAATTTAATTTGTAGGTTTGATGAATTGGATTGTGATTATGATTCCAATGTAATAAATTATAACCATAGAATATTAGTGTTTCAGCCTTTTATATTATATATAATAAAATTTAATTCATTAATCAGACACAATAACAGATTAACAACTAATAATAAAATAGAACACCTATAACAATATACTGGAATAAAACCTATGTAACCGATAGAAGATTTGTTCTAACCATAAATTTTATTAGTCAAAATAAGTGATTAACAGTAATAACCAATAAGAAAATATAACAATATTCTGTAATAAAAGTTACTTGGTAGATAAAAGATTCCTTTTTATAACAGATAACATCAACGTAAGCTTTCGTTTGTTTTTCCTTCCTTGTTATTAAGTTGACAAATTCCAGCTTTTCACTTAAAAGTAAGAAATATTTTGCGTCCTTTTTGGCACAACAAAATTGCCAGCATCGTTCCTCTTGAACTTATGAATTAATATTGGATAAGTGAAACTGTTAAAAACAAATTGCAAATAAAGGCATACGATTTCACAGATATGAACATGCACCCCCCCCCCATACACGCACATACTTTGAGATAGTCGAGGCAATCTTGACCTCCTTGAACAACTTCCTGAAGAGTAATCATTTCCATAATAAAAACTGTTCATCAAAAGAACCACTTAAGGCAGATAATATTAGTCATTGACTACCGCTACTACATTACACTTATATCCTGCCAACCAATTATCCTCGTCAACAAGCCCTGCTAAAAGCATTCATTATAGATCAGGACTTATTACTGTCCTGCATTGCGACATACAATTGGATTAAAGCGAATCACTATTTCAGAATGAGCTTAAATGGAAGACATTAGCTTTTCTTAATGTAGTGATTTGTTCTTTTTGATAATAGACGATTTCATTGTGGTGTAATGTTTCTTCATTGTTAGAATCTTTCATTGCTTTCATTTGGCATCACATTTTGCCAAGAAAATATACTGTTTCCTCATCTCAAACAGAAAAGCTTTCTTGTAATCATTTATCTATTAAAGAAATAGTGTCCTCTCACTCTCTCTCTCTCTCTCTATATATATATATATATATATATGTATATGTATATAGTTGCGGCTGAGTGGTTAGAATGTTCGCATTCAGACAATGAGGCCTGGGTTTGAATGTCACCATGATCAGTTTGTCAGGAAGGAAACTACCTGATGTTATTGAACTGGAGGAGGTTGATACGGGTTGATCCAAGCCTTGTGAGTGAAATTGGTTAGACGGAACCCTTGGGGGCCGTCAATAGCTGTGCTAGCACAAAGTCACAAGCCATCATGGCCGAGGGCATGAGCATGCTGGCCTTGTTCAAAGTGTTGATCACGCTAGATAACACACTCTTTCCCAGAAACTGTAACTAAGGTCTGCTCAGCATAGTGCAGTATAAACCACAGGTGGGCTCTGTGGGTGTTGAATAAACACAAATGCACCTGAGCAAACGTCTGCAATAGGAATTGGCTAGCCACCCTAGTAGACAAGTATGGCCAGCTATATATATATATATATATATAAAAATCAGCATACCTAGCATGTCAGTGTTTACTATTTTATACTGGCAATCATTGCATGGGCTAAAATCCCCACTTTTTGAGAGAGACTTGCAGTAATTCAGTTTCAGGGTTTAAACATTTAGGTAATTGCATATACAACACACAATTCATGGGGAACCTCTATGTGCTCTAATGGTTAGAAAGCTTGTCTCACTGGAACAATTACGCAGTGAGTTCAATCCTCACTGGGTACCTTATACTTTTAATCTTGTGCCACATCTAAGCTATGCTTAGAAAAAAAAATCACAATATAATTCATGTTTTATTTTCAAATACAACTATTAAAAATGTCAAAACTGCTTTACTTATAAATTGTGATCAAAACACTAACATTAATATTTTTCCTTACAGATAAAAGTAAACTAAAAGAACATCCTGGGTATTACGATAAAATATGTCTGGCAGAAGGCTTCTGATTTGGAGGTTTTGAGGTACATGAAACCACCTCTTAATTGCTGTTGTTCCCAGGTCCACCTTGACCCGGGATGGTATCATCTGTTAGAGTCCCAATTATGGGCAAATAGTTAACCCCCAAACTGGGGTCAAAACACTAGGAAAGTATAAAAACAAATTTTTATTGTAAAAATAGAAGCAATACATTTTCATAGTTAAAAAAAAAAAAAAACAAAAACAAAAAAAACAAAAAAAAAAACAAAAACAAAAAAAAAACAAAAACAAAAAAAACAAAAACAAAAAAAAAACAAAAACAAAAAAAAAACAAAAACAAAAAAAAACCAAAAAAAAACAAAAACAAAAAAAAACAAACAAAAAAAAACAAACAAAAAAAACAAACAAAAAAAAACAAACAAAAAAAACAAACAAAAAAAACAAACAAAAAAAAACAAACAAAAAAAACAAACAAAAAAAAACAAACAAAAAAAACAAACAAAAAAAAACAAACAAAAAAACAAACAAAAAAACAAACAAAAAAACAAACAAAAAAACAAACAAAAAAACAAACAAAAAAACAAACAAAAAAAACAAACAAAAAACAAACAAAAAAACAAACAAAAACAAACAAAAAAACAAACAAAAAAAACAAAAAAACAAACAAAAAAAAACAAACAAAATTACCAGTAATACATTTTTTGTAAAACAAATTGCTAATGCTCCCAAGGAAATTAATTTTCAGCCTTAAATGACCCGTAAAGTGTTGATATGCCGCTAAATAAATTAAAAGAATTATTTTATTTGACATGGTAACATTGCATTAGTCACATGGGGGGTTTTGTTACACTTAAAAATATCTTCTCCCATAAAAATGTTGGGCAAAAGATTTGAAAGCAAAATATTCTGGGAAGCATTTCTAAATCTTGTCCATGATTTTTTTTTCTCTCTTGCTAAGAATGAACTATTCAAATGAGTAACCTTATTTACATTTACTGACTTCACAAACACAAAGTAAATAGTATATGTACTTCAGCAGTACATATACTAAAAGCTAATCTATGACTTATAAAACTTTGGTATCACTGTATTTTTAATAATTTATTTTAAACAATATTAAATATTATTTTTCATTATGAATAAATATAAACTTTAATAGAATTCTTTTTGCAGTAGTTTTCAATATGAACATGGCTGACCTCTAAACAGATTTAGTGCACTTCATCTTTGAAAATGTCTTCTCACATATGCTGCTCCAAATGCTGAATTGCCAGGAAATGATCTTGAAGCTGAATCTATCATGTGAGAGGCCTTGTCAGTGGGAACACAGGGATTAGAAGATAATAGATGATAGTTTGTTTAACCAGCATATCGACCTTCATTGGGCCATTTAATGCTGAAAAGGTTTTTTTTGGGGTTTTTTTTTTTACTTTTATCAAAGAAGCATAGTTGGTAATATTGTTTTTCAAAAAAGTATAGCTGGCAATAATATTTTTTTTCAAAAACGTATAGCTGGTAATAATATTTTTTCAAAAAGAAATGTGCTGAAAAAGACCTGGAAGTTCACTATTTGCCCATAGCTGGGACCCCAACAGGGGCTACCACCCCGGGTCAGGGTGGACCTGGGAACACCAGCAATTAAGAGGTGGTTCCACGCTACTCAAAACCTCCTGATCAGAGGCCTTGCTGTTGGATGCAGTTTAACGTCGTACCCAGGACGAGGGATCAGAAGAGATAGCAAAAAAAAGAAACTTTGTGAAGAGGTATAAAAGACAGGAAATTTCAGAGAGCGATGATCGCTTACGTTCCGAAGGGACACAGTACAGAGAAGAGAGGCAAACTTCTACTCTTTATCTTTGCCTTTCAGTCTGCCATGAGAAATCAATCACTTCAAATTGAAGATATGACTGAAGAACCTCAACAATGGATGAACAAAAGACTTTAAGGAAAAGATATTAATATTTCAGAATAGCAACATATTCTATACCCAACTCAACACACAAATCATTTGTTAGGAGACTGCCTGATGTTATCGAACTGGTGGGGTCGATCCCAGTGTGTGGCACCTTTGGAAAGTGCCTGAAAACCATACTACAGGTTGACTCAAACTTTGTGAGTGAAATTGGATAGACAAAATCCTTGGGTGGGGAGCCATTGATAGCTGTGCTAGCACAAAGTCACAAGTCACCGTGACAGAGGGCTTGAGCATGCTGGCCTTGTTCAAATTGTTGATCACACTAGATAACACACTCATAGCCACCCTACTAGACAGATATCCTTGAATATGAGTGGCCAGCTATATATATATATATATATATATATATATATATATATATTTCTCCAAGAAGATAAAATCCAGGTAGAGCTCTATGTATAAGACAGAGCAAGAATATAATATAAAAGACAAACACTAATCTTCCATGGTTATAATTTAATTTGTAGGTTTGATGAATTGGATTGTGATTACGATTCCAATGTAATAAATTATAACCATAGAATATTAGTGTTTCAGCCTTTTATATAGGCATGTCCAATTTTGACCTTTTTAGCGTTTTTTTTTAGTTGTTTTTTTGTCAGTTGAAAGACACATTAATTTCGAAATTCTTGTAAAAATTAACTACTTGTTGGATTTTAATGAAAACTTCAGAACTTATTCAGAAATGAATGAACTTATTTTAGAAATGTTTGTCTCTTTGAAAGTCATGGTATAAATATTTTTTTTTATATCTGTTACCCCCCTCGAACTTAATTTTATGAAAACACAAAAAAAAATTTATTTGCAACCTCAATTTTTTTTTTTAATTAAATGCACAAAACTCTGAAAAATCTAAATCATTGATTTTTTTGTTAAAAAAATGTCCGAAATTGTCCAAACTTTTACCTCAATTGTAAAAATACAAAACCCAATAAAACTAAGACAATATTTAATTAAGAAAGTTTTTAATGGCTTTTCTGAATAATATATACGAAGGTAATTATTATCTGAAAGAAAAAATTTTTTTTGATGAACAATAAATTTTTACATTAATTTTCTTTTTTTTTCAATTTTAAATACACAATATGACAAAAGGTTGTTATATATTTATACATTAAGTTCTTTCTGCAACCTTATGGAAATGATATATTATGTTCTCTACTTTTTAAAGATCATAAATTTGAAAGCTTATTAAAATCTGACAACCATAATTATTTTAAAAATAATTTTTAATATTCCAAAATTGTATTTAAAATCGTCTACAACGAAAGTACGGATGCACATTGTTGAAATAATGTCACATGAGTAGTTTCCTTTGATAGAAGCAAGTTTTTTTTTTACTTCAGAAATGGCTTTGATTCGTTCAGTAACAAGAAAACAACGCTTGTCAAGTTTTCTGAATATCGTCGTATTATTTTCAATTTTTTTCTTTTTCTATTCAAATATAATCGAATAGTGGGATAAAAGAAAATATCGACTATTTACAATTACAAAAAAAAAAAAAAAAACGCCCTTGGAAGTCCACCCAAATTTTCAAGTTTGAAATCGAATGCATAAATTCATTGTACATTACTTTGGAATTATTATCCACACGACAAATTATCAATTAAAACGATTTTTGGAGTTTAAATTTTCTGGAGTTAGCTCGCTACTACTCAAACTAAAAAATACTTGTCGAGTCAAAACAAAACCAACATAGCTGCTATTAGCATGTTAATTTTATTAATAAATAAAATAAAACTCATATTACTGCCATATAATTATTAATAAATAGAAAAAAATCTGCCTTAATAAAAAAGAAATAAAATCTCATTTCATTAAGTTAACCCGTTTCAATTAATGGTGTTTCATGTAATTTTTATATTCTCAGAAAAATATTTCATGACTGAAATAATAAACCTCAATTTAAAAAAAATGTATTTTTTTTACTGTTTTATTTTTACTTGTAAAATTTGATTTTCTTTCATAATTTATATGTTATTTTCAGTGCAGAATTCTTCCTCAAACGTAAGGTAAAAAAAAAAAAAAAAAAAATTTGAAAGTGAATTTTTTTAAAAAAAATCTAACCAGATTCACTTAAAATTAGAACGAATTATATCACTTCTGTGCTACCATCCAATAAATTTCCGTACCGTAAGTTGTGAATATATTGACGTACATCAATCAACGCCTGTGAAAATAGAGCACCCTAGTTGGAAATATCTCTCTTAAAAAATTTTCTGCTAAAAATGTAAGTAATGTTTCTTTCAAATTACATTAAGTATACTTTAATCATTCTAAATTTCCTAAGATAACAAAAGAAAAAGGTGTAATTGATTTTTCATGATTTTTTAACTAACAAACTATGATCTTTCCGACAGAAATGTCGATAAGTTCGATAAGTTCGATTTTACGAAATTTTTTGACTCGAAAAAAAAAACAAGATTTTTAATAAAATTTTTAACATTTATAGGAAGGATTAAAAAATCTGAAAAAATATTCAGAAAATACTTTGGTCTTTCCTCTTTAATAACAACATAAATATTTAAACGTTAAAAATTGTTTTATCAATTTGGGGACCTTTTGTCGTCAAGGTATACCACTTTTTAGCGAAATATTGGACATACCTACTTTTATATTATATATAATAAAATTTAATTCATGAATCAAACATTAATAGATTAACAACTAATATAATAACTAATCTTTAAGAACTCTGGAGACCCTTCTGACCCATCTAACTACCATCCTATCAGTCTCCTACCACTGTTCAGCAAAGTCTTTGAGACTTTAATCAATGCCAAAGTACTAAAGCATTTCACCTCCCATGATCTGTTCTCTGACAAACAATATGGTTTCCACTTTGTCCAGTCTACTGCTGATGTGCTTACGGCTATAACTGAATATGTATACCAAGCTCTTGATAACAGCAAAGCTTGAGCTGTTGCTCTAGATATATCGAAGGCATTTGACAGGATTTGGCATGCTGGCCTACTACATAAGGTTTCAGGGATACGGTATTACAGGACAATTATTTGATTTAATCCAATCATTCCTGTCGAACCATGAAATGAAGGTTGTCCTGAATGGGTTCTCTTCCAGTTCCTTCCATACGAATACTGGTGTTCTTCAAAGCTCTATCCTTGGTCCTACACTGTTTCTGATCATCAATGATCTTCCTGACATCATCAATGATCTTCCTGACATCATCAGTTCTCAAGTCGGCATCTATGCAGATGACACTACCATTTACTCCTGGCTCAATAGTAAATCTGGCATTGCTGACAAAGTTAACCTGGCTGTTGATCTCAAACAACCTGCAATCTGTGGTTGACTGGGGCAGGAAATGGCTTGTGAATTTTAATGCATCCAAAACGAAACTGCTGTCATTTCCTCACCAGAGAGAAACATTCCTGCCTCCTATCAGCATGGCTGATGCCCAACTCCATGAGAGCACCTCGCTGCACCTTCTTGGTCCCATGTTCTCCACTGACCCGAGGTGAAACAACTACATTGAATCAGCTGCTGCATCTACTGCAAGGAAAGTTGGTTCTGTGTCACAACAGGTTTTTTCTTATCCGAGTCTATCCTTCACATCTACAAATCTATCACTCATCCATGCATGGAATACTATTGCCATAAATGGTCTGGTTCAACTCGAGGTTCTCGACAAAATCCAAAGACGGATATGCAATGTGATTGGCCCTGACATGGGGTCTTGACTCCAGTCACTTTCTCACCAACATAATGGGGCTTCCCCCTATTTTTTTATATAAGTATTTTCATGGCATCTGCTCTAACAAGCTATTTTCACTGGTGCCCTGCCTGCATGAATTTAAGCATGCTACTAGGTTTGGCATCTTGGTCCCACCCTTTTACTGTCGAAACAATTAAATGTAACCGCCTCTTCTACTCCAACAGCTTCTTGCACTTCCTGACAGTGGAGCTCCCTTCCTCTTACTTGCTTCCCTGATAACTATAATCTTCAAAAATTTAAATGTAATGTCAATTAACCTCTTCTGTTGTCTTGATCCCCATTCTTTCTATCCTCCTCTGTTCTTTTTATTCTTCCCTCAACCCTCCCCTATACCCAGTCTTTTCCCTTACTTACATTCTCTGTAGCCCCTTGCATATTAGTGGCTCAAGGTGAATTGCTTAAAAAAGGAAAAAAAAAAAAAAGTCTGCAAACCAGATAAAATACCCTGACAGTCCATATTAGCCCACAGTTTGCCATTTCCTACCTCCTATAATATTTGTTCACCCAGAATAAGGACCAAGTGCCATTTGAGGTAGAGTGTTACTGAATGAGGCTCATCTAAAAGCATAACAAGAAATTTATATTATGAGGATATGTAGGATATATAACAGTTGACTCTAGAAGATGTAAAGATTGTAATGATTTGGGAAGCATCTTCTCAGGAATCTGTCCAACAAAGTAACAGTTCTTGGGAAGAATATGTCTGGTCAGAACTTCTGCGTCACCAATGTAATATGAAAGGGATGAGACAAGTCAACCTTGTGTTCATGGTATGGTGGGTCATAGATGTGAAGGTCTGAACGGGTGGAACTAAGAAATGTCCTCTGGTGATAAATTTTGGAGTAATCAAAGAATATTTAAGATGAGTAAAATTTGGCAACCTGAAAAGAAATTGTTAATTGCTTAAATTCTTTAAAAACATAGTTTCTGATCTCAGAAATATAGACAGATACCATTTCTATTTGTCAGCACCAATTTTAAAAGCTCTCCAAGAAAGTAAAGTCTTACCATACATAAGCTCAAATGTTCAGCAAAACAAAACCAACATACCTGAAAATAGAGTGAAATATATGGTTTAATTTTTTATCAATTGAAACAATTTCTTTATATGAGAAAACCACAAATGAAAAAAAAAAACAAAAAAAAAAACGTGTGTGTGTGTGCGAAATGAGGACTAATCAAATATAATTTCTGACATTCATAACATTAAAAGAGGCCTCAGTACAATAGTAGAGCTAGTATGTACTAACACATCTCATCAGACATTAGTTTACTAATGCCTGATGAGATGAGCTAGTACACATGTGGATGTAATTATCCTAAAATAAAGAATATAGCTCTACTATTGTACTGAGGCCTCTTTTAAATTAATGTTACAAACATCGGAATTTATATCCGATTCATTCTCATTTCATATGGATAGATATACACTAGATTTAGTTGTGTAACTCTACCAAGTGAAGATAGCTCTGACTGACACCAAATTAGTTGTGTTTCAATCCTGGCTTGAGGCATTCGGATGTCTAGTCGCACTGAGGAGCTGTGACACAGCGAAACAGTACTGTCTGTGAATGACATACATACATACATATATATATATATATATATATATATATATGACAATATAAATCAATAACACCTATCGAGATATGTAAAATAATTAATTCAAGTGCTTAATAGATAAAAAATAAAAACAATAGTCAATTTAACTCACTCTTATTACCTTCCCTTTTGCTTGCAACCATATATACAATGAAATAATGCTAAAATCATTTTACAAAATGGTAACTTTAGAATATTAACTATTAACAAAACTGACTCATTTAATCTCTGAGAGTACATAAACAGAAAGTTTTTGATATTCTGTTTGAAAGTTGACAAAAGGTAAATGTAAAGAAAAAAAAACAGCTGTGAAAATGTTTTTACAATAACGGCTTCACTGGAAACAAAATAATAAGTACAAAGTCAACTGGTTTGATGCTGGAAACAGAAATTTACACCATTCCCCCACCCCCAGCATATGTCCTCTTTTTTCTATTTTCTGAAAATTCATTTCATTAAAATATAAAAGAAAAAAAAAATTCAATTTTTTGTTTTCCTCCACTTCTTAATGACCATTATTCTTTTTATACCACAAGTTTAATATCCGTTTATTACAATCATTTCTGCCATAAAGAGACAAATAATTTGCAAATTGTTTCTCTTCAGTTTCCAACTCTCATTGGATATGATCGACTCAGCACCGAATAAGAATTTTGAATTTAGAATTCAAGTTACTAAAAATAGCAAAGACCGAGGCAATATTATCCATTATTACCTTTATTTTTAGAGACATGAATTGGAACATTCAGTATTTGATTGATTTTCTAATTTCACGTATTAAACCGAGCAAGAAGTCAATAGGATGACTAAGTGAGGAGTGGGAAAACAATTTCGAGACATGAACTGAGTGAAGAGACTTTAAAAAAAGTACAGAGAAAAACATTCTATATACAAGAACAGGTGTGTCAAGGTATTACTATATTTGCTAAGTCCTTTTTTGTCTGTAACTTTTTATTGTACTATACTATCTCCCTTGCACTAGCATCAAATTATATATTTACATACCAATGTGAGGGGACAGAGATAGAGATCACCATGCAGGGGGAGACGGGGAGATGGACGCGCAGGGGGAGATGGACATGCAGGGGGAGATGGACACGCAGGGGGAGACGGGGAGATGGACAAGCAGGGGGAGACGGACACGCAGGGGGAGACGGACACGCAGGGGGAGACGGACACGCTGGGGGAGACGGGGAGACGGACACGCAGGGGGAGACGGGGAGACGGACACGCAGGGGGAGACGGGGAGATGGACACGCAGGGGGAGACGGGGAGATGGACACGCAGGGGGAGACGGGGAGATGGACACGCAGGGGGAGACGGGGAGATGGACACGCAGGGGGAGACAATAACTGATGGAACATTTTGTAAATGTCCCTGTTGAGTTTGCTTTATAGTTCAGATAAGTGTCTCCTTTTCTCTGCCACCATAACTTTTGCTTGATTAGCAGATTGTCCACAGAACAAACTTTATTTCACCCACCTTATTCACCTGACATCTCCCTTGCAGATTAACACATTCTTTTCTTTTCTTTTTAACAGATTACATCATTTTAGGCAAAACATTTTCCACTCAGGAATGGAAATAGACTTCAATGAAAATTCCTTCAGAAAGGAAACTGATAACTTTCCAGCCACGTAGAAAAAGGATTTATTTCCTGGAATAATTTCTATAATTAAAAACGAAAAAAAAATTCCTTTAAATAAAGGTTTTTATAAAAAAAAAAAAAAAAAAAAAAAAAAAAAAAAAAAGATTACTTATGTTATTTACTAATACCTTCATTTTTGTTAAACACTTTAGTGGACGGATAAATTATTCTTGCTCTAGTGTCCATGTCTAGGGATATCTGGTTTTGTTCTATGCTAGTGCACTTCAGTGATTGCTCGTACCATTTCCACCGAGACTGAGTATGTACTACTTAGCTCAAGGATTGAACTCACAATTACTTTTGTACTGCTCACTTATTGCTAGCCCTGTTTTCACCAAAACTTAACTTTGGTGGTCATATGGGAACCAGTGTTTCAGCATAATGTGGCCATAAGCCCAGATGTGCTGATTCAGGGAAATTCAAACTGAACCCTTTATTTAATCAAGAGAGTGAATTGTTCTTGTTCAGCTGTCCATGTCTAGGGATATCTTGTTCTTGTTTAATGCAGTAAAGTTAATGCTCACCCTGTCTCAGTCTATACTACCCGGCCAAGGGATTGAACTCACTATGCCACCAAATTCATATACCAATGCTTTAAGCTTCTTGGCTATTGTTCTGCAGGACAATGTTAAATCTAGAGAGAACTTTAATGTTCTTACTGCACATCTGCTGAGAAAATGTTATCTTTGACACCATACTAAAACGGTATGATACACCGGAACATGGACAGTGCAACAAGAACAATCTACAAGCAGAAATTAAGTAACAGTTTCAGTTTGAGATTTCCTGAATGTTATCCAGATCAACAGGCACCTGAAGAAGACTAGAGAGAATAATGGTCGAAATGTTGCGATAACAGCAATGATAGGGACATTAGTCCAAATGTAAATAATAACTCTGCATTGCAGATATTCAGACCAAAAGTAAATTATATGACAAAAACTTTGTTCATCTCAAAAACCCACAATAAATTAACGAATGTCCAAACAATTTTTTTTCTTTCATCTTAGTTATTGTTATGGTCCAGGTTAGGACCAAGGAAGAACAACACAAACACAAGAGTAGAAATAATGAAGATATATTACATGGAATAATAATACAAGATGTGGAAGGTGTTAGTATGACTGTCAGTCTGGTTTGGAGTGAACTACTATCGGCTCGACTCGATCCGTCTCTCTTGAGAGGCGTAGTATACATAGTGTTAGGAAGAGTTCATTCTGTAGTTATAGGTAAGGACCCATAACAGATAGATAGATAGATAGATAATGAAGAGACAGAGATAGCGTTATGGTCCAGGTTAGGACCAAGGAAGAACAACATGAACACAAGAGTAGAAATAACAAAGATATATTACATGGAATAATAATACAAGATGTGGAAGGTGTTAGTATGACTGTCAGTCTGGTTTGGAGTGAACTACTATCGTCTTGACTCGATTCGTCTCTCTTGAGAGGCGTAGTATACATAGTGTTAGGAAGAGTTCATTCTGTAGTTATAGGTAAGGACCCATAACAGATAGATATATAGATAGATAGATGATGAAGAGACAGAGATAGATAGATGATGAAGAGACAGAGATAGATAGATGATGAAGAGACAGAGATAGATAGATGATGAAGAGACAGAGATAGATAGATGATGAAGAGACAGAGATAGATAGATGATGAAGAGACAGAGATAGATAGATGATGAAGAGACAGAGATAGATAGATGATGAAGAGACAGAGATAGATAGATGATGAAGAGACAGAGATAGATAGATGATGAAGAGACAGAGATAGATAGATGATGAAGAGACAGAGATAGATAGATGATGAAGAGACAGAGATAGATAGATGATGAAGAGACAGAGATAGATAGATGATGAAGAGACAGAGATAGATAGATGATGAAGAGACAGAGATAGATAAATGATGAAGAGATAGATAGATGATGAAGAGACAGATAGATGATGAAGAGACAGATAGATGATGAAGAGACAGATAGATAATGAAGAGACAGATAGATAATGAAGAGACAGATAGATAATGAAGAGACAGATAGATAATGAAGAGACAGAGACAGATAATGAAGAGACAGAGACAGATAATGAAGAGACAGAGACAGATAGATAATGAAGAGACAGAGACAGATAGATAATGAAGAGACAGAGACAGATAGATAATGAAGAGACAGAGACAGATAGATAATGAAGAGACAGAGACAGATAGATAATGAAGAGACAGAGACAGATAGATAATGAAGAGACAGAGACAGATAGATAATGAAGAGACAGAGACAGATAGATAATGAAGAGACAGAGACAGATAGATAATGAAGAGACAGATAGATAGATAATGAAGAGACAGATAGATAGATAATGAAGAGACAGATAGATAGATAATGAAGAGACAGATAGATAGATAATGAAGAGACAGATAGATAGATAATGAAGAGACAGATAGATAGATAATGAAGAGACAGATAGATAGATAATGAAGAGACAGATAGATAGATAATGAAGAGACAGATAGATAGATAATGAAGAGACAGATAGATAGATAATGAAGAGACAGATAGATAGATAATGAAGAGACAGATAGATAGATAATGAAGAGACAGATAGATAGATAATGAAGAGACAGATAGATAGATAATGAAGAGACAGATAGATAGATAATGAAGAGACAGATAGATAGATAATGAAGAGACAGAGACAGATAGATAGATAATGAAGAGACAGAGACAGATAGATAGATAATGAAGAGACAGAGACAGATAGATAGATAATGAAGAGACAGAGACAGATAATGAAGTGACAGAGACAGATAATGAAGTGACAGAGATAGTGTTATGGTCCAGGTTAGGACCAAGGAAGAACAACACGAACACAAAAGTAGAAATAACGAAGATATATTACACAGAATAATAATACAAGATGTGGAAGGTGTTAGTATGACTGTCAGTCTGGTTTGGAGTGAACTACTATTGTCTCGACTCAATTCGTCTCTCTTGAGAGGCGTAGTATACATAGTGTTAGGAAGATTTCATTCTGTAGTTATAGGTAAGGACCCATAACAGTTATATAGACCATAAAAATGATCTGTTAAAAAGGTAACGACAGAACAAAACAAATGATACAAGAAAAGCTCGGAAAGTATTACATCTATTAGAATAGAACATGTTATCGATGAAATTAGTTATGAAAGAATTTAACTATAAAACATGACTTGAATAATATTAGTTGGTTCCAACTCAAGGGCCTACTCACTCTTGTTGGAGGAACCCTTCCCCAATTGATCATGTCTTCAGGGGTGTAACCATACTCATCTTGGCCAATTGCAGGTTGGTGAGGCTATTTAACCCATAGTTTGAGCAGATGAGATCATCCACCCATTAACAGCTCTTGTTTTTTTCTGCTGCTGTCATTCCACTTACTCTCCTCACCAGACAAGGGTTTGATGCGGGAGCCGGTTTTGTCACCAACCACTCAGGTTTTGAATTGTCCTTCTCCTAGACTGGTTGACATGTAAGGCTATAGAACTCAGTTTTTCCTGCTATTCTTGGAGGGAAAGAGATGGATTCATAATTTTCCCAAGTGTAGTTGCACGTAAATGAATGTAATAAACTCGATTGGAATTTGAACTCAGCTGATTCCTCAATCTGAGCTGCTATAACCTTGCCTCCACAGTAATGGCAAACTAGTGTGTTGGTTTTATACAAATGGTACCTTTAAGACAAAGAAAACCGTCAGAGATAAAGGAACACCAAACTTGACATTGTTGAAAGACTAAATGAAAATATGGTTGCCATCCAAGGCTATAGAACCCAGTTTCTCCTCCTATTTACCCATAACTGGGAGAAGAAAAGATGGATTCATACCTTTCCCAAGGGCAGATATGTGTAAGTGAATGTAACAAACTCAACCTGAATTTAAACTCGACTTTCTGATTCGGCAATCTGAACTGCCAGCCATTACTCCATCATGCATTTCAGATAAAAATTGAGAATGTGCTGTCAAGAACAGACAAGATCTTAAGGATAATGGATTTGTACTCAAGTCTCATTGGGAACTTACTTTATTTTATTATCCATGCTGCTTACACGACTATTGTAGAAAGTTTTAAAAAGAAAAAAAAAAATTGAAGCATTGTGATAAAAAGCTACAATCTTTTTTTTTCAGAACTGTCTTGTAACAAGTTTAAAACTGCAAAGTAGATCACATGATCACTGTTATACAAAAAGGGCTACACATTTGATTCTGTGATGGCTTTTTTGTGGCTGCCTTAAAAAAAAAAAAAAAAAAAAAAAAAAAGTAAAAATTTAAAACGACATATCAAGCATAGAGATTACCTGTTCCTTGTAAAGCATCCATTTCCAAAATGGTAATTAAAATAAAAGGAAATTGATTCATGCTTTTCCCAAAGGCACTAATGTCAAGTAAACACAATAGACAAGGCTGAAACTTGAACTCAGCTTGCCATTTTCACTTTCTGCACCAATAACTATTATGCTACCCACACAGACAGCCTTAAGCGTAGAGAAATTATAAATGGAGATTAATTTTCAAAATACTGGAAAAGACATCAATTTCTTCACTTGTGAATTGCTCTATAAACTAAACTATAAATTTCTCATGATTAATGATGTGTCAAATGTATACACTTTTATAATTTGTTATAATTGCATATATATATATATATATATATATATATATATATATATATATATATATATATAGAGAGAGAGAGAGAGAGAGAGAGAAAGAGAGAATTTTAATTAATCTTTCACGTCAACATGTCTTGTACAGATAACACCATTTTATATTTTTTTTTATTTATTTCCCTTGATTGATGATATATCAAAAGTAAGAGAAAGCTGAGAAAGGAAGGAAATTATCAAATGAAAGTTATTTTTGTTTTTTTTAAATACCTGCTGTCCAAAGTTTAGTGGATACTTCAATAATTTAACCTTGAAGTGAATCTCGATAAAAATAAAATATACAAACAAAAATATGAAAAATTAAAATAAGGCATCTGCACTTTTCTTTAAAAAATCCTTATCTTCTCTTTCTATCTCTCTAAACTTTTCTTAAACTACAACTCTCAAAGAAAAAGAGGAAGAAAACACTGAACCCAGCCCCAAAAAAAAACAAAAAAAAAAAAAACAAGTTTACGGGAGCAGAGCTTACTTACTTGTGATTGAAAAATACCAAAAATCAGGCTCCAAGCATAACTTTTGTTATAAAAAAAAATAAAATAAAAATAAAATAAAATCTTTAAAAAAAAAAAAAAGAAGAAAAAAAAGAAGAAAAAAAAGAAGAAAAAAAAGAAGAAAAAAAAGAAGAAAAAAAAGAAGAAAAAAAGAGAGAAAAAAGGAAAAAAAAGAAAAAAAAAGAAAAAAAAAGAAAAAAAGAAGAAAAAAAAAGACTTCGATGTTCACACAAAATTTTCAAGTCTGGTGAAAAGAATAAAAACCTGACACCTCTCGGTCAGAAGCAGATGGGACCAGAAAAACGATACTAGAAGAGGATGGAACAAAAGAATGCAGCTATACATGACGCTTGAAAATGAACTACTGACATTTCTCACATTAGTACTACCCCTATCATGGTCTGACTTCAAAACAACCACAAACGGACATTTCTCCAGGCTGCTATCAATATCTGCCTTATTAACAAACTTTTTGCTATGCCAAATACTAAACAACTCGCTCATCACTCTAAAGAAAATATATTTATTTTAAACCCCTGAGTTTGTTTTATTCCCAAAGTTTCCGATAAAATGATTATCCTACCACATATGGTAATGTTTTCTGATATGAACACATGCCACCTCTTAACATTTAAATTTACTATGCTTATTCTTGCCAGAATTCTTGATGTGGATGTAGATTATACCAAGAATTCTCATCTTTGGATAAGAATTTTTTGGCATCATCCACATTTCAGTGTAAATGATCAACTTAAATTCTTGCATTCATACTGCATATTTTGAATCTTAAAACAAATAAATATTAATTTACATCAGTTTTTTCTTTAACTTTCATACATAGGATGTCTTGATGCACAAATTACAATCCTGCCTATTCCTATCTCGGCAGATGCTTTTAGGTGTGAAAAACCAAAATATCAGCTCTGAAATGATTGCCTTTTTTTCCTTCTTTTTTTCAATCTCTATTGTAATCAACATTTGGGTCCCATTTGCAAAGGATTCAAGTCTGCCATTCAAAGACATTGTTACAAAATGCAAAGATATCTCCCTGCAGAATTACTCCCAGTCTCCCTTTTATTAATTGAAAGGTATTTTTAGTCAAGATATTCTAGAATAATCCCCAAATCGAGTGAAAGTTATTTTGTTTGGTTTATTTTGCAGCTTATCAATACCTCAATAGGGTATTTAACACTGACCAGACTTTTAGGATAGGTTCAACAAATATGTATTCTTTGTATATGAAAAAAAAAAAAATCAGTCTGTAGATCAGGTTTCTTTGGCAAATTTTTGTATAGAGGGTTTTTGTTGATATTATTGGTGGTAATAACTTTTTTTTTTTCTCCAAAAATGAATTACTGGTAATTTTTTAAAAATTTATTGTTGGTAATACATATACATATATATATATATATATATAGTTGTATATTTAGGCAGCAATCCTTCTTTTATGCAAGTTTCATTAAAAATGACAGACAAGGTACTACAGTTAAGTTTTTTATTTAATTTTTCTTGTGTACGAACAAGAGCTTTCTTTGCTGGACAAAGGGTGTGTAAGAACTGTCCAAATGTTTTATTTTTCCGAGCGCTTTCGGCTATACCTTTAGCCATTATCAAGGATGATTTGATTTTTCAGCTTAATTGAGTGTGTGCATTATGTATATGTCTTAGTGTGTAGTAGTGGTGTTTTAATTTCCAAATACGGTTAGCACGTTGTGGCTTTGTTCGTAGTTAATATTGTTAAGGGTAGGTTTTTTCTTTTTTATTATTAAAGCCTCCATTATTTTTAACCTTTTTTTACAGGTGGAAGCAATTAATATATTTGTGTTTTCTACTAGTATATTTCTAATGGAGTCTGGTAAATTTTTGTGTGTGTTTAAATGGGTTCTAATGGAGCTGTGATCGGATAGGTGTAACGTAAGACGTCTGGATAAGCATGTGGTTGTGTAACCGATGTAATTATTTATGATTCCGGTTTCGTTAGGAACGCAGTTCCTTAAGGGGCATATATATATATATATATATATATATATATATATATATATATATATATATATATATATATATACACATGCATTTTTATTATAAAAATGTATATTTATATTTTCATAGCATTTTGACCCCAGTTGGGGGGGGGGCGTAACTATTTATCCATAGCTGGTACCCTAACAGGTGCTACCACCTTGGCTCAGGGCGGACCTGAGAACAACAGCAATGAAGATGTGGTTCCATGCTCCTCAAATCCTCCTGATCAGAGGCCTTGCTGCCAGATGTAGCTTATTGTCATACCCAGGACAAGAAAATTATATTAAAATATTTTAAAATAGGTTTCAAACTATTCCCCATGCTTTATTTAACACCAATGTCTTTACCTTTGCGGCTTTGATAACTTTTTCTTTTTTACACTTTGACTTTCCTCGTATTGTGTTCTTAAGGTCAGCAGTAAAGTCAAAAAATGTGGCTTCTAAGCAGCCCCACCCAGTTGACAAAAAAATAAATAAATAAAATAGGTAAATAAATAAAAACTTTGGGGAACAAGTGACAAGTCAGACATTGAAAATTTCCAATTACAGGCTTATATTAAAAGTCAGTTGGCATTGAAAATGCCAGGTCACATGATAGCTGTCTGTCAATGTAGTTTCAATGTCAACTGTTAGACTTGCCAGCCACATCTTGTAATGTTAAGATAGGTATATGCATGTAATTGAATATAACGAACCCAACTGGAATTGGAACTCAGCTCTGTGATTAACAATTCTGAGCCATTATCCGTTACATCACCCACACACCCAAGCTTACAGCACTTGGCATTCTCAAGCAGTCACCCATCTAGTCACAGACCAGGCTTGGCATTGCTTCCCTTCAGTGATTGTACGAGAACCGTATTTCAATGTGATGCGACTGTGAGCACTCATCGTACTCTAAGATAGAATACTTCCAAATAATGATTTTTGTTTATTTAGTGCCTGATTAGAAATACTAATAAAATTTAACATCTGCCTATATTTCTGAGATGTGGTATTGTAACTGTTTACACGATTTACATTGTTCAAACTCTTGTCCTCATCTTTGTCATATTCACAATGTTTCAGCTGTTGTACACTCCAGCCTTCTTCAGGTGATAGATGGAATTTTGAACCAAACCCTTTATTTAGTCTATAGATTTAGAATATTCTAGTTCTATGTGCTATGCCTTTTCTGGATATCTCACTTGTGGAGGGAAAAGGGAGATCACTACCCTCTGTGGGATGAGGTTGAAATAATAGACAAAGAACATCACTGAAAAATACAAAAACTTAAGGAATCAGTGAATATGCTAAGCCACAAAAATCTCCTAAGCCAACCAAGCATAGACATGAATACAATATGGAATACAGCAATACAGAGAGCTAGAGAAAAACAACAATAATAACGAAATTGTAATATGAGCTCTGGTAAAAACGGTTACTGAGGAATTACGTTCAAAAGTCCCAAAAATTCACTCACATGGACCAGTGAATAAAAAGGAATGGTTGAAGTAATCAAAAAGTGACTTGACCCAAAGAGTTGTGAGTTCAATACTTAACCACAGCAGAGGAGAACAAAACCTTGGAAAGTTGAGTAACTAAAAAAAATGGACTGAAAACCAATTAACTGAAAAGGCACATGGAATAGAACAATCTACCCATACCAATCTGGATTAAATAAAAGGTTAAGTTCAAAATTTCAACATATATAACCTGAAGAAGGCCAGAGTGCACAACAACTGAAACAATAACAAGGACAACAGTCCGGACAATGTAAATAGTGTGAACAATAAAAAAATCACTAAATAAGAAATATCTATTTTAACATAATATTAAACTGCTAAAAAAAACTTGCTTTTGTTAAGTCAATATTTTTAGCTAATAATATTATTCTTTTATTGAAAATATTAAAACAGAGAAGACTTGAATGTATTTTCAAGAGAATTATTTATTTTTAAGAAATATGCCCATTTTGTTTTATTTAACTTCATTTGTGCAACTGCAAAGTGTCCACAAGTCCTTTCCTGAAAATGATTTTCTTTGACAACATATGCAAATTTGAAACTGTGACTGCAAAGTGTCCGAACCCATTGCTGAGAGACAGTCTTATGTAAACAACAGCAGCAGTGCCAATGAAAAGAACTTTTGCATTAATGAAAAAAAAAAAAAAATAGTACAATGAATTTACTTATTTTTAGATAGTAAGATTCATTTGCTGAAGGCAGCAAACAGTTTTCATTAAGAACTACCACATGTTAGATTGCTTGGAAAGTAATGTGATATTTTTGGGAGATGGAATGAAAGCCTCATCAAATGCAACAAAAGAAATTTATTTGGAAAGAACAATCAGTAAACACTTGATAAGGTTTGTTGATTCCAATCTTCATAGGGGATCTTTATTTATTGTTAAATATAACAATTGTGGCACAAGGCTGAAGGGAAGTAGGGAGAGGCAGGACTACACTTAGTATCCTAATCCTAGCAAATCAGCATCACAACCTATTCATTCATTACAATTTACTCATTCGCCACAAAAACTCCTCCATCACCAATCAATCTGACATATACCGCATATTCATAGGGATCCGACTAAAACAAGCCAAAAACAAAATTAAAATACAACAAAACATTCAAACAAAAAATAAAATATGTTAGTAGGATGCATCCATCCAAAAGAAAAATAAAAGCAGCTGATGTATTCTGTCGGTAAGCAGAATCAAGACGTTCGCTCACTGATGGAGAGGGACAGACAAAATAAATTGTGGGATGGGATAATCAAAGACTGACCCAGTCAAGATAAAAAACAAACTAGAGAGGTTGGTAATCTTTCTTTATAGGAAATGATTGCAAAATATTGTCCCCCTCCCCAATTTACCAGCAGAAACTCACAAATGCATGCTGGGATTTCTTCCTAGCCAATAAAATAGGCCAGTTCTCGGTATCACCTGATCCAGTCCTGGTCTGTCTTGCCTTGAAGTCAGAACAATGTGTTCGTTCATCTAAATTTGCTCTTGTGTGTTAACCCCAATTGCTCGTTTGTGTACTTTTTGTCATACTGGTGTTGTCTTGCATTATTACCGATAATTTGCCTTGCATATATTTTTTGCCCTGTTCTTTTCTTTTGTTGGGCAGTTCTGATATTTATTTATTTATATTTAATGACGGCCATTCACACTACAAAATTGTTTGAATTGCTAGGTAAGCTTGACTAATTTGGCAAAGATATTAAAATAAACCAGACCTTATCCTGTGAGCAAACCACCTGCACAGGGACAGAAAATGAATTCAATAAATATTCCAAAATAGAAAGGAGCATAGGAAAAAGTTATGTCTTCTCACCAGGCTTATTCAAACTGTACAATGAGGCAATTCTGAGAGAATTAGAAGTCCTACCAGGATTCATTATTGGCAGCCACAAGATTACAAAGTGTTGATTGCAGACATAAAAAGGAAACTGCAGGAGATCCTACAGAAGGCAGTAAGGGAAAGTGAGAAGAAAGGACTAAGCATCAATTGTAAGACGACAAAATGTATAGTTATCAGCCAAGGCAAGATGTGAACAAGTAATTGGGGATGTCAGTTTGTTTTGTTTTATGGCATATCAACCTCAATGGGCTATTTAATGCTGACAAGATTTTTAATGCTAGTAATTTTTTTTTTTTCCAATTTTCCAAAAATGTATTATTGGTAAAAAATTTTCAAAAAAAGTATTGCTGGTATTAAAACCAATTTTTTATACTTTCATAGTGTCTTGACCCTTTTGAAGGGGTTAACTATTTTCCTATAGCTGGGACCCTGACAGGTGCTACCACTCAGAGTCAGAGTGGACCTGGGAACACCAGCAATTAAGAGGTGGTTCCATGCTCCTCGAAACCTTCTGATCAAAGGCCTTGCTGTCAGATGTAGTTTATCATCTTACCCAGGATGGGGAGATGTCAGGATCTTATTTCTTATTGCCTTGCTTGAATTGAAATGGAGGGGCATGGTGGAGTATTGGGTAGCAGCTTGGATTGAAGATCGGAGAGCCAAGTTCAAATTCCAGTTGAATCCATTACATTCACTTACATGCTAATAGCCTTGGGAAAGGTATGAATCCTCCTCTTCTCCCCCCAGCTATGGGTAAATAGCAGGACAAACTGGGTTCTATAGCCTGAGATGGCAACTGGTCTACTGCAGAAAGAAATGGCAACCTACTGTGGAAAAAAAAAATCTGCCTTGTCACTCATGTATCGAAAGAGACATGATCGCCTAAGCACGTATCCCACATGGAACATAACTGAATTAACTGAACTGAAATTATTAAAAAAAAAAAATCCTCGATGGCCTTGTACCAGACTTGACTAAGTAAATGATAATATCTGAGCGACTCAGAGAGTATGAGAAAATGATTAGGCATAAAGAGATTAAGATTGCAGTCTGCTGGATATAGCTGAAGATTCTGATACACAGATAACAGACACCATAAAAAATTATCTTACTTTCCCCAAAAGAAAAAAGGCGAAGACACAAGACAAAACAAATCTTGGCAAACTTTGACTGTTGTGCTCCCAAAAAGACAGCAAGTTGAAAGAACAGTTTTTCCCTTGACACCACTATCATTTTAACTACCTTCACTCCTCGGCAATGTTTATTCTTTTAAAATGAAATGATTAGAATTGTAATAAAACTTAAATATATGAAAGTAAATTGATACATTTCCTTTGTTCTTGAGAACTGATAACAAAAATAATAAAACACTTTAATTATTAGAGTGTTTACTTACACTATATATTTATCAGATTGTTTATTGGAATAATTAGCAAAACATCGGTTAATTGCCAATTGATTTGAACTTTATAAAATGGTAAATAATAAGGATCTCCTTATAGGTGGTTCATATATATATTAATAATTTAGTAAATGTTTATAAATAAAAATTTGTTTTCATATGTTTATAAAGTGGTAAATAATAAATATTGCATTAGTTTTAATTGTATTATTTTTAGAATATTTTAAATATAAAATTATTCTTGTAAATAAACAATCTAATAGGTTTTAATATATTTGTTGCAAAATCTTGAGAACAAAAATTGTATAAATTCACTTTCATCATGTTTAGATTGTATTACAATTCTAATCATCACTTTTTAAAAGAATAAACATTGCTGAAAATGGAAAGTAGTTAAAATAGCAGCAGCATCAAGAGAAAAACTGTCCTTTTGACATTTTGTTTATTTGGGGGGGGGGAACAATGGTCCAGATTTGCCCAAATCTTAAAGATTTTTTTTTTTTGCAAATTATCCACATTAGTTGCATTCCTTTTCTGTTCATTATAAAATAAACATATCGCTTGCACAATTCCCTCATCCCCCCTCTCTCTTTCACTCACACACACACACACACACACACAGAGAATGAAAACACTCAGCTCTGAAAGTGAAGATAACTTCTTGGTAAGGCAGAGCTTTGAACTTGTTGCTATGCAACAGGATAAATTAGTTTTACTTGGGATGTTTGCGTACAACACTATTCTAGGTAATTGGGTCCAGCTTTGGTTGTTCAAACTATATTCCTGTCTTTCGAGAGTCAATTGAACGATTGTATTAACTTTTCTCCCTTGAGACCTTCTGACATTTTCCCTCCAATTTTAAAGGCTGACTGCAAATTAAATTTGCTTTTTTGGTCGATGGTGAGGATCAAGTGACCAAATCAACTAAAACTGGAACTGTAATGCTTTACTTACCATAATAGAAATTGATTAAATTAAAGACTCGGGTCTATAACCTCTTCTCATACTGCCGAGTTCAATATAAAATAATTCCTAATGTTTGATAAATAAAAAAAAAAAAAAAAAAAAAAAAAAAAAACAGGATGCAAAATTTTAAAAGTTGGTTTGGTATATCACTTATGTCTGAAACATAGGTTTAAAGTAACCCTAAAGTGGGTACTAATAAAGAATAATTCACAAAAAGTAGGTGGATATTTCAAGCTATTGACTGATTTGTTTTTGATGGGTTATCAACCCTTTGCTACCGAGAGTGTGAAATTCTAATAGTAATGGATTGTCTAAGCTTTAATACAAGACCAAAAATAAATGCACAGACAGTCAGTATGGTGGCAGTAATAGAAGGGTGAAGAAATTTCTCTCACCGACATACTTTGGCAGTATGCCTAGCTTCCACGTGGTGATGGCAAGTCATTGACTGACCTGTTGACATCTGTCCTCTCTATCCCCCTCAAAGACGTGATACTACAACAACTGTGTCTTACCCCGGAAAAAGTGAAGAAAAGAAACCTAACAAAATAATGTTCCGTCATTCATCCAATTTGTGATGCAGCATTGGGGCGTGAAGAATTGCCAACATAGGGAACACAAGATAACCAAAAAAAATCATGCACACAATCTTTAACACTTGAATTCATATGTCAACTAAGAATAGGAAAATTGACAAATCTTTTTAGACTCAAGAGAAGAATACTAGACAGTACCACGACATATGCCTGATGATAATCCTGATGGGACTCACATTTTAGCTGAAAGCATCCAACATAAGAGGACTTAATTGTCACATGAGTATGGTGAGAAAATACATCTGGCAACAAAACCTGTAATCAGGAAATTGGAGCGTGGGAATATCTCTTAATTGCTGATGTTCCCTAGTTCACCCTAACCCAGGGTGGTAGCACGTGTTAGGATCCCATCTCTGGGCAAATAGTGCCCCACCCCAACAAAAAAATACTATTATAGTAAAAATACAGCAATACATTTTCATATAAACAAAAATTGCCAACAGTCTCTATTCATAGTACTATTGCCAACAGTCTCTATTCATAGTACTATTGCCAACAGTCTCTATTCATAGTACTATTGCCAACAGTCTCTATTCATAGTACTATTGCCAACAGTCTCTATTCATAGTACTATTGCCAACAGTCTCTATTCATAGTACTATTGCCAACAGTCTCTATTCATAGTACTATTGCCAACAGTCTCTATTCATAGTACTATTGCCAACAGTCTCTATTCATAGTACTATTGCCAACAGTCTCTATTCATAGTACTATTGCCAACAGTCTCTATTCATAGTACTATTGCCAACAGTCTCTATTCATAGTACTATTGCCAACAGTCTCTATTCATAGTACTATTGCCAACAGTCTCTATTCATAGTACTATTGCCAACAGTCTCTATTCATAGTACTATTGCCAACAGTCTCTATTCATAGTACTATTGCCAACAGTCTCTATTCATCGTAGAATTACCAACAATACATTTTACCTGTTGTTGAAGGCATACAATTGCATTCAAAATATTTAGATTTCGTCATTAAAAAATCCATAGAGGTTGATATGCTGCTAATAAAACAACTAACATGAAAGAACTCTTTCATGACATTAATCAATATAATATCCTGCAATTTCTTAAACTGTATTCCAAAATATAAATTCAATAAAACTCCAACATAAAACACACATCACTGCCTTTAGTAATCATGACCACGCAAACATGTATATGCACTAAAGCTAAGTATCATCTACCATGTATTCAATTGTGAAAGCAGAATAACCGATAAGGAGTTGATATGCCATTAAACTAATCAATCACCTTAAGCCTTAGAAATAACAGCTTGTATGATTAACTTGCTGTGTGATTTGCCCTTGCTCAACAGAAATATATATTATGAAAGAAATGTTCATTCTCAGTCGGTCACCAAACGTCCGTATGTAACCTTGAATACATGTCATATGGATGTGTAAATGTGTAGTGCATGAGTGGCTTACACATTTTTACATCATTTACTGTACACACAATTTAACTAAGTTTGAAATAAGACACTGGAATAATACATTCAACTTCCACTCAATGTGGACAACCCCTATCACCTTGCCTACCAGTAATTTAAATTCTTAAAGTGGAGAAATACACAAGTATGTCAACCACCAAACAGGCCTGTTGTTTTGAAGAATTTAACTAGTCTATCTCTTGGATTCCAGTAAAATCTTACTATAGAAAGTATGTAGTGCGTTGACTACAAGGTTTTATATATTGATATGGCTGCCAAGCCAGAGACTAACAAATATAACCACTCATCAAAAGCAAGTCTGCAGGCTTCCTTTATTTTCTCAAGCTAAAAATACGCAATTATGTTATACAAAATATTTCATCTCATTTGAACGGAGAGTTAACTCCTGATCAGCTCACTATCCTATGACAAACATCAGCTTGTGATAACATTTTTTTTTTCTTTTCTTTGAAGCCATTTTTGTTTCTGGTTCCACAGGGAAAATAATCTATAAAATAATGCATGTGTTCACACACACACACACACACACACACACACACAGAAAAGTGGAAGCAATTTTTGAAATAATTACAGACAAGTGTCCTTGACAAATAATTATCAACAGATAACTTGCAGTGAAATTCATTTTTGCCAAGAATTAAAACACCAATTTTGTTGGAAATAGAATATCAAAAGTGGAAACAAAAATCACTAAATGAAAAATGCTGCCAAAGAATTCAATTTTTTGGAATAATGATCCTGTTGAATCACTAGATATTTCATTTAAACACTTGGGATCAATACAGACAGATGTAAGGGGGTGCTGTAAAGTCCTCAGCAAGACAAAGAAAGGATTAAACTCCCACAAAATTCTAATGTCTTGTCAGATTTTCCAAAGTGAGTCAGTCAAAAACTTCCTAGCATCCACGTGTGTGTATGTGTATTTACATTGTTCAGACTGTTGTCTTCATCTTTTCTCACATTCACAACTTTTCAGCTGTTATATGCTCCAGCCTTCTTCAGGTGCAATTTGTTGTAATTTTGTACTGAACCCTTTATTTAGTCTATGGGGGAAGACTGTCCTAATTCCACAGGCCATGCCTTTGGATATCAGTTTTTTTAAGTTAATTAGGCTTGATAACTATCCAAGTTTTTGTACCCTCCACTGAGGCCAGGGACTGAACTCACAACTCTTTGGGCTCAGTCACTTTTTGGATCAATCAACTAATGCTTTAATCTATTGTGCCATGTGTTCTTGGGGATACCATGTAAATAGCTATAATACCTCATCTAAGAAATACAAACATATATATATATATATATATATATATATATAATAAATTACAATAAAAACATTTTACATCGCTACACAAAAATGTTCATGTTTCAATACTAAGAGTACTTCTTCAAGCGATGACAGATAACTTGTGATAAAAATGATTTGTTAGGCAAATTTAAAAACATATTTACCTCTTTTTGTAAGTTAAAGTGGAGGCATAAGGTCAAAATTAAGAATATACTTATGGGTACGTCTAGATTAACGAATTAAACATTGGGTCTATGCTAAAATATAAAAATAAGGTCAAAGGGTTGAGTTGGGTGGTTTATTTTTACATGTCAAGAAAACTGATGCTTAGACATGACATCCAACAATACTAGGGAACACTGTAATGATAAATGTATTATTGGTGTATCTAAGCATGATTTGTCAATTTGTTGAAATATATATATATATATATATATATATATATATATATATATTGCTTGCTTCCATTGTTTATAGCAGCACAGCGAAAGAAAGTGTGCAGAGTGTGTCATCTCACCACACCAAAGGTTCCATCAGTGACCATGGCTTTTACATCAGATTTTGTCCAAGGACAACATTCCCCAGATGACTCTTCTTGTGGCTTTCTTCTTTCCAAAAATCAAACTTGAAAGTAAAAACATTTCAAGACATCAAGGATTTCCAAGAGAATGCGACCAAGCAGCTGCTCACTATCCTAATAAAGGAGTTCCAGGAATGCTTCCATCAATTGAAAAAATGCTGGATAAATTGTGCAGCTTCAGAAGGAGATGACTTCAAAGATTAAATGATGAATTGGTATGTGTTGTAGTTTTATTTTTATAGCACCAGTCCTAATACTTTTTGATTAGCCCTCATACATATATATATGTGTGTGTGTGTGTGTGTGTGTGTGTGTGTCATTGAGTAATTTAGACAAGTTATGCCTATTTATTTGTAATAGGATCCTTTCATATTCACGGAAAAGCTTCTAAGTATCGTTATTAAAGGAAGAGAGAAAATTGTCATGCTGATACATATTCATTTATTCCGAGTACTTTCAACATTAGCACCATGTCATCATCAGGGTGGTTTTGTTTTTTTCTAAGACAAAATTGTTGTGTTCATCTGAAAGTTAAATTTATTAACTGTGAAGAACACAACAGTTTTCTTTAATTTATTGAAAACATGCTTATGTATGTATATATAGATAGAGACAGAGAGAGATACAGACAGAGCGACAGACAGAGAGATAGAGACACAGAGAGATAAAGACACAGAGAGACAGAGATAGAGATAGAGAGATAGATAGAGAGAGAGATAGATAGAGAGATAGATAGAGAGATAGATAGAGAGACAGAGAGATAGATAGAGAGAGAGACAGAGAGATAGATAGAGAGAGAGACAGAGAGATAGATAGAGAGAGAGACAGAGAGATAGATAGAGAGAGAGACAGAGAGACAGATAAAAATCATGAATATGTGTATATAATTAGGATTGCACATTTAATTTTATGGTTTTCCTTATGAATATATATATATATATACAGGCAGATATCTACTTAGGCAAATCATAAGTCATAGATGTGTGCATGAAATGAAGAATATAGCAGCACGTATCTTTTATCTTTAATTCTATGGCTTTATTGTCATGCAGAACATGCCCATTGCTGCAATAATATAACCAAAACATCATTACACATTTGACATTTTAAATCTCTGTTCGCCATATTGAAAGCAATCCATAGAAACAAAGAATAAAAAGGAAAACTGATCAAAAAGAAGCCGAGATATTAACCAGAAGCAAAAAAAAATTATCATAAAAAGATAAAAATCTGAGAAATAAATCCACCACATTCAAAACACGAAACAGACAACAGCTAAAAATATGGAGGAAATTATTATATTACACATGACAGTTAAATCTATGGGGAACTAAAAACTTGAACACATAATTTATGGATTATACATAGAATGACATTATTTTGCCTGTAATGTTTACGTTAATTCCTGACCAGTGACAATCCTTTCCTGTTTTCCAATGCGTTTCTCTTGAAAAGTCATCAACATTTCTATATCATAGCTCTCTTATTTCAACTAATGAAGAGAATGAAGGACAATGACAAGGTTTTAAGGAAAATGGAAAGAAAAAGAACATTTGTATTTAGAATCAAAAAGAGTATTGTAATTTGTAGAGTATATAATATACAAAGATGGCTTGGATTTGATGTTCACAGGACATATTGAAGGTAAGACGAACAGTGGAAAATCTGACATGCTTGTGTTTAGTAGAACAGACTAGGAAGGATAGCAAAAAGACAAACCTTACTCAGCGTTACAAAAGATAGGAAGTTGTGGACAGCCATGATCACCCACATCCTGAAGGGATGCTGCACATAGGAGACAACTTATCACCCTTCCTTCTTCTCTTTTACCATTACTACTACTCTATTTGTCAGCACAGAAAATGAATTCCGAGAGGTGGTGGTAGAGTCGGTCAACAGAAAATCAAAATTTGCTTAACCATACTGGGTCCCCATGTAATTGTAATAATGCAATGACAATGATTTCATTCCATCATCATCAGCCAGTTTACACTATAAAAATAAATGAATGTTTGTATGTATTTTTTCTTTTTCTTTTTACTGCAAAGCAGTAAAGCCACCGAGACAGAAGGGGTTACTGGATATGGAAGAGTTAGAACAGAGGAAGAATAATCAGGGGGACAGTAGATAACGATTGACATTGCATTTAAATTTGTGCCACTTAAAGTTGGCTGGAAAGCATGATGCCAGAAGGGAATTCCACAGGCAAGAAGTGCAAGAAAAAAAACTGTCAACATAGAATTTACGGTTGCATCTCGCCAGCTCAATTGTAAATTAGTGAGACCTCGTCATCAGTCAAGTACTGCACTTAAATCCAAAGTCTAGGTACCATAGCAAAGAGTTCATCCAAACAATTACCATGAAAGTATTTATAGAAAAGGCAAAGGGAGGCAACTTTATGTCAGTGGGAAAGTGACTGAAGCCGAGATGCCAGGTTGGGGTCAATAATATTGCTGATTCTTTGGATTTTATCAAGTTTTGTTTTATACATCCTAATTGGTATATTAGGGTTTGTTTTTATGTGACATATATCCATTCAGAACATAGCAATAATGGCTCTCCTCAACTTCATATCCTTTGTAAATCTGTTTGCCCCCTTACTACCCCTTCCAGCCTATGGTTTGTAATCGGTTTATACAAGTTTATTAGGACTGTTACTCTTTCCTTCAATCTGTCCTGTGTGTCAAATAATCTTCATTATGTCTCCTAGATATTTCAACTGCCCCTTTCTGATCCTGAGAAAAACTTGTCCTTTTTGTTGCTATACACTCATCTGCTACAGGACTGCCAGTGGGTGTTAAGGGTGGCAAAAGACAAGCTGGACTGAAACTGAAATGAGCCTGTGGGTGACTTTACTTATTAGTTATGTATGTACAGTCAATGACAAAATTATTCATACACCCATCGATTTTGAATATTTTTATCCATTTCTCAGAATCTAATGCCAGTTTTTTTTAATGTGATAATAAGCACAAGAAAAAGGAAAATAAAACTCAATTTTCAGAACAATAGGTTAAATGTAACAAATTTGACAGGCGAATTATGCAAAATAGGAAAAGACAAAATTATTCGTACAGTATGAAAAATAGAAAACAATTAAACAATTTTCACGATATTAAAAGTCAATATCATGGCCTCTCATCTTTATAACTTTCTGCAATCATTTTCTAAAGTTTTTGATGAGATTTGAACAAGTCTTTTCTGGGATTTTCTTCCATTCTTCAATGGTTACATGTTCTAATTCCTGAAGTTTTTTGGTGACCGACGATTTATGCAAACCTTCAATTCTTGCCATAGATTTTCAATAGGATTTAAGTCAGGACTCATTTAAGGCCATGGTAGAACTAATCTTTTTCTGAAGCCACTCAATCATTGATTTAGATGTATGTTTGGAATCATTATCTTGCTGGAAACACAGTGTTCTTTGGGTGGGGGGGAAGCCTCACCTTTCTTGCACCAAATCTTCTGTACATCATTATGTCCAAAAAGCTCAATTTTTGTTTCATCACTCCATAGTACTTGTTCCCAAAAGCAATTTCTTTGTCCAAGAACATTTTGGCAAAATTAGCCCATGCAACAATGTGACATGGTTTATGATGAGAGGTTCATCATGGTTAGTTTTCATACAACCCATTTCTATTTAAACAACATTGTATTGTACGAGTACTTACACTGATACCCATCCTATCCAAACTTTTGGCGATGTCTTTCACAACAATTCTTGGGTTTATATTAACCTCGAAACACAGTTTTCATGCATTTCTTGGTGACAATTTGGGTTTTCTTCCACGCCCAAATGAATGTTATGAATTATTTTTAATTTAAGAGACGTGTTAATGTTATCCCATGCAGGCGAAACCATGTGATCGTATGAAGGGGTGAAAAAGATTTTTTATTGTAAATACCTAAAGATCAAAAATACGTTATGGGATTTGGTTCTTATAAATGTAGCAATACGATTCCACCGCAAGGCAATTGGCTAAAGTTAAAAATTTGACCCTGATGATGAACGATGACGTTCGAAAGTACTCGGTTGTCTCTTGGAAAATATATATATCAATTTTGAAATAAAAAGTCATTCGAAAATATGAGAAAATACAAAAGAAAATCAGCAAGCCTAAGTTGTCTTTGGTGTTTAATACGTGTTTAAATATATATTATATATATATATATATACACGCACACACATCCAAAAACGTAGTGTATTCTTGGTACATTCACACATACGTGTGTGTGTGTTTTATATTCACACATCATTTAATAGATGGATGTTCAGTGAGAGTGTGCATGTATTATTCTTTTATGTATGCCTCATTCATGGATCTGCACAAATTCCAGTCTTGTTGTTCTATTGAACTTCCCACTTTTTACCATTCTTCTTTCATCTTGTTCTGTCAGATAATCAAACAAGTTTGTTCAGCTCTTCTGTCTTGTATGGACATAGACAAAAAAAAACCCCAAGAAACAAACAATGCACAAATAATATAACTTCATCTTCAGATAAACAGGCATGAAATTGTTTTTACTTGCAGTACATGACTCACTACTTAATCGTCAATAATTGAGAAAAGAAAAGAAGTATACATATTGAGATTTCTTGCCGTTTGCTTTGTTCAGCTTCTTTAAAGGATCTCCAATTCCATAATGTATAGCTTTTTCTGAAAGACTTTTGAGCTGTATCATTACTCAATTCCTTGTCACCAAACCGTGCACAAATGTTCTATGGGATGCTTCGACTGCTTTCGTCCCATGTCTTAAAACTGTCCAGTAGACGAGCTACGACAATTAACGTTTTGGCGGCCATATTTATTTCGCACATTCTTTTAGTCAGCATCTCCTTCTGAACAGTATCTGGTAGTAAATCATACATGGAGGCACACACTGCTGTCAATGCTTATGGCCATTTGAACAAGTTAACTTTTATATAGAAAAGAGGATTCAAAACCAAACATTAAATACCGCAACAAACTCTGCAGAATCATCTGGTTATTCTACACGTGCTCGCTCTCTCTCTTTCTCTCTCTCTCACACACACACAAATAAATTATTTTTTAACTTAATATAAAAATAACAAAAATGAGAAAATTGAAAGTCAACGGCTGAAATCTGACAAGAAAACCAAATGATTAAACAAGGTTTGTCTACGAAACTCTGGAGTCAGAGTGCTGAATATGACATCAGTTTTAAGTGACACATTTTGTATTATCATATATATATATATATATATATATATATATATATATCCAAATGAGAGAAAGAACAGATGGAGTAAAAAATCCAGTTCATAGCATTTACTTTTTTTTTTTTTTTTTAAGTGCTCAATACAAAGTAGAGCAATATATTATTATATTTTTATTATAAGGGATTATAAAAAAAAAACATTATTAAACTAAGTAATTGGTAAGTAACTGTTTTATATTCACACATCATAGTCCAGTTTATCATGACATAAAAAAATAACTCACCCACCTCCACCCTCTGAGCATATATTTTTTATTTAGTGTAGATCTGATATTTAATTGGTTAATCAAGACATACCCACAAGTCTAATTTAAATTCTGACCTCATATTTCCCAACCTTTTAAGAGGAAAATAGGTAACAATTTTTTTAATTTCCTTAAAAATTATTTAATCTCCAGTTACTTACCATCACCTGAAGAAGTATAATCAAAGTATTGAAACATGAAAGCTTTTGTGTAGCAATTTCAAAGTGCTTTTATTATAATCTAATAATAAAATATATATATATATATTTCAAACATAATAGATACTCCTATTTTAAGTAGACTCCCCGTTTTTATTTTTCCTTTAAACAGTGTTTATTACATCTGTCAGCGGCCTGCATATTCATATTTGAGAAATCTTAAAGAAAATGTGCTCTCCAGCAAGAATCAAACCTGCATCACCCTTCTTAGTAGAAACCATCATTTCATCCAGTGTACTTTACCACTTGGCTACAGAGAGCCTCACAGTCTAGCTAGCCTCTATTTTCCCTTTTAACCGTTTGAGCCCAGACCACCACTTTACCGGTGGTAGAGAAAAATGATGTAATGCTCAGCCACTGGTTGAATGGTGGGTAAACACTTGTAACTATTTTTATATTTACCATGAAACATTACATACCAATTATTTGCGAATTTTGAGTCAGGAGCTCAAGCAGAAGGGTTCAAATTGTTCAGGAATGCAGGGCTTAAAGGATTAAGGAAAGAGCACCTCATTCAGATTATCTTTCTTGAAAGTCCATATCTGCTCAGTTTCATATCTGAAAATTTAAGTAAAAACAATTTCTAAAGAACCAACGGATTTATTTTTAATCCAACTTCAAAAGGTTATTATTAGTGGCTACTCGTATTTGAAATAGACTCCCCATTTTATTTTTGCTTTAAACAGTGTGGATAATGTCTATCATCGTATTTGAGAAACGTTAATAAAGAAAATGTACTCTTGAGTAAGATATGGTATCCCAATTTTCATAACACTGAAGCAATCTTAGTAGATTACACAGTTAAATCAACAAAATATTATTTCCTGATAACTGGCATAGCAGACAAAGAGTTAATGTGTGTGAGTTGCTTATTCTTGACTCATAATGCACACATCGCTGGTGAAAATCATCTGACTATATAACTACAGCATAGTTAGTGTATGTATCACATTACACCAATACGTTGTCAAATTATTCATTTTTTTCACCTCACTTTTAACAAACCTCTATAGTTTGGCACAAGTGCTAGATCTTAATATCCTGACAAGATAGTAAGTGAAGCATTTGTCTGAATCATAATTTAGCTTTTTTTTCATGACCATCTCACTAAAAGACAAGCCAGTCTTACGGAACAGTGATATTGTAAAACTGTATCTGTCACTTTGCGTCATCTTCATTGAAGTTGTCCAGTATTCACTGTCATATAGTAAGATTAGAGAACTGGCCTGATTTATTGGTTAGGAAGAAATCCCAGCATGCATTTGTGCGCTTCAGCCTATAAATTTGGGAAAGTGTTTTGCAGTCATTCCATATAGGATTTGTATTTTTATAAGAAAAAATGAGAAGGAAAAAAAAGACATTTGGAGATTTTATAAATAAATAAATATTTATCTCATGGCGTTTTTGTAAGTTTCCTGTGAATATGTGGTATTGTGTTATATGTAGGATTGGATGGTGATGGATGTGTTGTTGTGGTGAATGAGCAAAAACTGTAATGAATGAAACGCTAGTGATTCTGATTAACTATGTCTAGGATAGAAAGTGTTTACCAACCTTACATATTTCATATGATTGGAACCAACAGGTTTGGTTGATTTTGTTTAGCGGCACATCAACACTTCTATGGGTAATTTAATGCCAAAATATTTTGAACACAATTTTATGGCTTCAACTAAATATATTTTGTGATTATATATTAGGTTGGTGCAAAAATAATGTTGTTTTCTCACATGAAGTTGAACATCAAAAAACGACATTATTTTTGCACCAACCTAATATATATATATATATATATATATATATATATATATGTATATACACACACACACTTTGGCAGCATATTTTCATTGAGACATCTATATTAAAAAATTGAAACCCAATCTTAAAATTAATTATGAATACTCACAAATGTTTTAAAATGTGTTGCAACAGAGTTTGAAATGCCAAAGTTTGCATTAATATTTTTTTTTTACTACTTATTTCATAAAAAAAGTCTCCACGACCATACTTAGTTACCGCCCCTTAAATGGTGTCAGCGATCATGCACTGACTCAGCGTTCTTCCCTCCAGCAGTAAGAAATTTAACTTTCAGATGAACACAACAATTTTGTCTTCGACAATAATGAACACTACAATATTTGTCTTGCAATAAACAACACCCTGATGATGACATTGTGCTATGTCGAAAGTACTCAGAATAAAAGAAGTATGTATCAACACAGCGATTTTCTCTCATCCTTCAGTAACACCAAAAAGCTTACCTGGGAATATGAAAGGATCCAATTGAAAATCAGTAGACAGAATCTGTCTAAATTATTCAACAAAGCAGGTCTCAAAATATATATATATATATATATATATATATATATACTCTTGTTGCAACATCCTTTGAGGAGGCCCAACATCTAATAAATCGTTTCTCTGCTGCATGTAAAGCCTTTGGTCTGACACTTAGCATAAAGAAAACTGAAGTAGTGCACCAACCTTGTCCTACTCCGAAGCAATTCTGTGGTGAGAAACAAAAACCACCAGTCTACAAATTTCCAGAGAGACCATTGAAAGTAGAAGACAAAGCCCTGAACTATGTAAAGTCTTTCACCTACCTTGGTAGCAAAGTCAACTACAGTGGAACTTTAGATGATGAAATCATGCATCGGATTGCTAAGGCTACCAGTGCTTTCAGCAAACTTCACCATCGTTTGTGGAATCAGTGAGGTATTCGACTGGATATGAAAATTCAGGTTTACAGAGCTGTTGTCCTTGCCATCCTTTTGTACATTTCAGTGTCATGGACTCCATACAGGTACCATATATGCCAGCTGGATGTTTTCCGTAAAAGTTGTCTGTGTGCAATCTGTGGAGTTTACCTTCATAGGACATATAACATAGACCTGTTTAATAGGTGTAATATTGGAGGAATTTTCTCATACAGTCTCAGTTACAATGGAATGGTCATGTCTTGAGAATGTCTGATGACAGGATACCCAAGATCCTAATATACAGCCAGTTAGATCAGAGCTACACGAATGTTGGACGCCCATGGCTAAGATACAAAGACAAGATGAAGAACAACTTGTCAGCTGTCAATATAACACATAACACCCTCAAGCGCTTAGTCTTGGAGCGGGTAGAATGGAGATCAGCGTGTTTTAGTGGACTCAGCAGTTTTCAATCTGCTTGTCTGAATTGTCTTCAAGAAGATAGAACAAGGTCTAAAAGCCACTTAAAATTATCGCACAAAATTTCATAACTGAAACAATTAAGCTGTCAGATCCTCATACGTTGAAACCGATGAGAGAGTCCATTATATACATGCACAGATAAAATGTATTGTTGGTCTTCTATTTTTTTTCTTTTTTTTTTTTATAAAAATGTATTTTTATACTTTCATAGTGTTTTGTCATAGCTGGAACCCTATCAGGTGCTACCACATTGGGTTAGGGTAAACCCGAGAACAACAGCAATTAAGAGGTGGTTCCATACTCCTCATAACCTCCAATCAGAGGCCTTGCTGTTTGTCGTCATACTCAGGACTACATATACTAAGATAGACATTATATAGCAGTTCAGCAAATTTATTCCTCATGAAATTTTAATACTCTGCTTAGTTTCTGGAAGGAGTGTTTTACTCTTCCTATGCATCTTTGCATTTCTGTGTCACATTTTCCATTGCTTGTGACTACACTATACAGATGGCTTAATATCTGTAGCTGCTTGATTTTGATTTTTTTTTAAGCTTTTCACCCCAAGCAAGGCTGGAAGCCACTAGCACGCAAGGGGTTACAGAAGGTTTAGAGGAAGAGCAGATAGGAGTGGTAAAGAAGAGGATGTGGAGAAAGATAGTGGATCGATCAAGGCAAGGGGGTTACAGAAGATTTGGAGCAAGAGCAGATAGGAATGAAAGGCGAAAGGATGTGGAGAAGGGAAGTGGATAGATCAAGGCAACTGGAGATGTAGATTGATGTTACACTTAAATAGTTGGAGATTATATTTGTCAGGGAAACAGGAATAAGGAAGGGAGTTCCACAGGCGAGAGGTGCGAGACATGAAGCTATTGGAGTAGAAGAGACGTCTACATCTAACAGTTTCAACAGTGAAGGGGTGGGAATGGGATGCCAGCCTCATAGGACGCTTAAATTCATGAGGCCTGGGAACCAGCGAAAGCAGCTCATCAGAGCAATTACTGTGAAAATCACCAATACATAATTCACACCCTATTTCTAAATAAAAAAGTCATATCCAATCGATAGTGATATTTGGAGTCCTATCGTAGCATAATGGTTAGCAAGTTCCTGCCTCAAACCAATTTGCTAGTGTAGCAAATACACTATTTTCTTGATTGTTTAATCTGTCACAAGACAACAGCAAAGTTTAAAGATTGAGGCTTAAAAATCAACATAATTCATGAAAATAATCATCCAGGAAATAATCATTTTTGCAATTTTTTTTTTTTCATGCTAAGAACAAGCAATTCAATTTTAAATTTAAATAAAGCAGAATTGGCTAACAACTTTTCTCATTAAGATAACCTAATAACATTTATTGTAACTATTACAAGAGATTTAGAAAATAATTTGGAAAATGAATTTTAGTAATACTATGATTTCATTTTTTATTAGATGAACTGTCAACTTTCATTAATTTTTTACAACTCTTTCTTCCCTTTTAATTGATTTGCATCACAATTTATGAAACAATAAAAAAAACCTAAAATAAAGATAAAAAGAAATAAAAAGTCAAAAATGAATCATGGTCAACATTGCTTCATCTCAAAAATTCCATATGACTTAATACTCCTAGTAGAAAAAAACCAATTGAGATGAAATACAAATAAAAAATATCAATGGTTGACACGGTTTCATTTAATAAAAATTCAGTATTACTAATACTACTACTACTACTAGTAGTAGTAGTATTAGTAATTATTTCCACTACTACTACTACTAGTAGTAGTAGTAGTATTAGTAATACTGAATTTTTATTAAATGAAACCGTGTCAACCATTGATGTTTTTTACTACTACTACTAGATGTTTTCTACTACTACTACTACTAGTAGTAGTAGTAGTGGAAATAAAGCAAACTAAATTAAGATGAAATATATATATATATATATATAATACCAAAACACTGATCTTGTATGTTCCAGAGATACAGCTTAAATGATACATAATACTATGACAAAAGACATGACTTACCTCAGATTTCAAAACGACATGACGAAAAGAAACATGGCCGCAATTGATAACGCAATTTATGCGTGCATATCTCGTCCAAAACGAGATGATATTTGCACACATGCAAATTCTGGCCGTATCAGACTGGCATAAAAAGCGAGGTGCTAGCAGCACGACTCAGGTGTGGAGTCATTCGGCGGACTTCGTGCAATAGAGTTGGATGTATGAATTGACAGACGGACAAAAGAGGAAGTCAAAGTAGGCGCAGCTGAGTTGGTGTCTGTTTCACAACTACCCGGTGAAACCATCGAGAAAGGGAGTCACGCAATCCATTTCCTTGAGGCAACCGACGACGAAGGAAGAATGGCTGGTCTGCCGGCGAACGGCACTTTCTGACCCCCCCTCTCATCACTACTTTTTTCCTTTTTGTTTACTACAAATACCCAAACCAATCTAAGAGCATATTGTACCTTGAACTAGCGCAGTGCCAAATTTCATTAAAATTAGACATGGGGTTCTTTAGCTAGGACCATTTTTCTGTTTTTAGGGCATCTTTAATAAGAAATTCATTATTTGTTTTCAATACACATTCTTACATCAATCCATGTATATAAGCAAATGCTTACGTATTATATTCCAACTATTATGTGTGTGAAAAATCAAACATTTATAATACATTATAACAACATTAAATAAATTTAAATATACATAGACCAACATATATTTATACAATTCCCTACACTAGAACTTTTTTATAAACAACTACTTGAACAGTGAATAGACAATATGCCACATGACTTGATATATGCCACATGACTTGATATATGCCACATGACTTGATATATGCCACATGACTTGATATATGCCACATGACTTGATATATGCCACATGACTTGATATATGCCACATGACTTGATATATGCCACATGACTTGATATATGCCACATGACTTGATATATGCCACATGACTTGATATATGCCACATGACTTGATATATGCCACATGACTTGATATATGCCACATGACTTGATATATGCCACATGACTTGATATATGCCACATGACTTGATATATGCCACATGACTTGATATATGCCACATGACTTGATATATGCCACATGACTTGATATATGCCACATGACTTGATATATGCCACATGACTTGATATATGCCACATGACTTGATGGTAAATAAATAAATGCATGCTGATTTACTGCCCTTACCTATTTCGAAATAAATGAAAGGCAGAAACATGTATAATAAAACATACTTATCTTGCAAAAGACTAGACCTGTTTTAAGCTATTACTCCAAATTTTCATGCAATTTATTAACTATAAAACCCGGTAGAACAATACAACTTGAACCATTTTTTTAAATAAAAATTAAAATCTGTAATCAATAAAATTGATAATATTCTTACCTCATCATTTTGTATCATTAACTGATTTAAAAAGAAACCCAAAGGGGCTTATTGGTGGTCTAGTACTAGTCAAAAATGAATAATGCTCGACAATGCTTCATATAATAAAAATTCAATACTACTAATATTACAAGTTGAAATAAAGCAAGTGAAATTAAGTGGAAAGAAAAATTAGTTAAAAATTAATAATAAGCTTGTAATACGGACAAGCTTCAATGAATTTTGAAACCTTTAATCTAGAGTCGTAGATCGTTCTCATTCCACTGTCCATAGATATGGATAACTTGTCTTGTTCTCTTTTTATTACTGTTTGCTTACTTCTCACCCTGTTTTCACCAAGTCTGATTGAGTCCATACTACCAGGCCCGTGGATTGAACTCACAATTACTATGCCATCTACTTTATGAAACTACTTTAATCCTCTCAGCTACTGTCCTGTAGGACTATCCTGAATCTAGATTTTTTTTTTTTAAATGCTAGCCGCTACAAACACAGAAAAATTGACTAATGCCCAACCAGAAAAAAATAGTCTTCTAAAAGGTCATAACATTGAGTGTATTTGATATGACAACAAAGATGACTGCCACCATAATACAGGTGACAGATTCGCAATGCACAAGATGTTTACATGCTAAGAGCAAAAAAACCCCCCAAAAAACAACCAATTCACGGAGAACTCGCTGCTGTGAATAGAGAACACGTAGTGAGCAAGAAGCAGATATCAGCCTGGGGGAGGGTTTTCACAAAGCGACATAGAAAATATGCAGGACGAGCCTTATGCAGAGTTTCCACGGACATCAACAACATTGAACATGTTGAAGTTTTTGGTGATTCTAGAGCACATGGTCCTGAGTGATGAGTCCATTATAATACTCAGGAGACAGAGATTGACTCCATCACCTGCAAGCATTCATCAATACTGACCACCCCCCGCCAAAAAATGACAAGTTAACAGTTAGCAAGAAAATAGATAGCAACTGCATATTCTGGTATGCAAAAAGTGTGCAAGGTTATAAGATGTTCATCAAATGAGAACAGGATGTTTGTCTACGGAAATCAATCGACTACATAACACCATCCTGAAAAATGGCAGCTGATCTCTCCTCTGATCTTGCCTTAAGTTCAGTGAGGGGGAAAACTGGTTGGTCACATTCAATGAAAATGAAACTAGTGAGACATTTCATCATTACCATTCGGACCTAGAACTATCACCAATCTTGATGAACAGACGTTCCTTTAGGGAGGCCACATACCTTGAGCGCTTATTGGTACAAGCTCAACTGATACCTCAAATAGAACTTGTACATACAATCTATCACTAAAGAGGCTGAAAAAATGGTCAGTTCTCTGTACTGCTCCAGTAAGTACCTGACTCTTTCTACTATCCTCTATCTTTACAAGAGCCAGATCAGGCCAAAAATGGAGTACTGATGCCATATGTGGACAGGAGATGTCCAGTCTTTACTTTCCAATCTTGATAGAATTCAAAAGCATCTCCACAACTTTTTGGATGACAAATTATTTTCCACCCTACAACACCTTTCTCATAGACAAAAAGTTGCCAGCTTCTCTCTGCTCTATTGCTATTTCCATGGAAAATGTTCAGATGAACTACATTCCGCCAATCCTACCTTTCACAATTAAATCTTTCCATGCTACCTACATTGTAGTGAACCACTCTCATTCCCTTCATATTCCATTGGGGAAATCTAAGTTCCACCGAAGCAGCTTCTTCCCACAAACTGCTGCTTTGTGGAACCAACTCCTAATCACTACATTTTTTACTCTGGTCAGGTCTATGGTTAACAGATATCTACCCGGAATATCTGCATAAACTTCCGCTTACTCTGTAATCCTCTATTTTGAGTGGCTCTCAGCCTTAGTAAAGGGTGAACATCATTGTTAAAAAAAAATCTTTTTTTAAATGGTTGGGATGTTTTACTGCTTCCATGGCATACTCCAGAATTCACTCCTTTCAGATTATTTGAGACCAACAAATTGCCATTTATCCAGGAAAATACTGTTTCAGCAATGCAAGGGTTCTCTCATGATTGATATTACATCTTTTAAAGTGGGTATTTACAACACACATGCCCTGATGGGACAAGAACATCAATTTTGTTGGCTCTTATATGGAAACTTAACAATAATGCTGGTAATATATGCATAATAGATTTGTATGATTCATAAATGTTTCTATCTTGGACATGCCTTATATCAATATATCTTTATAATTTTGATAAACAAAGGAACATTTTTCTTGTCTATCTACAGACAGGTAAATGCCAATGAAACAAAAATTTTAAAACCGGTTTGAAAACAGAATAATCCTGATTTACCAGAACTTTAAAACAACAATTTCTTTAAAATATAAAAAAATGGTGAAAACTCCTAGTCAAAAAATGTGGGATGATTAAAATAATTATAAACTACATACAGTAGCAAGGCTTTTGATCAGGAGATTAGCGGTTTTGAGGGGTGTGGAACCACCTCTTAATTACTCTTGTTCCCAGGGCCACTGACCTGGTGTGGTAGCACCTGTTAGGGTCATAGCTATAGGCAAATAATGAACCCACAAACAAAAACAAAACTATGAAAGTATAAAGATACCAGCAATATATTTTTCTATTAAAAAATTACCAATTACCTAATTATTAATTACCTAATTATTAATTACCTAATTATTAATTACCTAATTATTAATTACCTAATTATTAATTACCTAATTATTAATTACCTAATTATTAATTACCTAATTATTAATTACCTAATTATTAATTACCTAATTATTAATTACCTAATTATTAATTACCTAATTATTAATTACCTAATTATTAATTACCTAATTATTAATTACCTAATTATTAATTACCTAATTATTAATTACCTAATTATTAATTACCTATTTAGTGTAAAATCATCAACAATACATTCAAAATATTTAAATTGTGGCATTAAATAACTCATATAGAGATTGATATGCAGCTAATCACACAACCAACATGAAAAAAATCTTTCATGAGATTAATTCATATAATATCCTATAATTTCTTAAATCAAACTGCATTTCAAAATATATCTTCAAAAATATAGAGAGAAATAGGAGATCACCGCCCTCTGCAGGATCAGGTTGAGGTCATAGACAAAGAACACCATTGGAAAATTTGTAAACATGCTAGGCCACAAAAATCTTCTGAGCCGACCAAGCATAGAAATGAATACAATAAGGGAACCAGTAATAAGGAGTGCCAGAGAAAAGTGATAAGAAAAACTGCAATATGAGGTCTGGTAAAAACATGCATGATAACAGCAAAAAAAAAAAAAAATATGAGCACTGGTAAAAAATGGTTGCAGAGACATTAGATTTATAATACCCAGAAATTCATACACAGTGGATAAAGACGTTGGTTAGATCCAGTGACAGGACTCAAAGTGTGTGAGTTCAATACCCGTTTAAGGCAGTGGAGAACTTGGAGAGGGGAATTGACAGGAAATAACTGATAACTGACATCCATTAAAAATGGCATGTGAGCGAAATAAAGGGTTCAGTTTGACATTCCAACCACCTGAAGAAGGCCGAAGCGTACAACAAACATAATAAATATGGCGACAAAGATGAGGACAATAATCCGAATAATGTAAATAGTATATCTTTAACAAAACTACAACCTATCATCGCCTATAGTATTTATGTCCACACAAATATGTATATGCACAAAAGTTGAGTATCATCTACCATGTATTCAATTGTGAAAGCAGAATGACATTTTTATTACTTCAAAACTCCTAAAAAAAATTAAATTTCAGCATTAAATGACCCATAAGGAGTTGAGATGCTGTTAAACAAAACAATGAAAATAATTCATTGCAAACAAATTAGAGTATGAAGTGGGGAGCCAACAAAAAGCAATGCAGAGAAAAAGAGAATAGAACAGTTAAGGAGAAAAAAAAAACAATTTGTTAATGGCCAATATGGCATAGGCAATGCTACAGGATATAGAAAGCTCCAGTGGTATGGGAGACAATTTCAAGTTTTAGCTTAGGCTATTTCTTTATTCCTGATTTCTGCAATTTTTTCCTTGAAGGCCAAAGACTATCAAACTGAACGCCTCCTGTTAAGAAGCGAACCATAAAATCTGAAAGAAGAACCTAGGCAAAAAATAGACTCAAAAGCAGAATTTGATTTTAACCCACTATACTGGCTCATGAGTAAAACATTCCAGCATCTAATCACAATGAATTGATACGGTCATGTACCTCAAGTTTTGAGTCTGCAAAATAACTTGAAACATTATTCTGTATAGCACTGTTTTGCAATTCTTAGGAATAAGGTAACTGCAATATTTGTTGACATATTTCTGTGAATAATTCAAAAGACCTTTTGTGTCAACATGAAAATATCTAGAGATATTGAATAACCCGGTTGTTCAGAACTTAAGAGTTGAATAAGATTTATAAGTAATGAAGAGTTATATGAAGTAGTACTTGAATGGTTTAAAATGACAATCCTGAGAGTGACCGGGTTGTTGTACACAATGGTGATGACAGCAATGTCAATTGTAACAATTCTGAGGATGGACTGAGGAATCAAATGAACAGGGCACATGATGTCATCGGTAGTGATGGCAACGCAAACAGCATTTTGCATACCAAAATGTTCTGCACAGTTTAAAATAATGTAGAAAAAGGATGTTCATATGAGCAACTTTGTACTGACCATTTGCTGCTCTTCATTATTTATTTGTTCTGAAATAATGAAATTTACACAAAATGTCAAAGGATAGCATATTGGTGAATGGCCAATAAGCAGGTCCATTGTTCAGCAAATTAAAAAGGATCTATCGGTAGACTGGCAGAGTCCTAACATAAATAAGATTACTGAGTATTCTGTAATTTAAACTAACTAGATTGTCAATCTGCCCCCAACCATGTTTCACCATAAAGGGTCTCGATTGCACAAATATTAGGTAATACAAGGCACTACTATATGTTTCCACAGTTTCTATCAGACTCAGAATAATATGGTCTCATTTATTGTCCAGAATCTTTTGCATGACACAATTGCAATTCAATACCAAATCTGGTCTGAGAGATTCAACCATTGACGCCATCTAATATTTTGCTGTTGGGGTCATCACTGTAACCCTTGCATGGGCGAGTTCTGCGTGCTATGTATTGCCAAAGGGAAATCTGTAATTTGGTCCCAGGGACACAGTCTTGAATTCATTGTAGACTGATTTACAACTACAGCTAGAGAGCCCAGTCTACCCTGCTATTTAACCCATAGCTTTCCCAAGTGTATCTGTGCATAAGTGAATGTAATGAACTCTTAATATGGCTCTCCAATTTTTCATTCCAAGCCACTAGTCATTACACGACCCACACGTATATTAAGTAAAATATAAAGAAAGATTTACCTTTTTGAAGAATCTGGTAAAAGTGTCTTTACAGTTGGCTTCATGATACTCTTATTCTTGAGGATGGTATGAAAAGTGAAGGAGTTACAAAGGAGGCAAATAGAGCATTGGTATAATCAGCTATGTTCAATTAGACAAAAAAGACATAATTAGACCAAGTCAACTCGGACATGACAAACAGAAAAATCATTTGTTACAATAAATAAATAAAAAGATGTAAGAACAATGCCCAATTGCTAAACTACAATATCTAATTCTTGAATAAAAATGAGATACAGCAAAAATGAAACCTAAGCTATATTTTTAGATGAAAATTATTAAGTATGGCTTACAAGATAAACTTGCTAATCAGTCTAGAACAGGCAACCTCGAAATTGTCAATTACTATTTCATACTGAGCAGTATTTTTAATCACCAGCGATGGAGGATTGCTGGTTTTAGACAGGATACAATCCCTTTCAGTTTACCACAAGCATTAATCAATAATCGATCTGCAGGACCAAATTGGAAGCAAGGACAAAAACAGAGAATAAAAATTAAAAAGGGGTAAAAGGAAGAGAAAGTATAAAACAAATAAAGTGCATAGGATCTTGATCTACACAGAAAGTGACCTATGAAGCCAGATTAATCTCAAGTTAAAATGTCATAATCCGATTATTCCTGAAGAAAGGTTGATCTCTACTCTCACCTCTTTCCAGACCCCAGTTGCATGACCTTGCAAAGAAAAATAGACTAAGAAGTAATTCAAACAACTCAGAATCCTTCATCATACAATAGTTCTTTTACATACGCATATTTGTTGTTCTCACATTTCAGTTATCTTGCAGATTTGTCTTCTTTACAACAGGTATCAAATTTCTATCCAAGCAGGTAAATTCTCAATGCATACTAACATGTCCAGCCTCTTCAGGGATTTCTGGACTTGTATGCAAGTTACAAATTGGAGATACCAAAATCAAACAAGTACAACAATTTAAATATCTGAGGATGGAAAGTGCGACACTGAAATATGGAGGCATGATAGCAAAAGATCCCTTCCAAAAAGCTAAGCAAAGTATTAAGAAAAAGAAAAATTTAATTAGAAACAAAGAAAAGAGTAATGATCTGTAACACAGTATCAGTCCTCTTATATAGCAGAGAATCAGCTCAGAGATGAAGAAGAGATTGGAAGCATCAGAAATGTGGTTCTATAGAAGGATGCTGAGAATTGTATGGACACAGCATGAGAACAAAAACAAACTTTTAGAGAAAATGTAAACAAAAAGAACACTTATACTTAACAGGAAGAGGCAGTTTAAATTTCGAGGGAGTATAATGAAAAAAGAGAGCTTGGAAAATGTGCAACTTACAAGACAGATTGAGAGAGAGAGAAAAACAATGTATAACCTATGTTACAAGCTTGATTAAATGAATGGTGGCCAAAGTTTTAAGAGATATATAAAAAGAAAAAAAAAGACGAAAGTTATTAAGTGCTACAAAGGACAGTAAATTGTGGAGAGCCGTAACTGGCAACATCCTAAAGGAACACTGCACATAGAAGAATTGCCATTTTGGCTGAACATAAATCTTTATGTTGGGAGACAGCAATTATAGTATAATCAAAGTTAATTTTTATCACACTCCATTGAACCAGTTCATTCTAGCACAGCCTAGCCGACGGACTGAACTAACAACTTGCAGGAAACAAGTAAAATACTGGGACTTTAAATCTATTAACTATTTTCAAAATAAGAAAAGACAATATACTGCCCTGGAAGAAATAAAAGAAATTTTTAAATTTTCTCAATGTAACATATGTTGAGGAAGGGCAGAGGGTAGAGTGGCTGAAATGTGATTAAAAACAAAAAAGGTAGAGATATTAGGCCATATATATATATATATATATATATAGATAGATAGATAGATAGATAGATAGATAGATATTAGGCCATATATATATATATATATATATATATCTCTCGCATTAAATAATTAATAAATAGATTTAAACAAATTAAGTCCATAATTTAAAAGCTTTAAAAAACTCAGCCCAATAATTATTGAGAAAAACCCTTTGATAAAAAAAGCCATGTAAATAAACAAATAAATAAACAGATCAAATAGATAATAATGAAACATAACCTTCTAGTCACTCAACGACTCAAGGCAAGCCCATAAATAAAAAAGACGCCGTCTGACTAGCATAAGCCAAAACCACTCTGGACATAGAATCCCCATCGTAACTTGATACGCATTTTTGGAAAGGGACTGGCCTGTAGATAAAAATTAATTCTTAATTCTTAGCTCCTTAAACCACCTAACTTCAACGGCCGAAACTAGCCGTTTCCATAGCAACTAATGTTCCAATGATACCGTACTTATAAACACTAGCTAACCAAAAGATAGCTTATTCCCAAATTCTCGCTTGACAAGGAAGCGGGTCCAGACACCTTAACTCTACATAACTTAAAAAATTATGTTAGGGGTCTCGGCTCTCGCTTTTGAAACATGAGAACTCTTATGTAGCGAAGGAATCATATTTTTAAAAACTAAAAATATTATTATAATATAAGCTCTACTTCTGTATGGAGCACTGTCCTTTTGAAAATAAAGCTAAATATTAAGGAACACCGGATTATCTACCTAACGTGTTCTTTCCTATTTCACAGCACACATTATATATATATATATATATATATATATATATATATATATATATATATATATATATAGAGAGAGAGAGAGAGAGAGAGATAGATATGTATATATATATTAGGCCATATATATATATATATATTTATATTTTAAATAAAAACAGATTGCTTTAAGGTTCCATATAATAAATTATTTCACCACAGCCCTTTTAAAGGACAGTGGATCATCAGATTTATTTCCAAATGTTAAAATGAAAATAAATTTACACATTTATGACGGGCAATAAGGAAACTCACGAAGTGGGGGCAGTGTAGGGGGGGGGGGTAGAGAGACAGCATTGAGTTAGATGTAACATTTCTATTGTTTCAAATTTCTATACAGAGATGATGGGCTAGTTGCTGTACCTGATACCAATGGCCCTTTAACATCCCGACTACAAAAGAAAATAATTAAGGCCTTCAAATTTCTAGGTTTTAAAATCGAAATTTCTTCCAACCTAAAAATAGTTAACTTCCTAGACGTTAGATTTAACCTCAACAACAGCACTTATAAACCCTTCCAAAAGGAAAACCAATCACCCATATATATAAATATATACTCTAACCACCCGAAATCAATAATTAAGCAAATTCCAAATACAGTAAACACAAGAACAAATAAACTCTCCTCTAGTAAAACCATTTTTAACCAAAATAAGTCGAAATATGATCAAGCCCTATTAAAAAGTAAATTTAAACAGACACTAAGTTATATAGATAGGTCAGATAATAAAACACCCACTAAATCCAAAAATAGGAAAAGAAAAATTATATGGTTCAATCCACCTTTCTGTAACCTTTCTAACATTAATATAGGAAAGTACTTCATGAAGCTAATTGAAAAACATTTTAGCAAAAATCAACTTTTAAAAAAGATATTTAACAAAATGAACTTAAAGATCAGCTATTCTTGCATGAGCAATATAGAAAGAATTATTAGCTCACATAATAGTAAAATTTTGAAAAATCTACATATAAACCAACTAAAGACTGATAGTAATACATCAAAAATGAGATCATCAACATGCAGTTGCAGGACAAGATCAAATTGCCCAGTTGAAGGACTGTGCTTGGCGGAAAATGTGATATATGAGGCAACTATTTTCCCCAAAGAAAATATGGAGCAAAAGAATTATATAGGGATATCGGCAGGTAGTTGGAAGAACTGATTCTATAACCATCGCCAGTCCTTCAAAGATAGACATAAGAAGAACCAAACGGCACTGTCAAAACATTATTGGAATTTGTTGGAGGGTGGCTTAACCCCTCAAATAACGTGGAAGATCATCTCGAGAGCCAGAACTCCAATAAATTTCAGAGACAGATGCGATCTGTGTCTAAGAGAAAAGATCTTCATTATAAGGCATAAAGATCCGGATATATTACTGAACAGTCATAATGAATTAATCTTTAAATGTCGGCATAGGAAGAATCTAAACCTAACAAAATATATTACTTGATCTTTATTTTTGCTCTTCAAATATTATTATTCACATGTGAATATGAACACATAACTGTATGCATGCCTAAATGTTTTTTGGACTGAAACAGTCATACGTTTTTTTTGTTGTTTTGTTTCTTTTACATGTATATGTATAATTGTTTATATAGAAAAATAGGAATACATCTGTATAGTTATGGGTTGTGAAAAAATATATTTGTATTTGGCCAATATGAATATTGATATGTATGTATAGATACGGGTAGGTATATAGATAGGATATATAGGTGTATATGTGTATGTATATATGTGTGTGTACATGTGTATATGTATGTATATGTAGAGATATGTGTATAAATGTGGGCATGTGTGGATACAGATATGTATGTATGTATATATATATATATGAATAGATAGATAGGTGTGTGTATGAGGGGATGTGTGTATGTGTGTGTGTGTAAATGTGTGCCTATGTGTGTGTATATATATATATATATATATATATATATATGTGTGTGTGTGTGTGTTGGGTGTATGTAAAAATGTTTAAAAGAAAAAAGACTTACATGTATTTATTGATTTTTTACAATACTTACAATATTGTTTTCTTAAATGAATTACATTTTAATAATCATTATTAATGATAAAATATTTAGATTTTTGATGATTAAATACTAAAGTCATCACCTAATTTCTTTCTTAGAGAAGTTTCTTTAGGAAATTCTAGTTGCACCCCTATATATATACATATATGTAAGTATACGGAAACATCTAAGAAGATATATGAAATTACCCATGTATATCAGTACACGTGTACCTGTATAAGTGACTGCAGATGTAAAAGATCGTATGTGTATGAAATTCACATAGATGTGTTTACAATATATGATGGAGCATGATCTCTAATATTGCGTTAAAATGCCACTCCATATTAAATTAATACTAAATTTTAAGTAATAGAATTTACCAATGTAAAAATAGTCACTAATCAATCTCATAAATAAAATTCAAACTGATAAAGATATCACCTTAATAATCACTTACTACTAACTAGATGTAAACTTATATTTGAGAAAAAGTTTCTAGTGTTTTAATGTAAACTCTATATTTTTTAATCGACTATTTCACATTAAATCCCCAAAATGTCCGTAATAAGGTTTTTTTAAAAACTGTAACATATAATTAAATGGCTTAGACTGTTTAAACTGAAAAATTTACGAAATCTCAAAGTAAAGAAAAAAACAACGCCTATTCCAATAGAAGTTAATGACACTTTTTTACAACTTCTTTCTCTTTTTTCTCTCTTTTTCTTTTTTCTTTATATACTGCTTTGTTCATCCCACTTCCTAATCAAGATATAACTTCCGTTAACAGATTTAAAGTGTCAATGTCTAGATTTCAGCGAAAATTAAATTTGAAACAATAGAAATGTTACATCTAACTCAATGCTGTCTCTCTACACCCCCTACACTGCCCCCACTTCGTGAATTTCCTTATTGCCCGTCATAAATGTGTAAATTTATTTTCATTTTAACATTTGGAAATAAATCTGATGATCCACTGTCCTTTAAAAGGGCTGTGGTGAAATAATTTATTATATGGAACCTTAAAGCAATCTGTTTTTATTTAAATTATTAGCTCTGATTTACATTGAGCTCTCTGGATTCTATCCTCATTGGGTCTTCCCATACGGATTACCTAGTTTTTCGTAAACTATATATATATATATATATATATATATATATATTAGGCCATATATATATATATATATATATATATATATATATATAAGGCCATATATATATATATATATATATATATATATATATATAAGGCCATATATATATATATATATATATATATATAAGGCCATATATATATATATATATATATATATATATAAGGCCATATATATATATATATATATATATATATATATATAAGGCCATATATATATATATATATATATATAAGGCCATATATATATATATATATATATATATATATATATAAGGCCATATATATATATATATATATATATATATATATATATATATATATAAGGCCATATATATATATATATATATATAAGGCCATATATATATATATATATATATATATATATATATATATAAGGCCATATATATATATATATATATAAGGCCATATATATATATATATATATATATATATATAAGGCCATATATATATATATATATATATATATATATATATATAAGGCCATATATATATATATATATATATATATATATAAAGCCATATATATATATATATATATAAGGCCATATATATATATATATATATATATATATATATATATATATATATATATATGCAGAAATATAGTCTTAAAGTGTGCTATATTTATGGGGTAAAGTGCTCAATATCAGAGATAGAGCGTGTGTAAATATAAAAGTGGACATGGAAGTCAGCACTTAGAGGCGACAGTCTGTTTCATGCTAGTGCAATCGTCAGGCGCCTGACGATTGCACTAGCATGAAACAGACTGTCGCCTCTAAGTGCTGACTTCCATGTCCACTTTTATATATATATATATATATATATATATATATAGATATTAGGCCATATATATATATATATATATATATATATATATAGATATTAGGCCATATATATATATATATATATATATATAGATATTAGGATATATATATATATATATATATATATATAGATATTAGGATATATATATATATATATATATATATAGATATTAGGATATATATATATATATATATATATATATAGATATTAGGATATATATATATATATATATATATATATATATATATATATATATAGATATTAGGATATATATATATATAGATATTAGGCCATATATATATATATATATATATATAGATATATAGATATTAGGCCATATATATATATATATATATATATATATATATTAGGCCATATATATATATATATATATATATATATATATTAGGCCATATATATATATATATATATATATATATATATATATATTAGGCCATATATATATATATATATATATATATATATATATATAGATATTAGGCCATATATATATATAGATATTAGGCCATATATATATATAGATATTAGGCCATATATATATATATATATATATATATATATATATATAGATATTAGGCCATATATATATATATATATATATAGATATTAGGCCATATATATATATATATATATATATATATATATAGATATATATAGATATTAGGCCATATATATATATATATAGATATTAGGCCATATATATATATATAGAAGGCCATATATATATATATATAGATATTAGGCCATATATATATATATATATATATATATATATATATATATATAGATATTAGGCCATATATATATATATATATATATAGATATTAGGCCATATATATATATATATATATATATATATAGATATTAGGCCATATATATATATATATATATATAGATATTAGGCCATATATATATATATATATATATAGATATTAGGCCATATATATATATATATATATATATATATAGATATTAGGCCATATATATATATATATATATATATATATAGATATTAGGCCATATATATATATATATATATATATATAGATATTAGGCCATATATATATATATATATATATATAGATATAGATATTAGGCCATATATATATATATATATAGATATTAGGCCATATATATATATATATATATATATATATATATATATAGATATTAGGCCATATATATATATATATATATATATATATATATATATAGATAGATATTAGGCCATATATATATATAGATAGATAGATAGATAGATATTAGGCCATATTAAACAAAAAAAAAAGAAGAAAAAGAAAAACAAACGAACCTACTCTAATAATCAGCTTTTCTTATGTCTACACCTAAGAATTTCTGATTTTAGGTTCAATAAATTTTTAGGTTCTTTATAGCTTGCAATAGCTAGTTTTTCCTCCGTGCTTAGGGAACAGAACTTATCAACTGCCGTATATTTGTAACATTTTTTTTAAATTTCCCATCGGAAATTCTTAATAGATGTAGACATTCGAAAATCGGGTTATTAGAGTAGGTTTGTTTGTTTTGTTGTTTTTTTTTGTTTAATAAAGTACATCCCCACCCTACCATTGCTTGGCTTTATTTTTTTTGTCACATGATCTTGGTTATTTTTGGTTTTAGTTATAAATTCTGTTCCATAATTTTCCTTTTCAGCCAACATTGCCCTGATCTGTTTAGGTGAAACCTAGGTAGGTTTGCCTGGTTCTTTAGGATTATCTTAGGTTTTGCTGTACTTAGTGTATTGAGCACTTTATGTAGTTGTCTTTTTACTTGTATTGGGTTTTTTTTCTTTGGACTTGGAGCTTGAACACTGGACGATTGTTTTCACCTAGGTTTAATGTTCTTGGTTCTTTCTTTTTTTTTTATTCCCCATTTTTCCTCGGGTACCGATTTGTTCTACTGCAAGGTGAGCTATCCGAGGCTTTTCCAAGCAAGTACCACCATATATATATATATATATATATATATATATATATATATATATATATATATATAAGTGAACATAGAAGACAGCACTTAGAGCCGACAGTCTGTTTCATGCTAGTGCAATCGTCAGGCAACTAGCTGCCTAATGATTGCACTAGCATGAAACAGACTGTTGCCTCTAAGTGCTGACTTCTATGTTCACTTTTATATATATATATATATATATATATATATATGCCAGTATCTATCTTTTATAATGGACTTAATGTGTCATGATTTGTACTTGTCTCTGAATATAAACAAAACAGACCATTCCACATTTACGGGTGCCCCACAAAAAACATGAAATTTGATAATTTAATTGTTGGAATTTGTTAGTTATTTGAAACAAAAGAAAAGGATGGAAATTTAATAGCAGAACAAAAACACAAATGTTAGTTGTGGTCTTCAAACTAAAAAAAGTTATTCTTTTCATTATATAGTAAATCTAAAATTTCCTGTTTTTTGAAATCCCCAAAACGATGATCATGGGTGTTGGTTCCAGTCCAGTTAGAATGGCTGCAAAAGTATTCTCTTCAATAGAGATACATGCTAGGATTTCTCCAGTGCCAATAAGATAGGCCAATTCTCAGTCTCATCTGCTATAATCACTTGTCTGTATACCTTTTGTCTGTTAACACCTTACTTATTTTGTCAGCTTTTTGCATGATTACTATTGCTTTGTCTCCTTTTCTCTTGCATATATATTTTCTAAAGAAGTAGTGGATTTTTTTATTTATTTATTAATACAGCAGATTATTATCATTTTAAAAGTTATCTTTAGTGGATACTCAAATTTGAGTAGAAGCTCAGTTTATTTATTAAACAAATTATTTAATTTATTTTTATCTACCGGCCTGAATGAATATTCAAAAAATCTTATTAAAAATTAAAATGTGTGTATATTTCTTTTTAATAAAATTTCTCATGGGAAAATTTTTTTTTTTTTTTTTTTGTTATAATTTTATTTATCAATTTTATTTAATTTTCCCCATAATAGAAATATACAATTTAACAAAATTAAACAATTTAATGATTACCTTACAAGATTTTGAAAACACTATGTGTTGTGTCATTTCAGAACAGGCTATCATGGCTCTCCACCTCCCTATATCCCTTGCAGATCTCAACAATTCCCTTCCCTCAGCTTCCTCCCCCAGATCTCATTCTGTCATCCACTTGCTTAAGCCCACCAGGTATGTCATGCATCGTTTTCCCTTGTCTCTTTTTCCCTCTATTTGACCCGTGAGTATCAGATTATCCAAGCTCTCCTTCCTCATTATGTATCCCAAGAACCTCAGCTGCCTCTTCCTGATGTTAAGTACAAGCCTCCTCCTTATTTGCATCCTCTGGAAGACCTCATTGTTGCTCACATGCTTGGTCCATGATATCCTTAGCATCCTTTTGTAGAACCACATCTGTCGCCTTGAATCTCCTCTTCATCTTTGAGGAAATCATCCAACATTTGCTGCCGTAAAGAAGGACAGATGTCACATAACAGCTCAGTATTCTTTTCTTCTCTACTAAAGAAATCCTCCTGTCTCACAATACTCTGCACAGCATTTGGAATGCATCCTTGGCCATCCCAACACGCCTACAGATCTCAGTGTTGCATTTACCATCCTCTGTCAGGACGCTTCACAGATATTTAAACTGCTAAGTCTGCTTGATTCTAGCATTCCTGACCGGCAAATCACCATTTCAGGCTCATCCCCTTACTGATGACCATGCATTCCGTCTTCTTGTAGTTTATGCTTAGTCCCTTCTTCACACTGTCTGTCATTATCTTCTGTAGGAGATTTTGTAATTTCTTTTCCATGTCTGCTATCAGTATTGTTTCACCTGTGTATCTTATGTTGTTAACATTATGGCTGCCAATGCTAAATCCCGGTAGGGTTTCCAGTTCTCACAGAAAATGGAAATATATTTAATTACAGCTGATATTACCCGTCAACTCAGTTTAAAAAAAAAAAAAAAAAATTGATACTGAATCAGCTCTCCTTACTCATATGTGAGGAAAGTCTGCTTAAATTTATAAGCATGGGAAAACTTAAATATTGGTAAGCAAGAAATGACATAACCTGATATTATTCACAATGGGCAACATGAAAATACGGTCATATGATGGCTAACATTACAGCACTGTCTCAAAGAAAAAGCAGAATTTTACCAAAAAATTTAAAAATATCATTTTTTTTCTTAATCTTTTCCATCCTCAATTGAAAGCCACAGGCAGATGTTATGAGAATATACAAAGTGCTGACCTTTTGACATATTGATTTTGGCAATCTGAAATAGCATAGGACCAATAAGAAAATACATGGTGAAAGGTTAAGTCTACTTATGAAAGATTCCACAAAAAATAAATAAAAATTAAAAAAATAAAAGGCCAAACCAGGATCACATTTGATTTTATTCTCATGTGAAACAATGGTGGCAGTCATTCCAATAACTAGGATTTTACAAACCATCAAAAAAAAAAAAAAAAAAAAGAAAAAAAAAAGTATAATTATTTAGCCCAGAGAAATATTTATAATCAAATAAAGCTGCGTGTGGAAAAAGGTTGGAAATTAAAGTAAAACCTGATATTCTAAACAGGATTCTCTGACCAAGATTAGAAACAAAAAGGGTTTGAAAACCTGATTTATCAGCATGATAGAGTGAAATCTGCAAACTGACTTAAAAAGAATACTCTGAAAATTAAGATGTCAGGAACAAGAGGATTTTTTAATAAAAATACAGGTAAAATAAAAACAAATGTCAAAATATGATTCTTTGACCAGTTTGAATACTTGTCCACTAAGGTAAGAATAAAAAAGAAATTGGTAGAGACCTGGAAAAAAAGAAAAGGGTCTAAAATTATAATGTAAACCAGTGTATCCCAACATAGGTGATATCACCCACTTATGGATGATTTGAACTGTTGGGTGGGTGATGAGCAACTGAACAGAAAATGGTTAGCAATTAGAAATATAGGATTTTCAGTATTAAAAAGGTATTTTAATATATGCTACCCACCAAAAAAAAATATTCAAAGGAGATTATATACAAAGAACCTATACAAAAAAAAGACTAAGTAGGAATAACTATATTGCATTCATAGATAAGATAAAACATACCCACAAACAAATATTTTAGTATTTTCTATACTCTTAAGGGAAATTAACATTCAAATGCTTCTTCAGACAAAATAACTTTTTTTGGATATAAATCAGATAAGAGAAGACAAAAGAACAAAAAAAAAAAATATTTGCTGAATTTTTATTTTTTTTTACTAATCACATATATTCATTTTAACTTTATAATTATGAACAAAAATTGCTTAATTTTTTGTCAACTCTGGCAATGCTAACCATAAAACTATATATATATATATATATAAAAGGCAGGATGTGTGTGTGTGTGTGTAATGAATGCACAGCTGCAATTTTTGACGGATTTGCACCAAAATTTACATGCACATGCTCCAAGTTAACAAGAATGCCAAGACCGACTTTGCATTTCCCAACTCCCATAGATAGTGGAAATAATCAATTTTTTCATGCATCTATGGCAGTTTTCATGTAGTTTGCAGCCATTTTCTACTGGCCAGAGTGAGAGCCTATCGCTGGATGCCATGAATAGGCAGGAAGATTCTATTGGCCAGCGTGAGAGCCAACAGCTGACTGACACGAATGTTAACTAGCATGCTAGCATGCAAAAAAAAAAAAAAAAAAAAAAAAAAAAAATCGATAGCTGCATTCGTCACAAGTGGGAAAAATTTAAATTTGCATGGTACTTTACTCCAATTGGCTCATTCGCTTGCTTAAACTCAACGTTGATTCTGATTCCGCAGAACTGGTGGGTGTGAAAAAGTATTTATTGTTAACATTGTTTTTTCATTCGGTTTTTCCAGTTACGAGTCCTTTTTTAAAGCTGATTGTTTTGTGTTCATTTTGTTTAGTTCTTTTTTCATAACAGATTTAATGTTTAGTATAGAGCTTAGAAAAAATTTGCAGTGTGAGATAGGCAAGAAGTAAGGCATGTAGCAACATCAGCACGGCAAAGTGCACTCCTTTCAAGGCAAAGAAGAGCAAAAATATTTTAAGTCAAGTGATAGCGATTGCTGTAGGAGTCGTACGATTTTTGAATCAAGCACGGGCAACGCCGGGCCATGCTGCTAGTGTGTGTATGTATATATATATATATATATATATATATATATATATATATATATATATATATATATATTTAAGTTATGTAAAATTTGGTAGTCCCAAGGAGGATGAAATCCTGAGAGCTCAATGTAAATTCAGAGCTAATAATTTAAAGAAAAACAGACCGCTTTAAGGCTCCATGTAATAATTTATTTCACCATAACCCTTTCAAAGGACGCTGGATCATCAGACTACACTTCCAAAAGGTGAAAAGAAAAATGAAATGAACATTTACACTTTTGACGGGTAGTATTAAGTTTATGTAATTTAACAGAGAGGGCAGTGAGGAGTGGTGTGAGACAGACATGATCAAGCTTAGAGAGGGTTTATTTTAATAGTTCTATCTATCATACTTAGTATTAGGGGAGGAGGGACCAGACATTGACCTATTTAATCGGTTAACTTAACGGAAGTGATATATTGAAAGGGAAGGGGGAGAAGAGAGAAAGAAATAAAAAGAAAGAAAGAAGGGTGAAGTAAAGAGAAAGAAGCTGTAATTAGGCTTTACGAAGAGAGGAGGAGCGGTAATTTTTAGCAATTTATGTAAAAAAGAGATTTTAATGTTTGATAGTAATTTAATTTTTTTAAATCACCAAAGAAATTAATTTGAAGTTTGCTAGTACTTTAAATATTTAACTCTTTTACAAATAATTTAGGGATTTAATATGAGTTAAATAGTATATTTAAAAACACATTCATAGAAAGTACATTAAAAGAAATTTATTTAAAATATAACAGTTTACTGATAGTAATCTTAATATTGTAAATGATTAAGGTAACATCTATCAGTTTGAATCTCATTCATGAATGTAATTTGGGACTATTTTTAGATGGGTAATCTTTTTTACTTAAAGTTTAGGTTTTAAATTAAGATGGAGTAATATTTGAAGGCAATATTGAAGATTTTGTTTTATCATATACCACACATACACTTATGTAAATCTCATATATGCATTCATTTACATGTGCAATTACACACATAGGCACATACATATGCATCAATATACACAGGTACCTATGTATATTCATATATCAATACTTACACATATATTTTCAAATCTTTACACATATCTATTTAAATTTTTCCATAAATTTCACAGTTAATGTTTAATGTTAGGTGATGACTTAAGTGTTTAAATATCAAAATAAATATTTTTAATTTTAACATTTTACTATCAATAGTGATAGTTAAAGAGTAACATATTTAAATTTAAATTAATTTATCAATTTAAACTGAAATTACCTCCGGATGACTAAAAAAAAAAACAAAAAAAAACAATTCCAATCTCTCAATTCTAATTAGAGAATATTAATATATATATATATATATATATATATATATTATAAATTAATAGATTTAAAATATGGTTTTACCGCTACACAGTGATAACCATGTTTCAGAAATGGAAGCTAAAGCCCCTGAATTTAATTTTGTTATTAAACCAAAGACAGTTCCATTTCCTCATCAAGCGAATTTTGGAGTAACTTACTTTTTAAAATTTACGGTTGTTAACGCCACAGGAAAGATTCATAATATATATATATTTCAATACACAAAAAAGATTTATAACCATAAATACCTACACCTGCATACGTATTTATATTACTATATTTTACATATATTCACACATATTACTTATCTTGGAATGAAGCTGTCTGAGTGGAACTCCCTTCTCAACAATGGAATATGGAGGGAATGAGGATAATTCAAACTTTTATTTATGGCATTGCAAGTCTTAGGTGTAAAGATCAAAGCTGGTAGAATGTTGCTGGTCAGAACATTCATTTGGCGGGGGGGGGGGTGCAATGGTTAAGAACATTGACTTGCAGATAGAGTGACGAGTTTGAGCTCCACTGTGTGTAATCTTCACTTATTTCTGATTATATTGAATTTATTTTTATTTAAATTTACTTCAAAATAAATTCTTGTTTCTGGAGTTTGTTTTTAATATTTCATGGATTATCCACTCCAATGAATAATCTTGTCCAAAACAGCATGGAATCTTGCCTGGAATTGAAATAAACTGAAATTTCAATGATAATCAAGACATGGTTATTTTAATTCTTAGTAATTCCCATGCGTTCTCTGTTCAATTTAGTTGTATTAGAAGAGAGAGGGGGGGTGAAAGAGTAGTTGAAAGGAGAAGAAAGAGTAAAAAAGATTTCTAATAATCTCGTCAAGAATTTAATTTTCCATCAAACAAAATTTTCTATTTTTCTATTTGCATTTTCCTTCCAAAGAAACGTTACTCTTGTGGAGGAGGAGGAGGCAAGATATCTGGATATTCAGAGATGAATTTCAATCATTATTTCCAAAATTATGTGGACTAGTCCTCTTATCAAAGAAATAATTAAAAACAACCAGAAGAGCATTACTCGAGCAAGAAGTGTGAGAAAAGAAACCTTTAAAATAAAATTTAGAGTTACATTTAGTAATTTTAACAGTAAAATGATGAGACCTAGCAGCCAATCTGGTACTGTGCTTAAATTCATGAAATTGAGGTAACAAAGTGGAAAGCAATATTTATTTTGAATAATAAAAAAGTATGGCACAAGGCTAAAAGGGGGAATAGGAGAAGGCTAGTCTTCAATTGATCTTATTTTAAACTTAGCTAGCCACAATTACTGACCTAAATATACCACAGTATTCCTTATACCAAAACAACACATTCTTACTTAGCATTCTTACTACAGCCACCATAATACCACAAAGTCTCTATGAAGTCCTAACTAGTTCCCATATGTACAATCTGTCTGTGGTGGGGGAGGGGGATAAAAAAAAAAAAAGAAAGCTCATCAGGACAATTCCCATGAAAATATTTATAGAACACAAAGGGAAGATATGCTATAGCAGCAGGAAACTGATTGAAACCAATATGCCAGGTCAGAACCAATAACATTGCAGGAATAAAGAAAAACATTTCCTCTTTAAACTATCAACCAAGAGCAATGTAAAAAAATTCAAATTTCATTTGATTTTCATAATGACGTTCAAGTCAGGCTTGTAAACATTTTGTTTAATTGCTGGTGCACCTTTCAAGCCATCAAAATTTAATTTCTTCCTACCTTGCTGCAAATATCAAAAAATACTTCTAAACTTGACAACTTCAAACGACTTTTTGGTTTTGTCATTACTTTTTTCCTTTGTTCAGTTTCTTACCAACTTCCTTTCATCGATGGCCTACAAAGTCACAAACAAAAGAAATCTGTTTTTTTATTAAAAAAAGAAACACTTTCCAAATTAAAGCAGACATTTTCTTTTTCATTTAATGCTTTTACCCAGTGTGTGAAAAGTAAATGACAAACACAAAGCAATAAAATAAGTGCATCCGTGAATCATTATCTCGAATATATAACAATAGTTTTGTTAATAAGAACATGGTACCATACATACTCTCAGATAGGTCGAACCACCGGATCGGTCGCACACATACTTCATGGCTTAATAATTGATGATTTACTGTTGACTCAGATAGGTCACACTATGATCTGGGGAGTTACACAGCCCTTTTTTAAAAAATAAGAATTATCAGATATCTACCTTTATTTCAAAACTTACAATTATTAATACACTTTTGCAGTTAAAATACAAAATATTGCAAACGTTTTGCGTACTAGATTCATGCACTTTGTTTCTTCGGTAAATAACACTTAAGAACGCCTTTTAATGTTCTATAAAACAACCATTAAAGAAAATTATCTCAAAGAATATATTTCATTTCTTTAAGTCATATTTTCCAATGTATTTTTGACAAAATGTATATATTTTGCAGAATGAATCGTGCGACTATTTTTCCTTTGTCAATAAACATCTACACGTGGTTCCTAAACTTATGTATGCATGTTCAGGGTTTCTATATCAGTCCAGGGCGAGGGACCTGACCAAACAGTGACTGATGGATCAATGAATATTTTATAATTTTATTTATTTATCGTGATGGATATGTGAATCTAACAGCATGAGGTAAATTTAAAGCAATGTGTCAGTATATAGTGATTTTCCAAGTGTAGCTTAGATGTGGCACAAGGCCAAAATTAGGGGGCACCCAGTGAGGATCAAACTCACTACTCAGTAGTAAATGTTCTAGTGAGACAAGCTTGCTAACCATTACACCGCCTCGAGGTGCCCAATGATTTTCTAAGCATAGCTTAGATGTAGCACAAGGCCAAAATTAGGGGGCACCCAGTGAGGATCGAACTCACTAATCAGTAGTAAATGTTCTAGAGAGACAAGCTTGCTAACCATTACACCACCTCGAGGTGCCCAATGATTTTCTAAGCATAGCTTAGATGTGGCACAAGGCCGAAAGTGTGGAGCACCCAGTGAGGACTGAACTAACTTTTCAGTCGTAATTGTTCTAGCAAGACAAGCATGCTAACCATTACCCCACATCAAAGTGCCCAAATGAGTTAGTATATATGATAGATAAATTGTTTCTATACGGAGAAAAACCACAGCTTTCCTGTTTATGGATATCATTTCTGATTTACATATCCGCAAGAATATATGGTAACTTTTTTGTTTCTCGCCATGTCTCTTTAGGACATAAATAATCAAAGTTCACAGATTTTCCTTTAACTTTGATTTGCCATGCATTCTTCGGAAAGGTAATGGAGTGGTTCCTTTGTTGTTTTTCCATTGTTTGGAACACAGTTTTCTTTCTTTTAGACTGGTTACCAACCAGAGAAGGTAACCTTGCTATTTACTTATAGAAGAGATTTATTCTATTATTTTTATCTATTTTAATCATTTCGCCTCAAGTAAGTCAATAATACCATGCAAGGGCTTACTGGGAGCAAAAGAGGATGAAAATGTTTTAGCAAGGAGAAAAGAACAGGATTCAGGAAGACAAGAGATGGTGATTAATGTTGCATTTAAATTATGAAGATTGTGGGTGGCAATTTCCAATCAAATTTGGTATTAATTATAAAAATTATAATAAAAATTTGGTGTTAATTATAAGTTTATAAAATCTTGGTCTTGTAGTTTTCATGTTAGATGACAGAATATGTAATTGTCAGCAAGAATAAAGCCCAAGATGCGATCTATGAATTGAAAATGTCATAATC
>OZ038511.1:16108885-16118885 GCA_964036315.1 Acanthosepion esculentum | reverse complement strand
GTTACATTTTTTGGACGAGAGAGCGTGCTATCTAGCGTTATCAACAAACTGAACATGGCCAGCACACTCAAACCCTTGGTCATGACTTGTGACTGTGTTAGCACAGCTATCGATGGCTCCCAAAGGATCTGTCTACCCAATTTCACTCACAAGGCTTGGATCAACCCATGGTATTGTTTTCAGGTACTTTCCAAATGTGCCACACACTGGGATTACCTCCTCCAGACTAATAACATCAGGAAGTCTACTTCCTGACAAATCAACCATGGTGAGATTTGAACCCTGATCTCATGGTCAGAAAGCGAAGCTATACATACATACATATATACATACATATGAGGGCTGCTATCTTGTTAAATAGGACCAGCCCAAGATAGCATTGTAAGATTTAGTTGGACTTTAGACAGATATCTCTTTAAACTGGACAAACTTTTAAAACTTCTGACACAAAGTTGGCAGACATGAGACAGATATTTTGTTATTAGGTGTATTTTTGCAACTTTTTACATATCTTTCCAGCTCACCAGCTGCCTTGCAAACTTTTACACAAATATCCCAACACAATTTCCTTACAGATTTGTCTTTTGTTCCACCCTGAAGATGCCAAATCTAAAACAAGTCATTGGTGAAACAGGTTAAAAATCTTTTCCACTCTGTCCCATTATTGATGATAGTTTTTGAAACATTATTCTACATGAAGCCTGCTGGTATTATGGACAAAAGGCTGATCCTGAGTAATCCAAAGCGAACAACCAATTGGAAAATTACTAAAAGACTTTTACTTTTTGTAGCACACTTACTCGATATACCAGCGAAATGTTTTACTTCAAAATAATCCTTACTTCTTCATGTCAAATTAAAATCCTAAGTACTGACTCTTATGCAGTAAATACGTTTTGCCTTAAATTAGAGAGGAAAAGTTTAAGAAGGCCGGCATTTTTGTCATAATTATCCATTAAAAACAAATACAACTTTGATTGTCTATAACTTTGTGAATTGTCCTTAAACATTGTCCAAGCAATTGTCCAAACATTGTCCAAGCAATTGTCCAAACATTGTCCAAGCAATTGTCCAAACATTGTCCAAGCAATTGTCCAAACATTGTCCAAGCAATTGTCCAAACATTGTCCAAGCAATTGTCCAAACATTGTCCAAGCAATTGTCCAAACATTGTCCAAGCAATTGTCCAAACATTGTCCAAGCAATTGTCCAAACATTGTCCAAGCAATTGTCCAAACATTGTCCAAGCAATTGTCCAAACATTGCCCAAGCAATTGTCCAAACATTGTCCAAGCAATTGTCCAAACATTGTCCAAGCAATTGTCCAAACATTGTCCAAGCAATTGTCCAAACATTGTCCAAGCAATTGTCCAAACATTGTCCAAGCAATTGTCCAAACATTGCCCAAGCAATTGTCCAAACATTGTCCAAGCAAGTGAACCTCCTTTCTTCATATACCTCATGTAAAACTTTGTTTAAAAAAAAAAAAAAAAAAAAAAAAAAATTCATGTTCATAACTATCCTTACAGGGCAGTGGATGCTGAAGGAGGTGATATATAAGGGCTTGTCAGATGATTGAATACGGCTGGCTAGTGTGGATTTCAACACTTGTTTTCTTTGCTTAGCTAAATAGAAATTGGAGAACCACTACATATAGTCTGGATTCACCTGGATAACTTGGTTAGTGATATAGTTACACCTGTATACTTGGTGATTTCCTAGGGTTGGTGTAATGGTTAGCAAGCTTGTCTCGCTAGAACGATTACGACCGAGTAGTGAGTTCGATCCCTACTGGGTGCCCCCCTACTTTTGGCCTTGTGCCACATCTACGCTACGCTTGGAAAATCACTATACTTGGTGATTTTGAACTGGAATGGTCCAGTTGGTATACTCACAAGCAGGGCCAGCCCTCGGGTTGCTAGGATCCCAGGAAAACTGAACTTCAGTGACATTACAAGTATAAATTTTTTTTAAATTTTCACAATGAGAAAAAGTGAAAATGCAGAATAATGAGTTTATCACAATATATGACATTAAGTTGTATATTGTGATAAACTCATTAAAAACAAGTTAAAAGAAAACATTCATTATCCTACCTAAAACGTTTTTTTCTAGCCTTTAGATCTACAAATCTCTTCATAGCATTTTCTACCTACACCTATCTTCTTTACATCATTTTTTATTGACAAAATAGCCAAAGAATTTCATTTGTCTTGAGTGATGGAAGACTGCAGGTATGTTTTTATAAGCTTTAGTTTATTACAGCTTCTCTCTCTGGTGGCCGCAGTAATGGGTATAGTAAGAAATTCTCAATGCAACCCACTGACTTGGCATGACATCCTGTAACGTAATAGTGTTTATGAACTTCATGACTTCTGGACACTTTACATGTTCAGAAAAGAATTAATTTGCAATATCCAGTTCAGTCAAGAGATTACAATCAGTATTTTCTTGATATTTTTACTTATCCTATCTTGATATGCTGCTGTGAGGTTATTTTTATCTGGCAGATCTTTTAGGCTATTTAAAAATCCCCATGTGTGATTCAAACTTTGTCCATATCTCTGATAAAGAATTAATAGCGCTGCCAAGTATTACATTTTATATATATATATATATATATATATATATATATATATTTTTTTATTTCATTTTATTTGTTATTTTCACATTTCTTCCTTTCCGTCTAAAAGATACCAAACAAAAGTTATAGCAGCATAATGGTGCCCTTAGCCTTGACAGCACCTCGGGCAACTGCCGATGTTGCCAGTACCTTGAGTTGACCCTGCCCCCAAGGCCAGTATACTGGTAATGAGAGGTGCTATGCTGATGATATAGGTATTCATAGATGGAATAAGAATGATTTTTTAAAAATATCAACATTCTCTATCATGTGTTCCAAGAAATATGACCCAATATAAACCTTTCCAAAACAGAAACTATGAGCTGGAATTGGAATGAAAGCAATAATTGTACCTACCGTGAAGCCATCATAAATATTCACTAAGTAAATACTAAACACTTCAAATACTTCAATGTATCGATCAGTTGTAATAAGTTTAGTGTTAGAGGATTCTAACGGTCCACCTCAGGAAGAAGAAGTGATGGATACGATATTCGACACATTCGATATGCAAAGGCCTCAAACAATATCAGAACCGCAAAAATCGACCAGGAAAAGAAAATTTACAGAGCCTTTGATGATAAATCCAAACAGAAAAAGATATTAAAGACCCCTGCGAGGCAAAAGCTCTGGGAGGGGGGGTGTTATGGGATCTTACCTGTAACAACACAATGAACTCTTCCTGGCACTATAAAGACTGCGCCTCGCAAGAGAGACGAGAGAATGAAGTGGAACAAGTCGAGACAATAGTAGTTCACTCTAAACCAGACTGACAGTCATACTAACACCTTCAACTTGTATTATTATTCTGTTTAATATATCTTTGTCATTCCTACTCTTGTGTTCGTGTTGTTCTTCCTTGGACCATAACAGTGGTGCGAGGATATTTGACCATAACATTTAGTATAGGAGATTAAGAAATTGAACATAGAATGTGCTGTGCTCAAAGTACTTACATGAAAAACTGCAAGATGCAACAAAATGAAAACATCAGTGTAAGAACTCTAGTCATGTTCTTGAATAGCTTTGTCAGATCAAGACTTTCAGTATTTGTCTACATTTCTGAGATGAAATATTATGTACACTATTTACATTATTCAGACTATTGTCCTCATCTTTGTTGCCATATTTAACAACGTTTCGGGCGTTGTACGCTCTGGCCTTCTTCAGGTGGTTGGAATGTTGAACTGAACCCTATATTTCGCTCATTGGGGTAAACAGTTCTAGTTCCACGTGCAATGTTTAATGGATGTCAGTTATCAATTATCTCCTGTTAATTCCCCTCTCCAAGTTCTCCACTGCCTTAACCGGGTATTGAACTCATACGCTTTGGATCCTTTCACTGGATCTAATTAACGCCTTTATCCACTGTGCCATGTTTCCTTGAGGACATCTGTGTGTGAATTACTGGGTATTATATTGCAATATGAGCTCTAGTAAAAACATGGTGAATAACAGCAAGAATTGCAATATGAGCACTGGTAATAATAATCAAGAGGGTTGCAATCTGGGTAGTTAGGTAGCCAGTTTTGTCCCATTACTACTTCTACAAACATATGCCATGACAATATTTCGCGGAACACTAGTGAGTCGCGACCCGGCGGTTGGGAATCACTGATCTAGACAGAATTGATCGACATTAAACAAACACTTATCAGAAATAACTTCCCTAACCATGTCGAACGAATAAAGTTAGCTATAACAAATCTTAGAAAAAAATAACACAAGATAACTGCCTGATAGAAACCATAGTAAACACCCCCCCGTAACATATGCACCCCCAATTATAAACAATATGAAAAAGCAATTAAAAACATACTTACCCAGTACATATCTCTTAACAATCATTAGATTTATCATTTATAATTTACTCTGAAATCTTCAAGACATCTAATCTAAATATTGTCAATGACACAGAATCGCAAAAATCGTCGCAATATAAGAATAATGTTCTTCATGAATTCTCGTAACGTCTGGGAGATATGCCTAACATTATTCATGTATCACAATGCTAATCAAAATTTTGGAGTTTTAATTTTTTTTTTTTTTTTTTTAAGCGTATCACCCCAAGCAAGGCTGGTGGCCACTATCACGCATGGGGTTACAGAAGGGTTGGAGGAAGAGCAGATAGGAGTGGTAACGGAAGGGATGTGGAGAAAGAGAAGGACGGAGGGTCGATCAAGGCAAGGGGGTTACAGGAGATTTAGAGTGAGAGCAGATAGGAATGAAAGGTGAGAGGAAGTGGAGAAGGGAAGTGGAGAGATCAAGGCAACTGGAGATGACGATTGACGCTACACTTAAACCGTTGGAGATTGTATTTGTCAGGGAAACAGTAATAGGGAAGGGAGTTCCATAGGCGAGATGTGCGAGACATGAAGCTATTGGAGTAGAAGAGACGTCTACATCTAACAGTTTCAACGGTGAAGGGGTGGGAACGGGATGTCAGCCTCGTAGGACGCTTAAATTCATGACGCTTAGGGACAAGTGAAAGCAACTCCTCGGAGCAATTACCGTGGAAGTACTTGTAGAAAAGGCAGAGCGATGCAACATCGTGTCTGTGAGAGAGCGACTGCAGACGAGATGACAGATCAGGGCCAATCACATTGCATATCCGTCTCTGGATCTTATCAAGAACCCTGAGGCAACAAACAGGGCCCCAGACCATAAATAGCAGCAATACTCCATGCAGGGGCGAATGGTAGATTTATAGACTTGGAGGAATCCGTTTATGCAGGGAATCTTTTTCACCCCAAATAAGGCAATAAAGCCACTAAGACACAATCGGTTACTGAGCGTGAGACAATATGAAATATAAAAAAAAGCGAGATAACAATAAAAAAATTAAGGAATTAAGAAGACAAGATAAACATTGACATTACATTTAAACTTTTCAAGATCAAAGTTGACTGGAAAGCAAGAATACGGAAGATAGTCCCACAAACGGGAAGTGCGAGAGAAGAAACTGTTAGCATAGAAGTTAAAATTCGGAAAGAACTTATGGGATGACCTAATAGTAATTGTTCTGATGAGCTGTTCTCTGGTACTTTTTGTACTAGGATTGTTCATTGTTACAGACCAGCTCAAGTCTCACCATACGCCGGACGTGATTTTATCGCTCTACCGAGTGGAATGTAAATATGTATTTTTTGTGTTTGAAGAACAACGGAAATAAGAAAATACCAAAACAAAATAATCTTAAAAAATTATAGAAAATAAATTTAACAAGATAAAGGAAAAATAAAATAAACGCCAATTTGACGTGAAAAATAAAAAAGTTACTTAAAAGATATGCACAAATTAAAACAAAGTCCGTCTACAAAGAGGAGGAAAACAAATTTAACAATATAAAAAGAGAAGAGGACAGACGAGAAAACTAAAAGAATAAATTTAATCAAAACAACAAAATTAAATAAGTCAACGTAAAGAAGGTTTTCCTTTTTTAAATTAAAGCAAGAAAACAAAACAATCAAAAATACTGCAAAAGGAAAGTTTTACAAAAAAGAGACACGTGTAGAATAATAAAGTCTTACTAAAAATGACTGACTTAACATGAAAATAAAATAAAAATTAAACCGATTAAACAATAAAGAAATGGAAAAGAAAAGATACACTAGAAAAAATTAAGCTTGGTTTGCGAGTAAAATTGATAATTTTGACTCAAAAGTCAAAGAACGAAGTAACATGTAGAAAATTAAGACCAAAAGATTAAGCAAAGAGAGAATTTATATGATAAAACATTTAGCTTAAAGGAGGGGATTGAAAAATAAAAGAAAACTGAAAATTAAACCCAATTTAAACAAAAAAAAGTAAATAAAACCAATAGTCCAGTGAAACTACATGTTACACTAGTGTCCAGGGAATCGCCCTCATGCTAGAAGTCCCTAACAAATGTATAATTAACAAGACGGAGTTCTTCGAGAGGGCCAAGAGATACGCACATCTTATGAAAGAAAATGGGATTTTGGTAGATCTCGAGGAATTACAGACGGTTGAAAAAAAGAATTGTCTGCCTATTTGTCGACAAGTGTTCGCGTGAAATTAGTCGTCCCACAAAGAATTTTCAACGGACAGGGATGCTTCATATGGAATCTCATTTTAACAGATATATTTACTAAAATGACACAAAAATATATTGAAATACGAAAGAGTAAATTTATTCAATAAAATCGCCATTAGCTTCAACCATGACCTCAAGACAACTTTGGAATCTTCTGCAACTCTTCTGGACAGTCTCCTTGGTGAATGCTGCCATAATCCTTGCCTTCAGTTCATCTTTTGTATTACAAGGTTTTTTTTTTGAGGGGGTCTCTCCCTCAACTACCCAGAAATTCATACACATACAAGGACACATTGCACAGTGGATAAAGACATTAGTTAGATCCAGTGACAGGACCAAAAGAGTGTGAGTTCAATAGCCAGTTAAGGCAGTGGAGAACTTGGAGAGGAGAATTAACAGGAGATCACTGATAACTGACATCCATTAAACATGGCACATGGAACTGGAACAGTCTACCCCAGTGAGCGAAATAAAGGGTTCAGTTCGACATTCCAACCACCTGAAGAAGGCCGGAGCGTACAACGGCCAAAACGTAATAAATATGGCGATAAAGATGAGGACAATAGTCCGAATATAAATAATGTACATAATACCTCATCTCAGAAATATAGACAGATTTTGAATGCATTTATATACTTTCAGCTACAGATAAAATGTATTGCTGGTTATTTTACTATAAATATGTATCGTTGATTCTTTTTTTATATAAAAATTTATTGCTGATATTTTTACTATGAAAATGTATTTTTATACTTTAATAGTGTTTTGTTTAATGTGGGGAGGTCAATATTTGCCCATAGCTGGGACCCTAACAGGTACTACTACACCGGCTTGAGGCAGAACTGAGAACAGCAACAACTAAGAGGTGGTTCAATGCTCCTCAAAACCTCCAGCCTTTTGATCAGAGGCCTTGCTGCTGGATGTAGTTTATCGTCATACCCAGGACTCACAAAGAAAGAAATTTAGTTTCAGTGAGAGAAAAAAAAACTCATGTTTAGTGTCTGCTTAATGGAATGGCACAATTTGTCAATATCAAATCTTTTTATTTGTACCCTCTTACTTCTTTAAATAATGACCAGCATTCAAACTTACGATAATAAGATCAAATATCTAAAGCTGCAATAATAATGGGTATGTTACAGTCAGAACTCGCAAGGAACTTATTCAATCATTAAGAATTGGGATTCATCATGAAATAAAATAGTGAAACTGAATTTTTCACAAGTACTACCAGGAAATAAAAATTTGATAAGGATTTTTCCTTTACAAGTTATTCTTATTTGAAAGTTAAATGATAAAATTAATGGCCGTTAAAGTTATTTCAGAGCCAACACAGCACTTTGGCACTTGCTTTAATCTTTCTCATAATAATCAACAGATCTTGCTTTTAGGCTCAGTTTACAAGATATTGAAGCATACTTAAAAGTTAGTGCTGTGTACCTGCCAGACATTAAAATGCTTCCATTTACACAAACCACTGCACTTCTCCCGCCCTTGGGCAAATAGTCAACAACTAAATGATGGTCTGATAACCTCCCCATTGCATTAAGAGTCAAGTTTACACACTGATGTCCGAGGCAAAGTCCAAGTGAATGGGATAATTTTTTAAATCAATATTCATATGCTATATTCAGGAGATTTTCATAAAAATTTAAATGCAGTGTTAATCGTCATCTTCTGTCTTCTTAATTTCTGTTCTTTTATTTTTTTCTTGCTCCTTAATGTTTTTCTTATATTCCGTCACACTCAGTGACCCCCCCCTCCCCGACATGTTAGTGGCTTTATTGCCTTGCTTGGGGTGAAAAGATTAAAAGATAAAGAAAGTGTTATGTCACATTTTATCACTTACATAAACCAGAACAATGTTCCAACAATAACAGTGACTTTTAGTGTTTCTTCAAAAAGTTTATAAATAAAAATTTAGGGTAACGTTAATATTGACAGTTTCCTGATGAGGAACCATTCAGCATTCATTGACTGAGCAGCCAGTACTACTTTCAGTTGAAATTTATAAAATCTTTTGCACAATACAATTTTCTGAGAAAAACTATTTTTGTTTTTTTTCCAGTCCAGTAGCTGTTATCATTCCTTCCAGTATTGATGGGGCTTTCCTTCTTAACCTTTTATTTCATGTAGTGTCGAATATTAACATCTTGATTATGTTGTGATGTAATGGAATAACCAGTCACCCCTATAAATGATTACACTATAGGTAGTAAAGTCTACAAGAGATGACGAAGAGAGAGAGACGACACAAGCACATCCGACCTTCCAATTGGTGGCACTTACTACTAGATTGACTTGTGTGTATAACTGTACCGTATTTCATATTGTACTTGTTGTGCACAATGCACATTTCTTCTAGTATCCACCTGGTGTTATGTGTTTATTCCCTTAGCACGGAATATAACATGTTATTTTCTCAAGTTACATGTGCTATCCATTTTAGTTGTTGCTGTTGTTGAAAGTCCTCAACTGATGTGGTTTCTGCTATTTGGTGCAGTTCTTTGTGATTCTCATGTGACAGTTCACAATGTACAAAGAAGGATTGTCTTCGCAAAGACTCACAAGCTTCAAAGCCATTTTTAGCCACTTTCATTAGATAGTTGTATACAGCCTACAGTAGATATTTCTGAACAGGTTTCGCACCATGCATGGCATCCATATAAAAATCTTGATTTGACGAGGCTACTTAAAGAACATGACTAGAGTTTTCCAGTTAATGTTTTGGCTTTGCAGCAATTTGCAGAAAGCAGAAAATAGATGCTAATGTAAAACTGCTGTACAGACTATAATTAAACGACTTTTCTGCTTTCCCTACATGATTGATGTGCTGAGTACAGAACACAATATTTTGCAGTACTTGAAGCTAAGAATTAGGAGAGGCTGAACATTTTAATTCTGAGCATCTTAAGTAATCTGAACACTGATGCTCTATTCACAGAAGAATTTTAAAAATGACAAAAAAATGAAAACAGACTTATCTTCTTCATTTATAAGGTGCAACAGAAATATTTACCCATTTTTTAAACATAAAAATTTAATGTAACTGATTAGTTTATATTTTTTTTCTGCAATTTAAAATAAATCTAAGTCACTTTCTCTTTTAATAAGCAGGATATTCTTTACGCTGAAGTTTTGGTTGAACTTATTTCTATGTATGACTAATGTGTTTGATAAATTACGTAGAAGATCTTTGTCTATTAACACAAAAAGAATCTCGTACATAATTTAACAAATGCACTATTCATACATAGAAATATTTTCAACCAAAACTTTAATCTAAAGAATTCAGTTATTAAAAGAGAAAGTAACTTAGT
>OZ038511.1:16058885-16093885 GCA_964036315.1 Acanthosepion esculentum | reverse complement strand
TTCTGTCAGATTCTGACCAATATTTGATCCCAACTCAAATCTCACTATACTAAACATACAGTGACATTCAAAGTTTGCAAACTTTGAAAATACCAAGCTTTCAACAAATCTGTTTTTTCAAGTGACTTGAAGCAACAGAAATGTAGTTCTACAGAAAGATGCTGAGAATACCGTCGACCAAACATGTGAGCAACAATGAAATTTTAGAGAAAATGGAAACAAAAAGGACAATTATATTTGTCAGGAAGAGGGAGTTGAAATTTCTAGGGGACATGAGGAAAGGGAGCTTGGGAAATTTGATACTCACACCACATATTGAAGAGTGAATGAAGAAAACAATGCATAACCTCCATAGCAAACTTAAGTAAATGAATGGCAGAATATGGTTTAGGAGAGATAACCAAGACAAAATTTATTAAGAGCTACAAAAGACAGGAAATTGTGGAGAGCCATGATAGACAAATTTCCTGAAGGGACACTTAAAATATAGTTTAAATATTTTGTGCATGTGTACACATGCACAGGTACTACCTACATCCCAAAATCTGAACAAATAACCAAAAATGAGATTTTCCTCAAGAATCCTCCTTGGTCAGGCCAACAACCTTTCTGTATTATATATATATATATATATATATATATATATATATATATATGTGTGTGTGTGTGTGTGTGTGTACATATATATGTGTATGTGTGTATACATGTGTGTGTGTGTGTGTGTATATATATATATATAAGTGAACATTGAAGTCAACACTCAGAGGCGACAGGCTATTTCAGGCCTGACGATTGCGTCTAGCATGAAACAGACTGTCGCCTCTAAGTGTTGATTTCAATGTTCACTTTTATATTTATATATGCTCTATCTCTGATATTGGGCACTTTATTCCATAAATATAGCACACCTTAAAAAATATATTTCTTCATATATATATATATATATATATATATATATAATCATTTTACACCATGTGTCACAAAACAATTATAAATTTATTTTCATTCCCAATACAGAAATTTGACTGGCTGTTTACAATTGTAGACTCAGACACGATAGATGGGATTTTCGGAAAATATTTAGAAAATGACATTATGCAATTTTAAATCAATATATATCTATAGTTAAGCTATTATTACAAAGATAGTGATTATGCCTGTCTTATGGCCAGACGAAAGTCTGAACAATGGAAACTTAAAATTAGTTTATAAATATAACTTAACTTTAAAATGAACACAGTAATTGGAGCTGATCACCATTGTCTGTTGAGGTTGCCACAAGGTAACTTCAAGACAAAAGTCTTAATTCTGGATAAACTGTGAAAAGAGACATATTTTTACATGATACCCCAGACTAGAAGTGGCCGTATCTGTAAACATTTATTTATTTGTAAAAGTCTGTAAGTGGTGCCAGTAGCCAAATGGGAAACAGAAATAATTCATCAGCCACATCGGCACTTTTGAACTATCACAACAGGCAAGTGAGGACTGGGTAGCTCCAGCCTAGATTTCTGAAAATTCCCTGAGCAAAGACATGAATAAAAAGCATAGGATTGCTGAACTACAAATTAGTTGGAATTAACAAGCCTGCCTTTTTTTTTTAAGTTCTCTTCGGTGCCTTAGTCTGTGTTTCAGATTATTTTTATCAATATGCAATAAAGTATACTAATAAATACTTAAACCAACTATAATAATTATTGTTACCAGTTTCAGCTCTGTTGGGGGGAAAAATGTGAAATTAATAGGGTGGTCTTCGATATTTTTTTTTATTGATTTCAAATTATACTACATTGGTGAAATTTGAGAACATGACTGACAGCTTCCATAGAAGAAATTTAGTAACATCATGATTTTTTAGTCAATCAGCTAGCAGTTTCTTAAGCCTTCAATATTTTTTAGCAGTATACCTCCATGATTCATCCTAGTGGCCTGAGGGTTAATGACATTGTGACTCTCTGCACCACCGCAAGCCAATCACTTTCTTCAAAGCTGTCATCAAAAGTACCTTGCAATGACTACTTGTGCAATTGAAAAACTTACTAGACAGAGTAGAAAATTACTGCCTTTAGGACATATTGTCATTACTGGCCAAAATTCCTGGTTGTGCAGGAAGAGTAAACACTCCAGATTCAAGCGAAAGCAAATTCACAGTCACTTTTATCTACTAAAGCTCAAGACCTAAGAAACCGTTCATCCAAATATAACAGTGATATGGGAATCCCTTTTTTTGAAGAAATGTATTGTTTCTCTTACTATTCCATATTTTTATCTTTGGAACTTTTTGGCTATTTAGCTTTTTCTTAAGTAAATGAAGAATATTGTATACTAGCATCATGGCCCGGCGTTGCACGTGCTTGATTCAAAAATCGTACAACTCATACAGCAATCGCTATCACTTGACTTAAAATATTTTTGCCCTGCCTTGCCTTTAAAGGAGTGCCCTTTGCCGTGCTGATGTTGCTACATGCCTTACTTCTTGCCTATCTCACACTGCAAATTTTTTCTAAGCGCTATACTAAACATTAAATCAGTTCCGAAAAAAGAACTAAACAAAATGAACACAAAACGATCAGCTTTAAAAAGGACTCATAACTGAAAAAATCGAATGTTAACAAATACTTTTTCACACCCAACCCAGTTCTGTGGAATCAGAATCAACGTTGAGTTTAAGCAAGCAAATGAGCCAATTGGAGTAAAGTGCCATGCAGATTTAAATTTTACCCACTTGTGACGAATGCAGTTATCGATTTTTTTTTTGCATGCTAGCATGCTAGTTAACATTCGTGTCAGTCAGCTGTTGGCTCTCACGCTGGCCAATAGAATCTTCCTGCCTATTCGTGGCAGCCAGCTATCGGCTCTCACTCTGGCCAGTAGAAAATGGCCGCAATCTACATGAAAACTACCATAGAAGCATGAAAAAAATCGATTATTTCCACTATCGATGGGAGTTGGGAAATGCAAAGTCAGTCTTGGCCTTTCCGCTAACTTGGAGCATGTGCATGTAAATTTTGGTGCAAATCCGTCAAAAATTGCAGCCGTGCATTTGTTACACACACACACACACACCCTGCCTTTTATAGATAGAGATAGTAGAGGAAGAAAAAAAAAATCCTTCCTGCTAACTTGGAGCATGTGCATGTAAATTTGGGTGCAAATCCATTGAAAATTGCAGCCGTGCATTCATTACACACACACACACACACACACGCACATCCTACCTTTTGTAGATAGAGATACTCTGCATTAATGTTTTTGTTTACATGTGTTCAGGAAGTTACCCATTTTCATAAACTTTTTATCCGTCTGGGTGAAATATTGTTTGCCTTAAAAGAGTGTTTCTGCTCGTCATGATTAATTTTGGTGGCGTTATCTGTTAGATTGTAGTGTAAAGGAAGATTTTTTGGATTTCTTACAATGTGCATGAATGTCATCTTTTTTTCTCCTCCTTATTATATCTTGTTATTAGCCCAAAATTTCATGTTTTCAGCACACACTGCACTAACATTGTGTAGGCATGAGATCATCCATTACATGTTTTTTGCATTCAAATTTTTATAATTCTCAGCCCAATTCTTCTTTGCCACTCTTGTTATTACTCTTTCTCATGGTTTTCTGTGGCAGGATTTACTTCAATAATTTTTTCTCAATATTAACTAAGGAGTGTAGGTGGGAAGAATTGCCTTAAAAAAAAAAAAAATTACCAATTTTCACCAATACAAGGCCCAAGAGCCACTCAAGGTAGAGTTTTACTGTGTGGAGTTATATTAGCATAGGAAAGGATAAATGTTAGGAGCATAGAGTGAAATAAGACTTTAGAAGGAAATGGAAACCCGATCCTAAACAAGGGATAAACCTCTACTCCTGTTTAAAAGGACCATTCAGGTATCACAAAGTATTTGATGCAAAGAGTGAACTCTTACACTTATATTCATTTTAGATATTCAGAAACCCACCCAAGGATGGATACTTCTGCTAGTACATATATTTAACACTGGAATTTTCAAAATCTTACTTGACCTCATGTTTTTATTAAGCTGTCAAGGCTTATTGAATCATGAGTGGATATAGTATGTAATATATACTATATGTATAGTTTCACTGATTTATAGTGTTGGCCCCCCAAATATTTTTAAAATATCAGCTTTATATATTAGAGAGAGTGTATGTGTGGACATAGAAATTCATACTACAATATCAATCGAGACATGAAACCGAGTCACCACACAGTGTTGATTCCTATGTCTACACTGTTTATACCTTCAAAATCTATCTCCAATATCGAGCAATCTTCACCCATAATTTGAGCAAACCTGAAACAATGTATTTAAATGTGAAAATACTGAAGCTTGTTTATTTAAAAATGCACAAATAGAAGAAAGAAGACTGCTAAGGAGGCATTTAGATTTAATGAGACCCTCCACAGTAACACTTCATCTGTGTCTGAATTTACAGGTGTTAATGAAATTATTACTAAATTAACAATTCTAATTCATGTCAAGTGGATGACCAATTTGCTTTGCCCATCAAATTCATGATTTACACCAGGATTTTGTCATCAGACATGTTTTAGAAAAAAAAAAATAGCATCTCATCAAAAAAAAATTCACTTAAATTTTTAGATCGTTTAAAAAAAGTATAAATATTTACTAAGCTTAGCTTAGTATATCATAACTTCATAATCATAGAGCATCTTGTTGGCATCAAATTCACTGGATGATGGACACTCAGCGAGAGTGCGCGTGTACAGGCAAAAGTACAAACTAAATCTCAAAGTCTCACTGTTCCTGCATTATTTGCGATTATGTTGTCATATATTATGGCAGAGTTTGGACACTTTGACATGTTGTAATGGTTAGCAAACCTGACTCATTAGATCAACGATGACTGAATAGCGAGTTTAATCCTCACTGGGTGCTCCATACTTTCGGCCTTGTGACACACCTAAGCTACACTTAGTAAATCACTATGGCAGAGTATACATGGGCAGGTTATGGCAAGTTGAACATTGAGAATATTTACAGGGCAAGTTTGACTGTTAAGAAGTTAAACCTGAATGAATATATTTCAGATTGTAGGAAGTCACTTACAGTACTTAGTGTTCCCAAACAGGTCTCCTATCGATGTACTGACTAAGCTCAATACTGCTTAACTTCTGTGATCAAATGAGAACCAATGTTTGGAGGGTTTTTTTTCAGTGTGAGTAAACTCTAATGAAAATCTAATATGGTATATGGAAGCCTACAAAGAAATGAGGCACTTCTTTTCTTGGCTAGGATGAGGAATTTTCTGCATCCTCTCTCCAAATTTTAAAATGGTATAATTTACCCTATTGCAACCCAGAATTTCTAATTTATTGAGAACATTTGTCAAAATAAGAATGAAACTCTCCAAGATTCTACATGTTCAAATTCCTATTTTAATACCAGAGTTTATGCTAAAAATCTACCAAGTTTAGATGACATAAAAAGGAAGTCACTACGTTTTTTAAGATAAAAAAAAAACACAACAAAACACCTCCCAATTCTTTGAAAGAACATGTGTTAAGGTTTATCTGAAGTTCCAAGATAAAATCATCATGGCCTAATAACGTACTGCAATGTTAGGTTTTTGTCAGTACATCCTCCAAACTTCAGATGTCTATTGCAACCTGTAAATATTCTAAGGATTTTTGAGTATCTTATGTAATATCAGTCCTCCTATAAGGGAGTGAATGCATATATGAAGAGACATGAAGCCACAGAAATGTGGTTCTACAGACGGATGCTGAGAACACCATTGACCAAACATGTGAGCAATGTTTTAGAGAAAATAGAACCAAAAAGGATACTTATACTTAACATCAGAAAGAGAGTATGTTTGTTTAATGGTATAATAGGTCATTAAATGCTGAAATTTAGTTTTCTTGGGAGCATTAGCAATTTCTTTTACAAAAAGTGAATTGCTGGTAATTCTGTTTTTTACTATGAAAATGTATTGATGGTATTTTTACGATAAAAAATGTTTATACTTTCATGGTGTTTTGACCCCATTTTGGGGGGGGTGGGGGTGGGGGGTTCACTGTTTGCCCATAGCTGGGACCCTAACAGGTGCTACCACCACAGGTCAGGGTGGAACTGGGAACAGCAGCAATTAAGAAATGGTTCCACGCTCCTCAAAACCTGCCAATCAGAGGTCATGCTGCCGGATATAGTTTATCATCATGCCCAGCACATTCAGGAAGAGAGAGTTGAAATTTCTAGGACAGATAATGAGGAATGAGAGCTTAGAAAATTTGATACTCACAGGGCAGATTGTAAGGTAAGAGGGATAGCGGAAAATGATGCATAACCTACCCAGCAAATAAATAAATAAATGGCAGAACAGGGAGAGATGACAAAAAAACAAAAAGAACAGGAAATCGTGGAGAGACATGATTGCCTACCTCCTCAAGGGAGATGGTACATAGAAAAAAATTGAAGCCCTCTTTTAAGACAAAAAAAAAACAAAAAAAAAACAAGCTTATTGATTAATTCATTTTTATGGCTTATCACCCTTTGCAGGTTATTTAAAGCCAGAAAATATTTTTTAGACTAAGAATTTTTATTTTCTTTTGAGATAAAATTTAGTGATACACGATTTACTAATTAACCCACAGATGGGGGGATTAGAAGCAATGGATTTATACCTTTCTCAAGAGTATTTATGTTTAAGTAAATAACGAACACAACTGGAATTGGAACACTGCTCCCCAATTAACAATTCCAAGCTATTAACCATTACACCACCTGCACATCCAACCTTAAGGGAGATAGTATTCCCATGCAGTCACCTATCTAGGTAATGACCAGGCTTGAAATTGCTTTCATCACCAAATTCAAGCAAACTTAGAAACAATGTACCATTTATAATAAACACAAGATTTATGCTCTATATGGAAAAGATTACATTTTCACTTTTTTTTTTTTCCAAAAAACAGCAAATGCATCTTACCCAGCAAAAAGTATGGTGTCTCAAAAAAAAAAAAAAAAAACAAAAAAACAATATATCCTCTCAGGAATGAAAATTGATTGTTTTGAAATGCCTAATTGTTTACCAGCTGAACCATCTATATTACAAACTCATTTTTGTATATTTTCATTTATCACTTTAATATCCCCCTGAAGGTAGTTATTAACGGCCAACCTTCTGAAGCCCTGGCAGTCAACACAAACATCCCCCAGGGGTCACTTCTCAAACCAATCCTCTTTCTGCCTAAGAATATACTCAGATTATTTGCAAACATCTATGACAATGAACAGGCACCCTTCTAAAACACTTGATCAGAGATTGGCAGTTGATCTATTCAGATCTAGCACTAATTTCCCAGTGGGGAAAAAACTGTCTGGTTACATTCAATGCCCCGAAAACCAAACTATTTACATTCCATCACCACCAATCAAACCCCAAACTACCACCAGTCATGATGAACAGAAGCCCCCTCAAGGAGGCACCTGTGCCTTGAGAGAATAACTCACACCGGACCTAAAGTTGAACTATTATTTACAATCCGCATGCTATCCTCTACCTGTATGTGACAAAGACAGATCAGGCCAAAAATGGAGTACTGTTGTCATATTCGGGTGGAAGCTTCCCAGTCCTCACTTTTCCAGTCTTGATAGAGTTCAAAAGCGTTTCAAAAGCGTTTCAAAGTCCTTGTTGGAGAAGAATTATTTTCCACCCTTCAACCTCGCTCTCACAGGCAGGATGTGACACGCCTCTCAACGCTCTATCACTACTTCCATGGAAAGTGCTCAGACAAACTACATTTCCTTGGTTCCACCAGATCTAACCTTCACGGCTAGGACCTGTCATGCCACCTGCATTGTACATTATAGCAAACCACCCACATTCCCTCCGTATTCCATCAGTGAGAAGTAAGTTCCACTCAAACAGTTTCTTCCTGCAAACCACTACCACTGCCCTGTGGAACAGACTTCCAAGAGGATGTTTATAAAAAATCACTACTATCTTAACCTATTCAAGTTAACCATTATCTTCTATTTATATAAACCACCCCTTAATGCAAACCTCTACCTCAAGGGCATTGTACAGAGTGAACCTTACTAATATATATATATATATATATATATGTATTATATATATATATATATATATATTATATATCTCACAAAGCAGCACACTTGGGTAAGTTTTGTTAAAGAATAAAGCAAATTAAAATCAGGCAACAGGTTCACAAGTTATTTTTAATTAAGTATAAAGTGTTCAAACAGAAAAGGCTTGTCCAAGGGAGATAACTAGAGATCTATTATCTACAAATTACAGTGTAATTTTTCCTAATAAATAAGAGTTATGATATACTAAAAATGCTTCGCCATTTTGCACTCCAACCTATCAGCCATTGTGGCATACTTGTGACAATACATTAATAATGAATAAATAAGCTTAGAGATAGTACACTATTTACATTATTTGGAATATTGTCCTCATTTTTGTCACCATATTTATTATGTTTCGGCCGTTGTACGCTCTGGCCTTCTTCAGATAGTTGGAATGTTGAATTGAACCCTTTATTTCACTCACTGGGCTAAACTGTTCTAGTTCCACGTGCCATGTTTAATGGATATCAGTTATCTCCTGTTAATTCTCCTCTCCAAGTTCTCCACTGCCTTAACCAGGTATTGAACTCACACTCTTTGGGTCCTGTCACTGGATCTAACCAATGCCTTTATCCACTGTGCAATGTGTCCTTGTAATAAATATGGCGACAAAGATGAGGACAATAGTTCGAATAATGTAAATAGTGTACATAAAACCTCATCTCAGAAATATAGACAGATACTGAAAGGCCGAAACGTTGTAATAAATATGGCAACAAAGATGAGGACAATAGTACGAATAATGTAAATAGTGTACATAAAACCTCATCTCAGAAATATAGACAGATACTGAAAGGCCGAAATGTTGTAATAAATATGGCCACAAAGATGAGGACAATAGTCCAAATAATGTATATAGTGTACATAATACCTCATCTCAGAAATGTAGACAGATACAGATAGTTAGTATTTGCAAATTAGAGTATAAATTCTCTAAAATAGGAAGTGATTTGACAATTAGCAGAAGCTGCTGAAAATAGCATTCACACAAATTATCTAATGAGAAAAATGTATTAACTGCAATTGATGCCATGTTCAGGATTTTGCCAAAAATTGTCTCTTTATTAAGTTTTTGGTTATTGTTGAATATGACATTCCAATATATGCAGAAATAAAAGTATACAAAACATACATGCAAGATGTGCAAGTATTGTTCATTTTGACTTGTACAAAAAAATAATAAATGTAACCCATTTAGAAAAAAAAGTTTTTCATTGTATATTTTTTCAGAATTTTCATTATTTAGAAAATTTCTTCCTCTTTCATTACTATCCTTTATACAAGTTGAGAGAATTTTTTAAATTCTTTTTTCACTTTAAGCTTTTGGGAAAAAGAATGATTTTCATAAATAAGAGAAACGCGAGAACTCTGAACAATTATATAAAATGCTGATCATTTATGACTTTCCAGATATGACAGAATTTTCATGTCTTTCACATAATCCCCCACCCACAATCTACAACATAACAAACTCTCTACCATATTCAGCTCTCATGTAGCAGAAGTTCACTTGTTATCAGATATCTGTAATAGTGAACTAAAAGATTGTCTTGTATTTTAGCTTAGTATTTGTGTCAACAAAAAAAAAGAAAAAAAAAAGAAAAAAAAAAGAAAAAGTCACTTAACAAGAAAAAGGGAATGTTTGTTCTGTACGATACGCTGAAGACAAAATAACCAAAATAGAAACAAGTCAGTTGCAGGTGTTGCCATAAATGCATGTCGAACATGTGAATACTGTGCATCCTCTCTCACCTGTTGAGCAATGAAAAAATTGTTCAATCAATAAAAGCAGTTGGTGTTCTCAAATTAGGAAGTTGTTTACTTTTCTACCTCATCTGTCGGCTTGTGTGTTGGATTTCTGACTGTTTACGTGTATTGGGATTTGTGACATTAGACCTGCAATTTGTGATTTTGACATTTCTTTCTGCCCGTGGATCTTTGAGTTTGGACTTGTGATTTGTTTATTTTGTTGTGGAATTGAGTTGTCATAGCAATTTTTGAACAGTATTAAAAAAAACAAATGTACCTTCATTTTTTTCAGTTTCCTCTTTTTGGGGACTTGTCCCCTTGCAATGAGGTCATTTTTTTAAGTGTATATTCAACTTTGTCATTTTTTTTTTTTTTTTGTTACATGAAAATTATGAAACTAGCCATTTAGCTTGGGATGAATCAAATTTATTTGTTTGAAAACTTAAAATTAGGGACACAGCAAATTCTGGCAATGATGTGCAGTGGAGAACAGAAAAAAAGTAATATTGAAACAATGTTTTAGGACAAACTACATGTGAATATAGTATATTTAAATAACGTTTTGCATTTCCTTGTTACTGCCAAGTGATATTACTGCTACACCATCAAAATGCTTCCATCTTTTTTCATCAATAATATACTTAGGGTGATAGAGGAAAAAAAAAAGCATCAGATTTGCAAATTTTGACCCAAAATTTCATTCGATTTTCAGGATTAAATGTGTTAAATATTGAAAAAATGATCAAGAAAAAAGGGGAACAGTCAGTGGTCAGGAATTAAGCATTACATACTCTTATCATATTGTTTTTCATTTATTAATGCAAACTTATCTGTCAGCAATTAAATCAGGATATGATAAAAGAGGTGGTGTAATTGAAAGAAAGGTTGGCTATAAACGTGTTTCTGTCATCAGGTAGTTTTGAGTTCAACACCTGGATCAGGTAGTGTAACTCCAATTCAGCAAGAAAGAACAATAACTGGCATCACCCTGGACAAACCATGCAATAATCAACAGATATCCCACAGCAAACAAAACAATGGATATCAGATGATAACCAGGTGACATGGTCAAAGTATATCTATAATAACATCTATATTAACAAAGATAAGAGATTGAAATAATAAAAGTACAAAATGGTAGTTGAGGCAAGAATTATTTTTTTCAATACTATTTTAATTTTGAGTACAATGCTTAAAACCAACCGATATAGTCTGGCAATCATCAACCGAATCCCCAATGTGATAAAGAAACAAAGAAAAGAAATAAAATAAGCCAAGAAAATGTAAATGCTTGATGCAAGGTTTTATTTGTCATTACAGTAAATCCTATTGCGACATTTTGCAGCAAAGTGAGGAGGTGACATGAATATTGGACTTAATGCAAATGTTGGAGAGTTCCACAGATGCAAGAGAGAGAGACGACAACAGAGTGGTCTTTGCATTGAGGGGGGGGCTGTGCATGTGCTTGTATTTCATAGTTTGATGATTACGTAGTCACAAGTCATCTCAGCCCATTATTTCAGACAGAAATTGCAGTGTTTAGTCCTATTTCGTAAATGTCAACCATGCATTTAACTAATACAGCACATACCAGAAATATATATATATGTGTGTGTGTGTGTGTGTGTGTGTGTGTGTATGTATGTATGTGGCCACTTGTATCCAGAGTGGTGAGCCAATCCCTGTTGCCGACACCTGGTCAGGCACATTTGTGTTTGCTCAACACCCACAGAGCCCAACTGTGGTTCATGCTGAGCAGACTGTAGTTACAGTTTCTGAGAGAGCACGCATTATCTAGCATGATAAACAGTATAAACAAGGCCAGCATGCTCAAACCATCAGTCACGATGACTTGTGACTTTGTGCTAGCACAACCATCAACGACTCCCAAAGGACTTCTGTCTACCCAATTTCCCTCACAAGGCTTGGGTTAACCTGTGGTATGGTTTTCAGGTACTTTCCAAAGGTGCCACATACTGGGATTGTCTCTCCCAGACCAATAACATCAAGTCATCACCTCCCTGACAAACAGACCATGGTGAGATTTGAACCCATGTCTTATGATCAGAAAGCAAATGTTCTAACCACTCAACCGTGTGTGTGTGTGTGTATATATATATATATATATATATATATATATATATATATATATATATATAATAAAGGTAAAATAAAGTCTGTGGGTATATAATCCAAGTGGGTCCTAGTAATATGAAAACATTAAAATGATCCACAAAAGAGAGATCAATGTATTTTTATTTATACAGAGCAATAAATAAACAAGAAAAATCTTTTTACCTCATGTGGGGAATAGACTATTTTGGTAGATGATAAAAGTGATCATCTGTCTTTTGTTTCCAATCCCCCACAGAAATTCCAGTGTAAACTTTTTTTATTATCCATATTTTCTTTAGGGGAAATGGTCGCTTGATATATAAGCTTGGCAGATTTGCATTTGCCCTCAACTGGAGAATTATCTTTAGGTCTACAACTACAGGAGGGTTTGATACCAGGTTTATTGCTAGTCTCATAGAATTTCCTTAAAATTTGGTTGATGTGTGAGTTAATAATGTTATAAATGTTGTTAGTACAAGAGTAGCTAATCTTAATCATTTTCCTATTGAAAATCTTACTTAGGGAATTATTTTTTGGAAGTGCTTAGCGATTAACTTTAAAAAATACTGCCCAATGATAATTTTCAGAAGTGGGGGTTGAACCATATAGTTTTTCTTTTTCTGTGTTTACATTTAATTTCAGATATCTTGGTGTTATTTATTGGGATTAAGACGATTTATTTTAAAAACCTTTTTTGGAGAGCTTTTTTTTATTTTCATTAAAGATATTTAAGTTGGATTATAGTTGACTAATCTTAGTGTTAACAGTAGTAGGGATCTGTTTCACAATAGCTTTAGAGTAATTAGAATTAACATTAATATAGGTGATAGTGTCATTGTCCTTATGGTAGAGTTTAAAAGTATTATTAGTGAGATTAAGAGCGATATCTAAAAATATCAACTATTTTAAGATTAGAAGAAATTTCAATTTTAAATCCTAGTAATTTAAAGGCCTTAATAATTTTCTTTTGCATTTTTGAGGTTAGTGGGATGAACATGAGTCCGTCGTCTCTATATAGGCCTATTTGTTCGGGATCTACTATTCTACTATCTAAAATGTAAATACACACTAAATCAGCAACCTGGGCTGAATCATATGTACCTATAGGGACATCAAAGTTGTCGTTATAGAATTTTTCCAGGTGAAATTATAACAGGAACACGAGACTAGATATCACAGCAATATTTAATGCACGGACAAATGGTAGATTTATAAATGTGCAAAAATGGATTCTGATGAGAAAAATTGTCTGGTGTGAAACGGTTAACTCTCTTAGCTGCAGACCTAGCAAGTGATTTAATATAATTGTGCCATTTCATGTCAACGAGATCAAGAAGGCGTAAGTTGCTCTCCTAGAAGCTGATGGTAGGTGAAAATGGTTCTCTATGATGATTAAAGAACAGCAGTTTCATTTTAGAGGCATTAAAATTTACAAGCAATTTCTTGCCTTGGTTAACAACTGATTAGAGCTCATTTTTTAGACTAGCTGCCAATTTTACTTTGTCAGACCTATCAAACTATTTTATAAAACTCAGAGTAGAGAAAGTGAGTTGAACATTTAATTTTTTATTCTGTTAATGTTCTCTCTTGATTCTGGGCATATTAATTACAAAGACGGCTTGTCTTACAAGTATTTTCTTCTTTTCTTCCAGAAGCACCCGGGTCAAATGTCTTGGGGGGGGGGTGAGAAGGAAATAATCATATTATATAAAAGCAGACATATATATTCATATATACACATGAACAGAGTCTTATCCAACATTGTCTGGATGCTGAAATCTATATTTCCTGTGAACACATTTTGACCAATTCCTCAGGTGTAATCCTTTGACCAATTCCTCAGGTGTAATCCATGAGAAAAATCAAACAAAACTTTTAATTTGAGAAAACAACAGTTGGCAGAAACTTTTCATTGATCTAGCCATCAGACGAGCCTATTTTCACAGCATCAGGTACATTAAGCATCGAAGTGATTCAAAGTTACACCAAGACAAGGGAGTTACCGCCAACATCGTTCAGATGCTCAAATTTCTCTGCAAGACAACTGCTGTTGCTAACAAGATTTCGCATAATCTGATTCTTGGCTCTTGAGTTAAAAGATTTTTTTCCTCACAAATTACTCCTGGTGAGGGCTGAAGAATGGATAGGTCAAAATGTGTTAACAGACTCAAGTGTGATGTACAAATGACATCACACAAAAACACTTTCACTTATTATAACATTGTTGCCTGGCTATGCTGGCCTATGTTGGGAAAGAAGGAAATTACTGTTTACTGGAAATAAATGACTACACTGACAACAATTTCTCATGGATAGTACCATTTTGGTTTTGATAGGTTACTATGCAGCAGAGACTAAGCTAACCCCCTCGCCAACATACAATGAAAATACTTAATAAAACTAGTCATATTGTACACTACTATATTGAATGTAGCTCCCCTGTGCCTTTTCTATAAATATTTTCATGGTAATTGTTCTGTTGAGCTTTCTTCTTTGGTACCTAGACTTTATGAATTTAAGTGCAGTGCTAGATTGGTAGCAAGGTCTCATCATTTTACAGCTGAAATAGCTAGATGTAACTGTCAGTTCTATGCTAACAGTTTCTCCTCGTGTACCTTTCACTTGTGGAACTCTCTTCCAGCTTATTGCATTCCAGTCAACTTTAATCTTTAAAAATTTAAGTGCAATGTCAATCATTATCTTCTGTCCTTTTAATGCACGTTCTTTTATTGTTCTCTTATTTATATATATATATATATATATAAAAATTTATCAGAATCAACCTGTAAAAAAAGACAACTGTATAAAGGAAAAAAAAGACTATAAACAACAAACAAAATGTTGTTAGCAACTAGAAGAATTTAGAAACTCTATTGTATATTCAAATGGTCAAATGAAAAATTACATCAATTACTTTATGCTTGAAGAGAATATTTTCACATGTATAAATAGTGTTTCTATTGGTGTGTCGACAGATTCAGCCATTTTCTTTTGATTTCTTGATATATTTGTTGTGTACATTGGTTTGGGAAAGTAGTGATTCTGTTAGGAAAGGTGATGTTGGGGAAAAAACCTAGGTGTAGATTAATATTTGCATAATATTCAATGGCAGCACTTTTCAGGATTTTTCCTTCTAAGTGAATTATTTTCTTTTTTTTTGAGTGTAGCATGTATAAAATCAAAATCATAATTGAATTTATTTCTATGAATGACTAGTGCATTTCTTAAATTGTTATTTATGAGGTCTCTTTTTCCTCACAATACATTGGAGAAATTAGCAGAAATTTAAGAAAACATCCATGAACACAAACGTAAAGATACCAGAATTTGTTTCTTCCTTTTCTCCCCATATCTCAGCTTCTGATGTAGCTTTAATCAAAGTTAAACATATTAGATTGATAAACATTTCCTATTTGTTCTTCATCTTATCATTCTGTCAGATTCTGACCCATATTTGAGCTGCATTTGATCCTAACTCATCCTGTATCAACATGCAAACGACTGCACTGCTGAAAAAAGCTCTTCCCAAAGGCACTTACGAAGTACTGAAGAACACAACTTATGTCTACCCCAAATACATCCACATCTACCTCCTTACATGCACAGCACTCAAACACAACAAAAGGCTCACTAATGTTAAGGCTGCATGAATTGGCAAAATACTACGCAATGAAAACATCCTTTGTAACTCTAAAGCCAAGAAGCTGCGACAAACAATTTGATACATAAACAATATACAAATAAATCATTTAAAACAAGTTCAGCAATTTATGCACCTACAGTAGACAGCAAAAGATCAGCAGCCCTAATCTTATCTACAAAATCAGACTTTCTATCACTGAAGTGAAGGCTTTAAGTCTTAGCTTAAAATTTGCCACAGGATTTCGAAAAGGTGTTACTTGTAGTAGAAATGACAAAACTGGGGTCACACGTCCAATCTTCACTTCTCGATAGCCAAAATGTGTGTTCGTCCCACATTTCGGTAGACACCGGAAGATATACAGCTCAATCTATCGGTAGGTTGAAGCTAGCGTCCAGCTTCCAGGCCAAAATAAACAGAGTCGTAATTTAATACGAACCTCTATAATAGTGCACGTCACCATGGTCCCGACCGCACTGCCAGCCAATGTCCCAGACCGTTTTTATTGACTGAAAACACGGCCAACGCACCAATCATTGCCGTTGGCCTCGCTCTCAATCAGAGTCCCCAGCTCGTCCAATCAGCATGCAGACCGCCACTAGACAAATGGTGTCAAGCAGCATAAAATAACAAATGTCGGAGAATGTACTTTTCTTTTACAAAACAGCAGCCCGACAAGCAAAACATCTTCGGCACTTTGACTCCGGTAAATGTGAATATTTATCATCACAGAAGGTTCACAACTTTAACTGAAAACCATAAATTCAATCCTATTGAATTTGAAAAAGATTTCATATAAGGTATCTTAGCAGCCAACCTTACAAATAACTGATGAAACTACTTTACACTGGAGATATTTACTGGCATTAATTTATCCAGGATAAAGATATGTATGTATGCAAAAAGCAGATAATGTCAGTTTTGTAAAGATGTATAAATATGATCACCATTGTGGAAGTGTTAATATCTAGTTTTAGTTATTTCTTAGGATACCAGATTCAATTTAATAACCCTCTTGACCAATCCATCTGGAAAGGTCTATTACCAAACTGCTTAATTTGGTTAAAGTTGCAGAAATCATTCAAAAATATTTGCACAAAGACTATTATATGTTTATTCAATCCCCTTCTAGAAAGATGTGGGGTCTGTAGCAGAGAGAAACTGTTCAGCAATTTTGTGTCCTACAAGGTTTACATTATTTTCTTTGAAATTGTTTTAAGCAGTTGCTATTTCCTTGGCATTAGAAAACCAACAACATGTAAAGAAAAAAAAGTGAAGAGCAAGTAATTGTTATTTACAAGACAACTGACATATATAAAACTTACAAGGTTTCCAAAGATATAGGATGTGTGTTGAAAAGTTTTGGGTTCTGAACAAGGGAGTTAAAAAAATGAATAAATAAAAACTCTAAAAGTTTTCTGAAGAAGAGTCCACTATACAGAGATGAGGGATTCAACCATGAGCTTGTTGTGGACTCCTCTGGTGATATGGGTGTAAGAGGCAATAGAAGTTTATGTTAATTAAACTTGATAGCTGTGGAGAAGTAAGACAATAAGCAAACCTATCATCTGGTTTGAACTCCTCCCTTGTCTTTTAAACAGGAGTAGAGGTTCATCCCTTGTTTCCTGTTTAAGATTGGGTTTACAGTTGCTTCTAAATTGTACTTCAACTCTATACTCTAAGACATCACCACCTGAACTCTGAAATTTTATTAGCTAATTCCAGACTCGAAGAGGTCAAGATTTAATTATCTTGATAACTTTCCTATTATCTTACACTAATACAATTTTCTTAAACCAGTACAATTCTACACAATAACACTCTACCTTGAGTGGCCCTTGGAATTTATATTAGGTGAAGATTAGTAATAAAAAAAAAGATTAGTGCAGTATACTTCACCTAATAAGCAGATAGATTACCATCCAAGACTAAAGAGCTTCTATCTAGACATGGTGTCCTTTTTTTTTGTTAAATTAATTTTTCATCCAATACAAGGCCCAAGAGCCATTCAAGGTAGAGGGTTATTGAATGAGGTTGCTATAAAAAAAAAAAAACACATAAAAGTAAGGAGAGGAGGTAAGAAGGGCAATTTATGAGGATATGTAGAAAATATAACTTAACCCTGAACTTAAAATGATTAAGATTGTAGTGATGAGAAAGTATCCTCCCGACAGTCTGTTTCCCAAAGTATAAGTTCATAGGAAGAAGCTGTCTGAATGGAACTTGCTTATTACTAATGATGATATTACCCATTTCCCTCTGAGGAACCATTTGGAATCCACTGACTGAGCAGCCAGTGCTGCTTTCATTTGAAAGCAATAAAATCTTTGTCTTAAAACAGTTTAGGAAAACAAAATCAGATTGCTCAAGCCCAGTAGCTGTTATTGCTCTTTCCAGTATTGATGGGAGTTTCCTTCCTAACCTTTTATTTGAAGTGGTGTGGAATGTCAACATCTTGATAATGTCATTTTCTCTTTGAGTTACATGTACTATCTGTTGTAGTTGTCGCTGCTGTTGGTAGTCCTCAAATGATGTGGTTTCTGTTATTTGTGATTCTGTAGTGCCAGTCCACAATATTCAAATCAGGATGATTTTTGCCAAAGCCTTCACACTTTACTTGTTTATGGAATACAAAAAGAATGGGGATGATTTGTCCCCATATATGTGGCATGGCGAATCTTAGCTGTAAAGGTCAGAACTGGTGGAATTAAGACATGTAGCTTTATATATTTTTTTTTTAATTAATTCACCCCAAACAAGGTGACAATGCTGCCAAGACACAAGGGGCTACTGGGAGTGAAAGAGAATAAAAAGACTTTAGAAGGAACCAGAAACCCACCCCTAAACTGGAAACAAATGACAACCCCCTACCCCTGTTCAAAAGGGGGAGGGGGAATGTGAACTGGGTGGTAGGCAAACCTATCTACGCCTCATCAAAACATTGTTTCCATGCAATATTTATCCAAACACCACCTTTCGTGGCGAACAGTCCCGTAGAAGCAAGCAAGCCAGAATGGCTTGCATCTGGTGCACACGAAAATAAGGGTCTTACCTCAACGTGCAGCACATGTCATCGGCAAGTTTGCTCCTTGAAAATGGCATTACTCTCCCGTCTAGGCATTCCAGCAGTATGTGCGGTAACAAGATTTTTGTACAGTTTGGCATGCTTTGACCAATAGCAAGTCGTGTGCTGATTGGTCGAACTGGAGGAGGCTGTTTGCCTGGGTAACTGAGAATAAAAGCGAAGAATGCTGATTGGTTTGTCGACCATGGTGTTGGCCTGATAAAAGAGGGCTGAAGACGGATTTACGGATTTGAAGTGTGCGGAAAGCAAGATTGAACCAGTGGTATCTTGAATTGTACAAGCGACATCCTATCATTTAATCTACACCTTTCAAATACATCCTCTTCATCCATGGAAACACACCTGAATGATAAAAATGTTGTTGAAATTAATTTTATAGTAACAAAACAGTAGCATGAACTAAATATATTAGATACTGATGTTTTAAGCTCCAAGATCTCTGACCATAGAAGGCGGAAAAGAAAGCTCGATTTTCTTGGCCACAAACCAAAGTGAAAAAAAAATTTGAACCTCTCCTCTCATATCCTGATGATACCCCAAACACCTGAATCATAAAAAATCCTGCTTTTTCCATTGCAACCAACCTACGCTCATTCATTCAGTCCATCAGGATTAGTTCAGTACTCTTCAGTAAAAAGAACACTAAAATCAATTTTCAAATTCTTTCTCATTCACTCCAGACATATCCTCTTCATGTCCATTCTTCAAAAGGTAGTTAAATATCAAATTGGAGACATTTTGCAACAGAGCAAAGAATTTGCCATGTTAATTCGATTAACCTCCTCAAATATATTTTTGTTGCTGAGGGCTGACATTTATTTCTGAAACTTCACATAATCCAATGGACTCCCTACTGTTGTTATTCAAGACTAACCAATATGTGTTCTATGCAATGCACTAGGGTTTTTCAATATATTTCTTCACTGAAATGCTGAAGTATTGGCTCAAACTATCAACAATTCTATTCTAGCTAAAGCAAATCAAGTTTTACCTTCAGCTAGAAGCCCAGCAGCAACTAGGATGAAATCTGACACCATCAATACATAAGAAAAATTACTAAAAAAAATTCACATAAAAATCTGACCAATATAAAAAGAATAAAAAAGAAAAGAAAAAAAAATGGCTACAAGACTAGTTCAGAGAGACAAGCATGGTAAGTTAAACAAAGAATTTGGTGGATTGTCCAAACTTTCTTCAGGAACTTAATTCTTCCTTGCGACAAAAGTAACCGAAGCTAAAAATAAAAACGAGAAATATTACCATCCAAAAACAGAGGAAGAAAAAATGAAAGAGAAACCAGACAGCTGGGCACGATTCTATGGAGAAGTATACGATGATGAAGATAATTCAAGTCAACAGATATCAATTCCTGAAAATGAAGTAAAAATGCCATGTGTCACTATGTATGAAGATGAAGATGGTAAAAGAAACTGAAAAGAAAATAATAATGTAAGATTCTGCAGTGAACAAATTCATACTGAATTCTTGCAGCATGGTAGTGATGCCATAAAGTTCTGTTGTCTTTTTTTTCAATACAACATGGAGAATAAAAATAAAAAATTTAAAAATAAGCTATAATTGTGATAATTTATAAAAAAAAAGATGATAGATTTGTTTGCAATAAACTTACTTAAACATATCTACAAATACTTTGTCAATTATGCATAAATGCAGTCCTTTGGGCTTTACTAGTATCTCAAGTGACCTATCAGTCAGGTAGAAACACCACTGAAATAGTTGGTTGGTTGATTTTGTTTAGCAACATATCAACCTTTATAGGTTATTTAATGTCAAAGTCTAAATATTTTGAATGTAATTGTATGCTTTCAACTACAGATAAAATATATAACCTTTAGTAACCTTACTAAAAAAAAATGTATTTTTATACTTTCATAGTATCTAGCTTCTGTTTGGAGCTTCACTATTTGCCCGTACCTGAAACCGCTAACAGGTGCTATCTGTTGTAGTTGTCGCTGCAGAGTGGACCTGGGAACAACAACAATTAAGTAGTTCCAGGCTCTTGAAAACCTCCTAATAAGAGGCCTTGCTGCCAGATGTAGTCTATCATAATACCCAGGACTTAACCACCAAAATAAATCTTTATATTACAAAAAATTAAATCAAAAATCTATTGAATTCAACAAACCACTTCATATTGTATTCATAGATATTACTAATATGATATATACTCATGTATAAGCCGACTTCAGGTATAATGCAAATACTGAATTTTTTATGTGTAGTTCAACTGGTCAACAAAAATGCATGACTTAATTGCTAAAAAAAAACAAAAAAAAAAAAAAAAAAAACACACAACTACGTGTGCATAGTTTTGTGTAAAAACTGCTCATAAAAACTTGCACTATACTCAACTATTTTATGATTTTTACATAAGTATTTGATACCAACAGGTTACTTGGGAATTACTGCTAATATACATTTTCTGTAGCCTTGGTCATTTCATTCCCATAATTATCACATATGTTTATGTATAAACTGATCTCATGTATAGTGCACCCCTGTTTTTTGCAAGAATTTTAACCCTTCCAGAAAAAAATTTACCTATCGTGTATAGTGCAACCGATCACTAAAAATGAAGGATTTTTAACCTTCTAAAAAAAAAAAAAAAATTACCCTCTATCTTTTGCATAAAAAAAAAAAAATTACCCTCTATCTTTTGCATAAAAAAAAAAAAAGATCATAAGGACTCGTACTATATATACTCAAGTAAATATGGTATCTATCTTTATTAAAGCTTTGGATAATAATAAACAAGAAAGCCTTTGGAATTGTTGTTAGCAACCACTCGCATCCAAGCCTTGCGATCGTCATCCTCTCCCCCTATTCCCTATCTCCCCCCTACCAATGGCTGTTAATCAAAGAGTGTTTGACAAGCCCATTCTTGTGAATTTGATTTTGGTGGACAACTATGCAAGGGAGAAGCCCACACACTAGGGGATTGAGACAAGCGAGATATGGCAAAACAATATTTGGAATATTGCTGGTAAAAAATATCCAATGAAATAAAAAACAAAAAAAATTAATCACTTCTGACCAAAGATTCTATTTATTGAAATCCTTGCATCTTGAATCTCCAGCAACGGTAAAATCATGTTAGAGCCATGCACTTTATACAAATAAAATATTCCAGAGCCACATTATGAAATTAATTACTGGCCACAAACAGCTGGGGGGGGGGGGGTTATTCATTCCTTTTCATGGGTATTTGTGCATAAGTCAATATAACGAACCCAACTGGAATTGGAACTCAGCTTTCCAATTAGCAATTCAGAGCCATTATCCATTACACCACTCACACATCCAAGCTTACAACACCTGGCATTCCCAAGTGTTAACCCATCTAGGTCAACATTGCTTAACTTTGGTGATCGTATGGGAACCAGTGTTTCAACATGATGTGGCCATCACCCTACATACTAAACAGGTAAAAAATAAGACTCAAAATGACATATCTAGAAAAATATTCCTGACAAAAGAAAAGGTTGACCAAAATTCAGAAGGAGAAAGAATGTACTGAATTCGTAGAAGGCTGACATCTGGTCCCATATAAATAAAGTCACACAGGATTCAAACATTTGGAAAGAAATAAGTCGCATGAAATCGCAAAGTGCCTCAGGCAAAAATAACAATGAGAAATTTGATAAATTAAATACGATAATTATTCAGTGGTGACTAGCAATTTTTTTTTTAGATATTCAGGAAATATTAAAGAAGAAAATAGCAACAAAGTTTGTTTTTTCTATTTAAATACAATGTAATTGCAAAATACTAGAATAATTTTATTTTTATGGCAAATGTAAACAAAATTATGCTATTGTATACTGACTGGCAAGGAAACAAAGGAAAGGGTACTAGACTTGTGCAATATCAGTCCTCCCCTATGGCAGTGTATGATGGACAATCTTGACAGACTTGAGGCAACAGAAATGACATTCTGCACACAAAGGTTACAAAATGGAAAGTGAGAGGGAAGGTGAAAAGACAAACCATACTTAGAGCTACAAAGAGCAGGAAGTTGTGGAGAGCTATGATCGCCCAACTCCTGAATATGATAGAAAAAAAAAGAAAGAAAAAAAAAAAAAAGAAAGCTCACATTGCTGGCAAGCTATGACAGCAGAAGAAAGTGGGTGTCAACCTTGATAGGTGCCAGTCACATATCAGTGAGAAAGAAGAGATAATTCACTTCCAAGAATCATTAAGGTTATAATTTTACTTATATTAATATCTGGACTGTTCAAAGGAGATTCTGCAATTTAAACCATACACTTTGATGTCATGTATAATAAATGAATGCAATCCAGATTGATAGTCAGACCATCCGAGAACAGTCAGTAAGCCAGTCACCAAAGAGGCAGTTAGTTGGTCTGCTACTAGTTGACCTGCCATGGTCATTTGACTCCAACAAGAGGAACCAGCAGAAACGAGGAAAGATAGCGTATGAACAACACATCTAAGGCCTAACTTTACTATACCCATGATTTGTACACTTTGCCAGTTCTTGTGTTCTGAACAAGAAAATAAACAAGATATTTGTTACACAACTGAGGTAAATAGCAATAGGGAGGTTGAGATAAAAAAAAAAATCCTAAACCTGGGTGTTAAAATTCCAATGGGAAAAAAAATCAGTCTCATAAGTCCAACATCAAAACAAAAAAAATGCAAGGGACAAAAATCAAAAGGGTCAAAAATCCATACCACAAATGACAATGAAAAACTACCTCCTTCATCCACGAAGAGTTAAACTGTCCCAAGTAATGTTCTTTTATTGGGGTTAGAAAGGTTGTGATTGAATAAGACAGGTAAGGAAGTGCAAATAATTACCATATTCCGAGACCTACCCGATGTTCATTCGGATATTCTTTTTTTGATAGCACAGAGAACAAAAATTCTTTTTCAAGGTTAAGACTTGGTTTTCTCTTTTGTTGTCACAACACACACTTGCCTTATGCTTTAGTCATGGTTTACACTATGATTTTTTTTCTTTACCAGATCTCCCATTTTTGGCCGAAATTAAAAAAAAAAAAATGACTAACAAGAAGAAAGGTGCTTGATTATATACAATAATACAACATAACTTGGTGCCATAATGTGATAGAGAGATAAAAAGAAATTTAAACAACAAAGCAAACAGTTTTCTAATGTGACAAGAGTGGAATCCTAACTATGAAAACCATATTAGAAAAAGAAAATTTAGTTTAGAAATTGTGTTGTCATGACAATTTGAAGGTCGCACTGTATTTCAGCCCTATCAAGAAAAACCAATATTTTTGTTCTTACAAAATCTCAATTGCTACAAAGATCCACAATTCTTCAAAATGATTATGGCACCCTAACATGAGAAATAGACTTAACTATTTTTGACACAAAAGTTCAGGAAATGTTTCTCAAGTACCAATAAAAGATGACAAGACTTATTAAGATGGTCTCAAGACACATGAGTGGGTGCCCCACCAACCAAGAAAACTTAAATTTGGTTAAATTTTGAGAAGTGGATCAGGCTGAGATTTTCCCCGTACCACCACCTATATTTAACATGTTAACAAGTCACACACGCAACAGACATCAATATAGATAATCAACTGAAGAGGTTTTGATCGATTTGTTTTCTATGGCTTATCAACAATTTGGTCATTTAAAGCCAGAAAATATTTTTAGATTGTAAGAATTTTGTGGGGAGATAATAATTTAGAGATACACATCATACTAATTAACCCATAACTGGGGGGAGAAGAGGTAGATTTATACCTTTCCCAAGGGATAGTTCATGTAAATAAATGTAACAAACCGACCCACCTGAAATTGGAACTTGGCTCTCCAATTAATAATTCCAAGTTGTTATCCATTACAACATCTGTACATCCAAGCTTACAACACCTGGTATTTCCAAGCGATTACCAATCAAGGTACTGACCAGTTTTGAATTTGCTTAACTTTCGGGAATCATACAAGAATCAGTGTTTTAATATTATATGGCTCTAAGCCCAACTGAAGAGGTTGGCAAATAGATTTATCAGTCTCCCAGGAGAGAAAGTCCATAATTTATATAGATAAGCAGAACCTATTTCAACTGCAGGTGGATCTGGTCTACTTATTAAGTCACAAGTTTATATTAGATGAAGTCTATCAGTTCAATCCTTGTGCTGGGTAGTATATATACATTTGAACTATTTAACTTAACAGAGGTAGTGACAACAAAGAGGACATCACAGAGTGGATGATAGATCAAATTTGACCGGGTATCATGTCTGTACTCGACTAATAAAAGTTTTGAAATGACAAGGAGGAAGAACTTTCTGCTTTCTCTGTATAAGGAAATCATCATCTCTCCATATCTATCTCTCACTCTTTCCCCAGTCAGAAGTAAACATTTACTTGAAATAGTTGCATTGGTAAAACACACAACAGTAAAAGCACAAACACAATTTGGGGTCTTGTTATCAATCAATAATGCATACACTACTGTTTGAAAAGAACACATGGTTCCAGGAATTGCTGACAGACAAGTAAAAGCCAAAAAAAACAAAAACTTATATGTATGAAAATTTAACGATTGAAAACACAAAGAGAATCTTTTTTTATTCTGTCTCATTGTCAGTCATCTTGTGACAAGTGGATATTGGTAAGAGAAAGGATATTAGTGAAAAGATGCTTTCATTATAAAACACATCAGTACATTTCCCTTTAAAAAAAAAAAAAAAGAAGAAAGAAAATACAGTCATCTGTACAAGCACTTGGTAACATTAATCTGCCTGTTTATGTACCTAGGTAGGATTTAAAGATTATCAGATGATACATAATTTAATTATGGCATGTAAAAATGACATACCTAAGTTAGTTTGTTTAGTGGCATATCAACTCCTTATAGGTCATTTAATGTCAAAATATAATTTTCTGGGGAACATTAATTTCATTTGCAAAAATGTATTGCTATGTTTTTACTATGAAAATATATTGCTGGTACTTTTACTATTTTTATACTTTCATAGTGTTTTGACTCCAGTTTAGGGGTTAACTATTTTCCCATAATTGGGACTGTAACAGGTGCTACCACCCTGGATCAGGATGGGCCTGGTGTTGCATTCTGTGTTGTCACTGGATCCCAACTCTACTACGTAAAACGGTATCAACAAAAGGGGTTATTTATTATTAGTATTCATTTTATTAAGAGTGACAGCTTGGATTCTAAGAGGCAGTAGGAGGAATGATGTCACAGGAACGCATGTTGCATGTTAGCTCAGCGTCCCTCCACAAACCTGGGTGTGATAGTGTGACATGGCCCTTAATGTTAACTGTTAAATCCGGCATACAAACAATTTAATAAGAGATGTGCTGTCTTTGCATTTCTCCTTCTCCCCTTTCTTTTTGGTTTACTACCTACTGAGTTGTGATTTGGCTAAGAAAGGTTAGGAAAGGAATTTGGGGTCACTTGACAACAAACAGAATGACCTCCTAAGAAATAGTAGGATGGGAATTTGGGGTGCTTGACAACAAACAGAGTGACATCTTACGAAAGTGAGAAGGAATTGGTTGACTATGCTCAGTTGACCTACTTCAAGTAGGATTTTGGTATCATAACTAGAGTTTCCGAGTGACCCCCAACGACAACAGTTTGCGAGAGAAATTGATGCTCATCATGCAATCATAAGGAATGAAGTATACACCCACAAGCCTATTACATTACTTGTTGTGTCAGGAATAAAGAAATTTCATCACAGAGACTTTGGATGTATTTGACTATTAAATGGTTAAATAATAAAGGAATATTGTATAAAATTCAGAGATAACAATCCAAGTGAGCCTGGGGAAATGGAATTCTATATTTCATACTAGCAGCATGGCCCGACGTTGCCCGTGGTTGATTCAAAAATCGTATGACTCGTACAGCAATCGCTATCACTTGACTTAAAATATTTTCGCCCTTCCTTGCCTTGAAAGGAGTGCCCTTTGCCGTGCTGATGTTGCTACATGCCTTACTTCTTGCCTATCTCACACTGCAAATTTTTTCTAAGCTCTATACTAAACATTAAATCTGTTACGAAAAAAGAACTAAACAAAATGAACACAAAACGATCAGCTTTAAAAAAGGACACGTAACTGGAAAAACCGAATGAAAAAAGAATGTTAAATACTTTTTCACACCCAACCCAGTTCTGCGGAATCAAAATCAATGTTGAGTTTAAGCAAGCAAATGAGCCAATTGTAGTAAAGTGCCATGCAGATTTAAATTTTTTCCACTTGTGACGAATGCAGCTATCGATTTTTTTTGCATGCTAGCATGCTAGTTAACATTCGTGTCAGTCAGCTGTTGGCTCTCACGCTGGCCAATAGAATCTTCCTGCCTATTCGTGGCAGCCAGCTATAGGCTCTCACTCTGGCCAGTAGAAAATGGCCGCAAACTACCATAGAAGCATGAAAAAATTGATTATTTCCACTATCGATGGGAGTTGGGAAATGCAAAGTCGGTCTTGGCCTTTTCACTAACTTGGAGCATGTGCATGTAAATTTTGGTGCAAATCCGTCGAAAATTGCGGCCATGCATTCATTACACACACACACACATCCTGCCTTTTATAGATATAGAGATTGCAGAAAAAAAAACCAGTCAACTTTTGTGAACATTCTACAGCAACTTAGTCTACCATTACAAATCTTCAAACTCCAAATTCCTGAAACACAAATTTCTCCTTTTATTAATTGTACATCTGTCACTCCATACTTTTCCCATATTTTGTATTTTGTTATATAAAATTTATTTAAAAATTTTAATATTGTGTTTGTGTGTTCCTATCTGAGCAAACCCACCTATTTTATTAATTTTTTTTTTTTTTTTTTTTTCGAACCTGGGCATCATATCTTTATACCTTGTGAATTCATAACATATAAAATTTGGGGGCTCATCTCCGGGATTCGCTCAGTCGGAATTATACATATATCAATGTGCCAGCAGATGGTAGCCCAAGATGACTGTAAGTGAATGTTTCTTAAACTCACTCTCCCTGGAAAAGTTATTTAGACTTAAAAAAAAAAAAAAAAAAAAAAGATGATATACTAGAAATTAGTAAGAATTTTGAATTAGATGTAAGGAAGTCTATATACAAATCACAACTAATTAGGGTGATTACAGAGCATATGGTAGATAACGATATCTTTGATGAAGGCACATTAAATAAACTACCGGTATCAATACAGGAGATATCCCAAGTTCAATTTGAACTTGAGAAACTTAAAATTGAAGCTGAGAGGGTAAAAAGCAAGAATCGAAGCTGAGTAAAAGAAGCCAAAATAGAAAGAGCTAGAATCGAGCAGGGACACGGTTCAGCGAAATGGAAGCAAAATAATTAAGTAGTAAAGATGGAATGAATTTGACTCATGAAAGCAAGTTAAGCTAGTACCAAACTTTAATGAAGCAGAAGTAGATGGATAGGTTTTGCATTTCAAAAAAGTTGCTTTTGAATTTGGAATGGCCCACGTTACCGCAGACTCTGCTAAAAGGTAAAGCTAAGAAAGCATATGCCGCCGTCAGTAGAAGACTGTGCTGATTATAATACCGTGAAGTCAGCGATCCTTAAAACATGAATTAGTGCCAGAGTCTTATCAAATATTCAGAAAGTTATGGAAATTGACCGACAAACTTACATAGAGTTTTCAAGTGAAAAGGCAGCTTATTTTGACAGATGGAGCCAGTTCAAAAATATCTTAGATGACCATGATAGACTAAGGCAACTGATTCTAATAAAAGAGCTTAAAGAATGTGTTCCTGAAAATATAAAAAATATACCTTGAGGAAAGAAAAAGTAGATACTGTATACGAAATGGCCACTGTTGCAGATGAATTAACGCATAAACACAACACATCAAAATACAGCAATCCCTTCAGATCTGGAAGACCTGGGGATAGTTCAGGTCAGAATTTTCAGTCGGACCAATCATGCAGTCCCAATCAGTCATTTACCTCGTATATGTTATGGTAATTTACCCACGCACACATGGACTCTCCCAGCTATAAATAGGAGCAGGTACTGCCTTTTTGAGAGGGAAGTTTCCAGCAGTCAGCTCTGACAGTCGGTCCGATCAATCTTGCTGTAACACTCATATGTATATGTTTTTATTTCCATTTCTGTTAATATATTTGTTTAAATCAATTCCTCTCTTTGCATCTTTATTTCTGTCCCTAACAAGGCCACAACAGTGTATACAAGTGCAAGCACAAACACAAGTTTTACAAATCCAGAAGGAAATAATTACCAGTCATCAAGATCTTGGCAAGTAAATAAATGGGATTAGAGATTCCGCATGTGCTAATATTGTAATAAAGTCAGGTACATCGTGTCAAATTGTTGGACCAAACAAAACGAAGTTAAGGCAGTAAGCCGAGATAAACCCCAGGGGTTAATTTCTTCTAAACAAAGTGTGTTGGATAGAATATCTGTTGTTGAAGATCTGAGGGAAGAATACAACCCATTTATGTCTGTTTTGCTTATAGGCAATACCACTAGAAAGATACACATCAAAATTTTTATGAGACACAAGTGCTACACAGCCCCTAATGCTGAAGAGTTCTCTGCCACATGGGTTGAATTCAGCCTGGATGAATTTGTTGTTATAAAGGGTGTCAGTAGTGAGTTTGTTAATGTCCCTCTACATCGAATTCATTTCAAATCAGACTTAGTGTCAGGACCTATTGTTGTTGGTATCGTTCCTAGTCTGCCTATAAAAGGTGTATCTATGTTACTAGGGAATGTGCTAGCTGGTGGGAAGTTAACTATTCACCCAAAGGTAGTACTAGAACCAGTCACCTCGACAGAAACAGAGAAAGGGAGAAGAAAAACCTGGGATATTTCCTTCATATACAGCGACTCAGACACAGGCCAAGGGAAAAGATAAAGAGATTTTGGAGGGCAGAGGATGAGATAATCGACCTGTTCCAAACCTTTTCAAGTCATGACGTAGATCTTAATTGTCATTTTGACAGTTAAGAAGAAGAATGTTGGTAATGTAGATCCTGCTATGGATGTTTCCCTATCATGGAGACAACTCAGGATAGAACAGGGGGGAGAGTTCCCAAGATTACTTGACCTTTTAATCATGCATTGCCGAAAAACAGAGTTGGAGAAAGTTCCAACAGGATATTTTGTTGAAAACAATGTGTTGATAAGGAAGTGGATAGCTTCACATATCAGATTCAGAAGACTGGACAGCGGTTTCCTACAAGATGGTGGACATCAACTTCTATCCAGAGGATTCAGAAGACAATTTATCTTTAGGATATGGATTGGAAGGTAGAAATTGTGGTGAATCTTTCTGCTCGGATCACAACCTTACAGAACTTCAGAAGCTGGAAAAATCTCTGGATAATGATAATGCATCCAGCTAGTAGTTGATAGCAAGAGAATTCTAGAAACTTTACATGCAGCATTGAAGAGGACTGTATTGCTGTCCTATGCCTGACAAGTGATGTTGAAGAAACCATTCACTCTGATCTGGTAGAACAAGTTCTTTACATGGTAATGTACTGTCAAGAGAACAGGAACCTCTTTCGAAATGCTGTAACCACTTCCATTCTTCCTCTTGTGAAATACCTTCTCAGTGACAATAACCAGATTAGGAAGACAAGTGGTGCTGCTCTGGTTGTACTTCTGGAGCAAGAATTAGTTGAAAGGGTTGAGATTGAGGACCAGATAGGACAGGTGTTACTGGACCTTACTGGTCTCAGCAGTCCTGAAGAATTACGTACAGAAATTGCTGCATTAACGTGCACAATGGCACCCTTACCTGGCCGGGAGATGACAAAACATCTGTTTCTTGCTCAATCAACTCAAATGTGTCCTGTCAATATGGGGTTCATATCTTTATAGATTGCTAATTCATAACAGGGAGGCATATTGATGCTTTAGAATTTTTCAGACCCTCTGTAGAATTCACACCATTTTGGACATATTCAAAACCCAGACAAAAGCAATCAGTCACTGTTAGAATACCTGACCCACGAGGCATGCCAGCCAAATGCTGACCATTCTGGCCCTGGCCTTTGCATTCTGTAACACCTGATAACAACAGCAATTAAGAGGTGGTTCCATACTTCTCAAAACCTCCCAATCAGTGGTCTTACTGCTTGATGTAGTTTATCGTCATACCCGGGATGAAACACAGGTAGGATTTAAACAATATATCAAAAATTTCATTCCGTTTTGATTCTTCATTTCATTAGTAAATATTTTTTGACAGGTGAGCAAAGAAATTAAAGATCAATAATTGCAATTCCTACCTGTTTAAGCAAGTTTTGACACTCAATATTTTGTTTACATAGAAAATCAGAAAGAAAATGATTGTCAGTCGTCAAGAATTTATGCAACCATTACTGATGGAATGGAGCTAGTGTGTGTGTGTGTATATATATATATATATATATATATATATATATATATATATATATATATGGATAAAATAACTGAAAAAAATTGGGTGTTTTTTTTGCGAAAGTATTTATTTCTGTTTTTATATATATTTAATTAATTTCTGAGGAAGGACCGAGGTGGTCTGAAATATTAAATATATATACAAACATAGAAATAAATACTTTTGCAAAAAAAAACACCCAATTTTTTTTCAGTTATTTTATCCATATATTATATACATATCAAGAAAGTATACGTGGCTTCTCATCATGCTATATATATGTGTGTGTGTGTGTGTTGAGTCTAAGGCCCTGTGGAAAGATGAATGGAGGCATCGTAACGTCAACATCACTAGTGATCACTCCATGATATTGACTAGATATATTATCCAACTTGTTCCGAATCCGCTGCACTGTCCAAACATTGACACATAAACCTTCTGAAATGTTTGCATTGGAGATTCTGGCATGAATACCAAGCAGTACAGCATGCCGTTTCCAAATTTCTGGCGGAGTAACTTGTGTCATGGTTCTCTTTTTCTCACAGACTGTGCACAACTGACTCAACTATATTGTGCATAACAACACACATGAATGAAATTAAAAATATAAAATGGCAACGATATATGTGTGTGTGTGTGTGTGTGTGTGTGTAAAACCTAAGATGATAAATTCTACAAATATGAAAATGATCAATGAGTGATCATTATGAAAATGATCAATGAGTGATCATTATGAAAATGATCAATGAGTGATCATTATGAAAATGATCAATGAGTGATCATTATGAAAATGATCAATGAGTGATCTCCACTCACATCATAAGAGGATAGAATTAAAGATTCCAGTATCTCAGAATTCCAGATGTTCCACATTGATGAAACCTATCCTAAGGCTAACATAATTATATATTTCCCCACCAGATAAACGTCAGATCTCTTTCTCTCTGCTTGGAAGGAGGATACAGTAAAATCAATTTTCTAGTTTCTATCATTTATTTTTGCTTATATTAACCTAAGCTTAATAAATGTTTTTATCATACATGCAGCCATAAAACACAGATGCAAAAGACAAAAGAAACCTCAACAGACTATTATCTATCACATTGACTGAACTCCATGATTCTTTAAATGACTGTATAATATGTGCTTCACCAGGGATAAATAAACTCTTGTGCAAATTAATTGAAACAACCACTTTAGTTTCCTTTCTTTCCCCATACACTCAGTTTTAGACCCAGTGGAGTGACAGAGTGTAATCAATTTCTATTTTTTTCCTCAGATTAGCTAATTTACAGTGGTATGCAGTAATATGAATATTTCAGGATGTATGATGAAATTTGTTTGGTCTTGAAAAATATTGTGTTATTGATCATTGCATCAGATTTTTATCACTCTCAGACACTATTGTCTCGTCTGTCAATGAGTTGTCCTATGGCCATTGTTTGTGATAGATGTTACAGCAAGGAAGCATATGAAAATTGTAACACTCCACAAACACACTGGCGAGCCTTACTAGTGTTCAAATCAAAGTACTATAGACTGGCCCGGAAACTCTCCTGATTTAAATCCAATCGAGAATCTGTGGTCAATCTGCAAGGAAGGACTTCGTGGAATGGACATACAAAGTACTAACATATGCACTGGGTCACGTTTCAGTGGAAAAATATGAAAAAAAGTAAATAATAACAGAATTATTCATTTTGTTTCAATTAATTTGCACAAGGGTGTATTTTTATACCAGATTAGCCTTCAAATAAAGCACCAAATTGTTAAGAGCTACAAACGATAGGAGGTTGTGGAGATCTATGATCGCCTACATCCTGAAGTGACATTGCATTAAGAAGAAAACCCTTGTGCAAATTAATTGAAACAACCACTTTAGTTTCTTTTCGTTCACCATACAATCAGTTTTAGACCCAGTGAAGTGACAGAATGTAATTGAATTCTATTTTTTCTTCAGATTAGCTAATTTGCAGTGGTGTTCAGTAATATAAATCTATTTTTGGGGTGTATGATGAAATTTATTTGGCTTTGAAAAATATTGCATCATCTGTGATTGTAGCAGATTTTCATCACTCCCAGACACTATTGTCTCGACTGTCGATTTGTTGTCCTATGGCCATTGTCTGTGATGGACGTTACTCCAAGGAAGCGTACAAAAATCGTAATGCTGCACGAACACACTTGCAAGCCTTACCAGTGAGAAAATCAGAATACTATAAACTGGCCCAGAAACTCTCCTGATTTAAATCCAATCGAGAATCTGTGGTCAATCTGCAAGGAATGACTTCATGCAATGTACATATGAAGTGCTAACATGTTCAATGGGTTATGTTTCATTGGAAAAATACAAAAAAAATTAACAGAATTATTCGTTTAGTTACAATTAATTTGCACAAGGGTGTACAGTTTTGAATTTACAGTTGTCCTTCTAGGCTGGAGAGTTTAGTCTGCCCTACTATTTAATGCAATAGCTGGTGGCAAAAGAGATGGATTAATATCTTTCCCTAAGCTATTTGTGCAAAAGTGAATGCAATAACTCAACTTGGATTTCAAACTCAGATTTCTCATTTCAAGTTAACAAAACTATTACACCACCTGCACATCCGAGCCTATAAAATATTATACATCAAACAATCGATAATAAATTATGAATCAGAAGATATGACAAATGAAACCAATGCTCAGAACTGTAGGATAAATCTCAGACATTTTTTTCTGTATACTATTGTTCACCCAATACATGGCCCAAGAGACACTCAAGATAGAGTTTTTTTTTGTTTTGTTTTTTACAGACAGCTTATCAATCTTTTGATGGGTCATTTAAAACAAACAAATTTTGTATTGTAAAAATAGATTGGGGGGGGTGAAGGGTAACAGTGAATATTGCATTAACTTTTTTTTTTTTTTTTTTAAGAATGATTTTTCCAGATAAAAGTCCTACAATTTATCCCATAGCTAGGGGAGAAGATGGATTCATAGCTTTCCAAATGGTATTTACACATAAATGAATCTAACAAATTCAACTGGAATTCAAACTTGGCCATCATATTTCTCCTGAGCTGTTAACCTTTTCACCATCAGCACATCTTCAAAGTAGAGGATCACTGAATAAGATTGTTGTAAGAGTGTAAAGGGAGGAGGAGGAAGAGGTGCTTATTATGAGGATATGTAGGATAGACAACAGTTGAACCTTGATTTAAAGAGGTTTTGTTTTTTCTTGGGGGAGGGGTAGTTACTGTTAGTTCACTCAATACAAGGCCCAAGAGCCACTTAGGGTAGAGAGTTACTGAATGAGATTATTGTAAGGAAGCTGAAAGAAAAATGTATACAGTGTAACCCGGATATAAGAGAGTTGTCGGGACCGGAGAAGAAGTATCTTATATCCGGGTTTATCTTGTATCCGGGTTTGGTCTATTATATATACATTAACACAGGCTCTAATTTGGGACCAGAGAAAATCTCTCTTATATCAGGGTTTATCTTATATCAGGGTCTCTTATATCCGGGTTACACTGTATTATGAAGTTAAAATTGTAGTGTTTAGAGATATATCCTCTTGAAAGTGTTCCACAATCTGAATGTTCTGATAAAGACTAATAAGAATTTTTTTTTTTAGCCACAGTATGACTCATAATGTTGTTCTATAGTTCCCACTTCTCACTCATTCTTGATTCTAACTGATGTAGACTCACAGTATCGAGTAGATTTCTGCGTCTTCATTTGATTGATGTCAGCATTTTTATCACATGAAATGATTTGCATATGCAACTGAAGTGATTTGCTAACGCATGCAAATCAGCCGTGCCCACTTGTGGCCGCGTTCTCACTTTAACCAATATGGCAGCCAGCCAAGAAT
>OZ038511.1:15883885-16053885 GCA_964036315.1 Acanthosepion esculentum | reverse complement strand
CAAAAGACATGAAAGATGCATTTTTATTACCAATGTCTTCATCAAATTTTAACAAAATTTGCAGTATCAGTATTGAACTTGACCTACAGTCAATCTTATGGTCAGCAGGGTATTTTTTTTTTTTTTTATTTCCTCTTTAGAGAAAGGAAGAAAACTCAACCTTACTACTACGTATGTTTTCATCAGCTATCTGATGAGAGGGTACAAATGTACTTGATCTCTTAATTATACAGGAAGAAATAAATTTGGCAACATATTAGGGAAAGCTGATCAGGGTTTCATCATTTATTCAGTTAGCGCATTTTGCCCTGCCGTGGTCACCACTCCCCTCCATCTCTTTCTGTCTGATGCTGCCCTTAAAGCCTCAGCCAGCATCACTCCAGTGCACTTCTTAATATCATCAAATCGAGACATGGGTGGTCATCCCTGGTGCCACTTGGAACCAGCAGAATGTCCTAATTGAAGCTGACTCGTCGCCTGAAGTAACAGAACTTCCTTAGTGCTATCTGTTCTCTCAAGACACCTATTTATTAGCATGTCTCACGGTCCATGGCACACTTAAAGCAGGGCTTGGGGGGGGGGGAGAAAGAGACGAAAGAGACAAAAGACAGAACAACCTACCCTCATAAATTAAATAAACAGTTCATTTTGAACCTCCATAAAGATTACCCAGATCTACATATACCTGCAGAAGGACAGAAGACACAATAGTCAACCAACAAGAATAAAGATGAGTATATTAGTTATCCTCTTTGAGGATTTGTTATCTATCCTGTTTTAGATAAAACAATTAGAAATTAACATTTTAGACTATTTCAATGTTTTATGCTAAAATGATTTGGGACAATCCACTCACTTATAATTATCTCACCTGGATAGAATGGCTGCTATAACCTCTGTTAGCTTTGACAAATAGAGACCTGTGACAATTTTGATTGATTCATTCATTTTTGACATCTTACCAACTTTTAGTATGTTATTTAAAGCCAGAAAATATTTTTATATTGTAAAAATCGTTTTTTATATAATGATGATTTAGTGATAAAAGTCTTACTAATTAACCCATAACTGGGGAGAGAAGAGGTAGATTCATACCTTTCCTAAAGCTATCAGGTCATCCCATAAGTTCTGTCCGAATTTTGAATAAAGAAAACAAGTGACCAAATGTTACATTTAATTACAGATTCAATCAACAATGTATTTTCCCTGATTATCTATGACTTCCTTCCATCTATTAACAAGCTTACTAATTCCATTACTGTAAAATTCTTTTGGCTTTGATTCAAAGAACTCACAAATGTCAGTTTTAACTTCTTCCTATGTTACAAAAGCTGTTTCTTCCAAATGATTCTGTAAGCTACGAAACAAATGGTAGTCTGAAGGAGCAAGGTCGGGAGAATAAGGTGGATGAGGAATCTTCTCCCAACCAAGTTCTTCGATCTTTTGCGACGTGATTCTTGCTGTGTGTGGTCGCGCATTGTCCTGATGAAACATCACCTGTTTTCGATTCACTAGAGCAGGTCTTTTTTTCCTCAAAGCTTGGTTCAAATGCTCTAATTGCTGACAGTATATTTGAGCATTAATTGTTGCATTAGGTGGTAAGAATTCAAAGTGGATTATTCCTTAGGAATCCCACCAGATTGAAAGAACTTTTTGCCCATGAAGTTCCCTTCTCGGCTGTGGCTGGGGTCCTTCCCCTTTACCAAGCCGCTGTCTACGACGCTTAACATTTCGATAAAAGATCCATTTTTTGTCGCCAGTCAGAAGTTTATCCAAAAAAGGTGAAACAAGTTGGCGAGAATGGAGAGAAGAGCAGATGTCAACTCGGGATTTGAGGTTGTTTTCAGACAATTCATGAGGCACCCATTTCCCAAGTTTAGGAACTTTTCCAAGTTGTTGAAGATGATGATGAACAGTTGTATGGTTTGAACTGAGAACCACTGCCAATTCCTCAACTGATAAAGCAGGATTTGCTTCAAGGGCTGCTTCAAGAAGCTTTTCATCAAACTCAACTGGATGTCCGGTTCGATCTTCATCTTCAAGGGTGAAATCTCCACCTCTGAATTTTGCAAACCATCTTCTGCAAGTTCTTTCATTCACACATTCCTCTCCATAAACTGAGTGAATGTTTCTAGCCGCTTTGGCTGCTGAGTTTCCTTTCTTGAACTCTTAAAGCATTATGTGCCTCAAATGATTCTTGGGTACTTCCATGTTAGCAGGGTTTTAATGAAACAAAATTTAATTTTATTGTTCTCTGAAATAAAATTTGATCAGTTTAAATGCATCTAAACATAAAAATAATGTTCAGCTTCATTAGACATTATAAAATACTCTTTAAATTTCGTTCATTTTAACAAAAAGTTAAAATTCAGGCAGAACTTATGGGATGACCTAATATTTTGCACACAAGTGAATATAATGAACCCAACCGGAATTGGAACTCAGCTTTCTGAATACCAATTCCAAGCCATTATCTTTTACACCATCTGAACTTACAGTATTCATAATTGGTCACCCATCCATACACTAACCAGAATCAATGTTGCTTTTGGTGATCATATGAGAACTAATGTTTCAATATGATGTGGCCATAAAACTTGTGATAATCTGAACTGAAAATATTAATGCCGTTCTTTTAATGTATTTTTAAAAAAATCTTTTTTAAATTCTTAGGTGATTAATCCAGTTAAAAATTTACCCCCACATATTCTCCTTCCTCTCTCTCACCAAAACATCTCAAACCTCTCATCAATATATCAAAACAACTTTAAATGATGTTAGCTGTTTTGCACACCCCACAACGATATTGGCAATGCAGGCAAGTGCATTGATAACAGATCATGTAAGAAGTCATAATTAAATTTCTTGATATTTGAAGGTCATTTTTATTGATAAAAAAATAATTTAATAGAAATTCAATTTGTGTGCACATTTTGTCATCTTAATAACATGACATTGATGTAAATTGAATTTCGGGCAGAAATTCTCAGCTTTACATGAGTAAATATCTTGAGAACTGAGAACAACACCTCTTGTTCTTGATAGAAAAGACTGCATCTCTAAGAAAATTAAGAAGAACAAGATTTTATTAAAGATAAAAATTTAACAAGGAATTTATTTATGTAAAGTACAAACACAAACTCCATTATATGTGTGTGTGTGTGTGTGTGTGTGTGTGTAAACTGCGTCTAGAGATTATATGCAAGTTATGAATTGGTATAAAGAGTTGCGTCTTTAATGTTAAAAGTCCTATTATGATGTTGTTTAGATTCTACTCAATATTCTTAACTTAGATAATAGTGATAGAGAAATATAGTGATAGAGAAAACTATTGTTTTTGGTTGGAAAAAATTTTACTAAGTTAACAAAGACTAATTTGACTGTCAGTATTTTATTTGCAACTATTTATTTTGATACTTTTACATTTTTGATACTTTTACCTTGGAAAACTAATGTAAAAAAATAATATGAAAAGATTTTATAACAAATTCGTCAATTTCTTAAAGGAAAAACATTAAAAAAAACATTTTATTTTAAAAATAAAAGATATATTAACAAAAAATAATAAGAACCTCCTAAAATTTATTGGACAAATGCTCCTTTCTTTTCAATAACTCTTAGCAGCCTATTGTCAACATCTGATGTTAGATTTGCAATTTTAGCAGCTGTTAAGTTGTTTGCAGCAACTTTAACTGCCTCCCAGAGGTCACACTTGCTGTTGAAATGCCTTCCATTAAAATAAATATCTCTCTTGAGGATGCTCCAAAGGTTCTCAATGGGATTCAAGTCACAGCTATTTGAAGGCCAGTCCATAAGAGAATTTTCAACAAATCCCTTTTCTTTCAACCAGGATTTAGTAAACTTTGATGCATGACTTGGTACGTTGTCTTACATAAAGATCATAGATCTACGCTTGGCTAAAGACTGGTTATGAAGCCATTCAAAGAAATATTGCTCTAGAAAAATCACAGTAACTTTTGGAATTCATTTTAACCCCGTCTTTCAGTTTAAATGGACCCACGAGCTCCTTGCCAATAATCCAAGCCCATATCATGATCCCACTGCCGCATTGTTGGCGTTTAAAAAATTTTCTTGAGTCATGTTGCTTGCAAACCCATCCTCGAGCCCATCCATCGGGCCCATCGAGGGTGATCCTTGATTTGTCTGTAAAAAGCACTTTACTGAAATCAGTTTTCATGTTTTTTTTTGCCCACTGCAATTTTCTTTCCTTATGTTTTTTCTTGTTAAAATGGGTTTCTTTATTTGATTTTTTACATTAGCAAACTTCCTTAATGCTTTACACATTGTTTCCATTGACACCATAGGAGCTCCAGCGGCCTCAAATATGAATGCACTCGATACATTTGGGTTTCTTATTAATTCTCTTCAGATATGTGATAGATCTCGCTTTGTTAAATTCCTGAATTCAGTCTGAGACTTTTTTCCTTGGTTGAATTCCCATTTGACATATTTTCTTGATTGTTCGACGATCCCTTTTCAAATCCTTAGAAATTTGAAGCGAAGACTTTCCTTTGCTAATTTCTTTGATTATATAGGTCTTTTCATTCATTGTTAGTTCTTTTTTACAAGCCATAATACTAAAATCTAGTTCTTGCAAATAATCTCGACACTGCAAATTGCTATAATTACTGAAAAAATACTAAATATCAATCTGAAATTGAAAATTGGGACTTAATTGCTTTCATGCTTACTCGCTATACATAATAGTACAAATTATTTCATTGGATAACACATATCTATGAATTTTACATAAAATATTTGACAATACCTCTTTTGCATATAATCTCTAGATGCAGTTTATATATATATATATATATATATATATAGTGTGTGCACACACACACAACTAATGTTGCCTCAAGTCTAGACAAATATATTTTTCATGGTGTTACTATACAATGATATCTGATCTTCATTTTCTACCACGGTGCGATATCTGCCGTCCATTTTCTACAATGGTGATATTTACCAACTGTTGGAAGTAAAACATGTTGGGGTTAGGGTTAAAGTCAGTGAACAGTGAACTGGTTATGTATTAAAAAGCATTAACAATTTTTTATACAAAAAAAAAAAAAAAAATCACTAAATAGTTTGCAAATTGATCTGACGTCAATTAAAAAAAACAGTGAACAGGTCATAGTTTTTCCTGAGCATTTTCCAGCAATAATGAGCACATTGTCATTTATGGTAGGTCGCAAATGCCTTGGTAGATATACTACAGTAGCACCTTTTTTATAAAATTACTACATCAACTTAGGAACTATTTCTTCTATATGCTGTGTCCCATCAGGAGATAAGCAATTATGGCTCTCCACAATTTTCTTTCCTTTGTATCTCTTACTAAATTTTGTATTTTTGTTGTCTCTCTTAAATCTTGTTCTGCCATCCATTTACTCAAGCTCGTTATGTAGGTTATGTGTGATTTTCCTGTCCCTCTTGCCTTCAATGTCTTGTGAGTATGAAGTTTTCCAAGCCCTCTTTCCTCTTCCTGATATTAAGTAAAAGTTTCCTTTTTGTTTTCATTTTCTTTAAAACTTTGTTTATGCTCACGTGTTCAGTACATGGTATTCTCAGCATCCTTCTGTAGAACCATATTTCTGTGGCTTCAAATCTCCTCTTCATCTTTAACGAGACTGTAGGAACCCGACCGAAGTAATCACTTTCCCAACAGAAAAAGTCTCACCGTATACGCCGTGCCACATTCACTGGCATCTTGTCACTTTTTCCTCTCGCGTGGTGCTTTTATGCCGAGCTGATACCACAAAAAATTTGCATATGCCAACCACGTTTGCCAATTCTCTTAACTCCAAGACTGTGTCTTTCTTAAATTCAGGTGTTAGGGCAGCCATATTTCTGTTTCCTTTTCTTCACTCATTCTGCACGTCAGGCATATACATGCTCGCTTTGCCACACAAGGTAAGTCACCTGCTCTTCTACTTACATTATTCAGATTGTTATCCACATCTTCATTGCCATATTCACATTTCAGCTGTTGTATTCTCCAGCCTTCAAATGTGTCAGTAATCATTTTTTTACTAGTACTCATATTGCAATTAGTTCCGTTATTATTATTGCCTTTTATAACAGAGCTTATACTGCAATTTTTGTTGTTATTCACTACTCGGATTATTTGGACTGTTATCCAAATTTTCATTGCTATATTCACAATGTTTAGACCGTTGTATGCTCCGGCCTTCTTCAGGTGATTTGAATTTTGAAATGTACCCAGGTAATCTCTTTCCAACGGACAAAGTCTCTCCATACAAGCAGCATCACGTTCACAAGCGAACTGTTTGTTCTCTCTCGCATGGTGTCTTTTATGCCGAGCTGATTTTGCAAAAAATTTGCAGATGCCCAACTACTCGTGCCAATTCTATTAGCTTCGAAACTGTGTCTTTCTTAAATTAAGGTGTTAGGGCAGCCATATTACTTTTTCCTTTCCTTCACTCGTTTTGGACACCAGGTATATACATGGTCGCTTTGCCACATGAGGTAAGTCGTCTTCTCTTCTACAGAAACTGTCCAGCATTCACTGCCATATAAGAGGACTGATGTTACGTAATTCTCTTATAGGTTTGTTATTTAATATTGATAATGGTGATGCTAGATAATTATACTTTTCATTCAAGACATTAATTAGCCAAATATGAGGTGTTTGATCTAACGAGCTTGCACTCACCTTGATGATTGATAGTGAGAGGGATCTTTTCATTTTAAATTATTTCACCCCACTCAGTTATGTGCCATGTGTGATACATGCTTAGGCAATCCTGTATCTTGATACAGGACTGATGAGGCAGATTTTTTCCTCCTCAGTAGGTTGCCATTTCTTTCTGCAGTAGACCAGTTACCATCCAAGGCTATAGAACCCAGTCTGTCCTGCTATTTACCCATAGCTGGGGCAGAAGAGGAAGATTCATACCTTTCCCAAGGGTACTAGCACATAAGTGAATGTAATGGATTCGATTGGAATATGAACTCTGCTCTCTGATTCCTCAATTCAAGCCACTTATCCATTACTCCACTGTGCCCCGAGCAAAGCAATAAAGCCACTAAGACGCAAGATGCTACTGAGTGTGAGAGAATATGAGAAAAAGAAAACATTAAGGAGATAGAACAATAAAATTAGGCAAATATAAAACTATTTGCGAGTAAGTAAATATAATAAAGCCAATTGGAATTGGAACTTGGCTTTCCAATTTCAACTTACATTATTCAGACTGTTTTCCTAATCTTCATTGCCATATTCACAACGTTTCGGCCGTTGCAGACTCCAGCCTTCTTCAGGTGATTGGAATTTCAAACCGAACACTATTTCGTTCACCGGGGTAGATTGTTTTAGTTCCACGTGGCATGCCTCTTCCAGATGTCTCCATTATTTCCCTTTAACACAACTCTCCAAGTTTTGGTTCACCACTTCTGTGGCCTGTTATTGAACTCACAACTCTTTGGGTCTAGTCACAGGATCTAACCAATGCCTTTATCCACTGGGCCATGTGTATGGCAATGAAGATGAGGATAACAGTCCAAATAATGTAAATAATGTAAGTAGTCATAATACCTCATCTCAGAGATATAGACAGATATTCCAATTTCAAGCTGTTATAATTTCACCGCCTGCACATCTAAGCTTACAGCATCTGGTATTCCCAAGCTGTCACCCATCTAGTTAATGCCCAGGCTCAATGTTGCTTAACTTAAGTGATCGTACAAGAACTGAGGTTTCAATGGGTTATGGCTGTAAGCTCTAATTATTTCTAGAAAAGGTACAGGGAAGCTATGGTAGTGTCCTAGATCAGTGAAATGGCTAAGCAGCAAATGCTGGAACTGGACAGGTGTTTTGACTAAGCCAAATTTAGATGGCTTGAGACTAATCTGTTATCCTAAGCTTTAACCATTCCAAGAGACCGTCAATATATAATCTGTTTGATTCAGACCCTCAGGCAGGTATCACCAGGAGACACCGGATGGAGCAACAGACAAACTATCAATTCCCTTTTGAGATGAACAGATTACTGAAAGAATCCAAGAAGACCGTTTTTGTCAATTTAAGAATTTCAGTCCTTCGTCAAGCTAAAGAAGACCGGAGACCATTTTTGATTGTCTGTACAAAGTTAGCTAACCTATTAATTGAATGAACTAATGAGAGGTAGCTGTCTGAGAATTCAATGACCACAGTTTGGAAATCTGTATCACTAAACAGGAATTGGCTAATATTGAAGCATCCCATTCTAAATAAATAGTTTTTTTGTTATAAACTGAAATTTTTATCTCAAGTTGTTTTTTCTTTTTTTGTGGCCAGATTCATTTGACTCGATAGACACATCAACTTCTCCCAAAGACCAACTCAGCTCTAAATGGAACAATGTGAACAGGAAAGTCAACCAAGCCGTGAAACAGAGAGGAACTGTCATAGTGACATTTTTTTTTTTTAAATTCTGGGTGTTTTATAGTCTTAAATAGTCAAGCCAGTGTTACCGGAGTCATACATTGTGTGGATATAACATTTTTATTTTTAACCCAATAGTACTTACTCATAACTCAATGTCGCATTTTCTGTCCTGTATTAGACCCCTCCCTGGTGTATATACATTTTTACCGAAAGTGTCTTTTTCAAACACGGACAAATAAAAACGTCCAAAACCAGCTACAGGCATGTTTATATTGATCTTGATTCCTTTTTATATCCTTCTGAGCTTTTAACGAGTTCAACTGTAAACTCATACATCTGGTAGAGGTGTTAGCCACCCCTTGGGTACTTCAAGGTGCCTCGGTTTCTTAGTTACTATATTAAAAACAAATAAAATAAATTTGTCTGAAAATGAAATGTTTTTCTCAAAATAACTGGCGGGGAAGAGGTTAAACCACTTCCCAGATATTTAAATTGTCATACTTGTTTGAATTCAGTATCTAGTAGGAGTAAATAGTCCAAGAGATGGACAATTCTGAATCTAAGGGTCAGTGTGATAGGGTAAAATCCAATACTTTTGTTTTATAGGCTCAAGATATACCGGACTCCTACAAAGGACTGTGAAGAAAAAAAAAGCTTCATCATGTACAGAGAAAGTAAGAAAGAGATAATACTGTTCAAATATCCCATTAACATCATAAAATGAATTTGTTCATTGCGAACTTAGGTTTTTCTCATGCAGCTGGATTGTACCTGAAAGAAAAAACATTTCATTTTCTCCCTTATCAGCTAAAAAAAAAAAAAAAAAAAAAAAAAAATAGCTAAAAAGAAGCTAACATTTTGAAGGCAAGGCATTATAATTCTGATATTCTTAGCGTAAATTTTCTTGTAAACCAAAAAACAAAATCATTACAGTTACTTGTTTGAGCAATAATTTTAAATAGCTAAATTTAACAGCAAATGTCTGTTTTTTTTAATTGACTATTTCTAATACATTATAAAAGTTCAGTCATTGACAACAAAAGTACACCGAGTAAAATTTAAACAAAGTCAAAATATTTTTTGTCTGAATTTCTGGGATGAGGAATTATCATTATTTCCACTATTTATTTTCAGACTATTATCCTCATCTTTATCGTTAAATACATGTCCTATGGAACAATGACCTAGTGGATAAAAGCATTAGGATTGATTGATTGATTGATTGTTTATTTGTTTTACCAGCATATCAACCCCTATGGGTCATTTAATGCTGAAACTGGATTTTTTTGTATTTAAGAGTGTTTTAAATCATAATAATATTTTTTCAAAAACGTAGAGCTGGTAATAATATTTTTCCAAAAACGTAGAGCTGGTAATAATATTTTTTCAAAAACGTAGAGCTGGCAATCATATTTTTCAAAAACGTAGAGCTGGTAATAATATTTTTTCAAAAACGTAGAGCTGGTAATAATGTTTTTTTCAAAAACGTAGAGCTGGTAATAATATTTTTCCAAAAACGTAGAGCTGGTAATAATATTTTTTCAAAAACGTAGAGCTGGCAATCATATTTTCCAAAAACGTAGAGCTGGTAATAATGTTTTTTTCAAAAACGTAGAGCTGGTAATAATATTTTTCAAAAACGTAGAGCTGGTAATAATATTTTTTCAAAAACGTAGAGCTGGTAATAATATTTTTTCAAAAACGTAGAGCTGGTAATAATATTTTTCCAAAAACGTAGAGCTGGTAATAATATTTTTTCAAAAACGTAGAGCTGGCAATCATATTTTTCAAAAACGTAGAGCTGGTAATAATATTTTTTCAAAAACGTAGAGCTGGTAATAATGTTTTTTTCAAAAACATAGAGCTGGTAATAATATTTTTTCATTTTCATTCTGGTCTTTTGTGATCTTTTTCAAAAATGTATAGTTTGGTTCGTTTTGTTTTGTGACATATCAACCTCAATGGGCTATTCAATGCTGACAAGATCCTACTGTAGGTATGATCTTTTTGTCAAAAAGATATTGCTGATACTGTTTTCTCTCCACAAAGCGCTTCTGGCACTAAAATCCATCTTTACACTTTCATAGTCAGGTTGTGGGGTCAAGTATTCGCCCATAGATGGGACAACAACAGGTGCCACAACCCCGGGTCAGGGCGGACCCGGGAACACCAGCAACCAAGAGGCGGTGTCACGATCCGCAAAACCTCCCGATCAGAGGCCTTACTGTTAGACGCAGTCCATCGTCCCACCCAGGACGGGGGTGCAGTTCATCGTCTTACCCAGGACAGGGGTGCAGTTTATCGTCTTACCCAGGACAGGGGTGCAGTTTATCGTCTTACCCAGGACCGGGGTGCAGTTTATCGTCTTACCCAGGACGGAAAAGCATTAGGAATTTGGTGACATTGTGGTTATGAGTTCAATTCCTGGGTTGGGCAGTGTGTACTTGCACACAGTGGAATGTGCAACCAATAACTGAACAATACTAAATAAAAATAAGAACTAGACAAGATATCCCTAGAGATGAGCAATGGAACAAGAACAGTCTACCCTTGTAGATTAAATAAAGGGTTAAGTTCAGAATTACCTGTAGGCTATCCAGATCAATATACACCTAAGAAAGGCTGATGGGCACAATGGCTGAAACAATGAGATGGGAACAATAGTCTGAATATAAATAGTGGAAATAAAGGCAAAATATCTTTCCAAGTACAAGAAGTAATGTGCCTTAGTAACATTGTTGTTTTTGGGGTTTTCTTTTTAACATTAAAGCATTAAAAAAATATGAATACAGTAGCACCAAAGAGTCTGGATTTCAAATCTGACTGTGTTGCATGGTTAACACAAACGTAAACCAAAAACAGTGATAATAAATAAAATATGAAGCCACCATGAACTCCGGGGGGGGGACATGACAATATTTCTTTGAATGTTTTATATTTCATTCTCCTGTTGCAAAAGCGTTCAATTGCAGAACCGCAAGAACCGATCTTTGCAAACAAATACTACATCAGTCACCGTAGTAAGAAAAACCTTATTTACAAAGATTAGAAAATTTCGGAATTTTGGTAGGATGAGCCTCTTAAAATTGGGCTCTGGTCTCGGAAGTTTCTATCCTCTGCGATTGCACCGTGTCCTATATTTTCGTTTAGGAAAATAAAATTTCCTTGCTGCATGCAACATATCATCGAGAGATAATGATTAACTAACGGATCAAATCTTATGTAAAACCAAGCACTGAAAGGTCAATGTGACCAATTTTCACAAGCTAACAGACGATTGACCTATTTGACTAAACTAAATAGAAATCATAACATACATACATAATTATGTGTGTGTGTGTGTGTGTGTGTGTGTGTGTGTGTGTGTGTGTGTGTGTGTAAAGATTAATTCAGTGTGTATGAGTATTTAGCAAATGATGTAGGGATTAAAATTTAAACAATCTCCTCTTTCAATCTCCCCCAGCTCAGACAAGTCTGGATAAAATTGAACCAGTTTTTTGGGGGGGGGATTTTTTTTTTTTTTACCTTTTCCCTCCTTTAATGTGCAGCCTATTGTAATTAGTGAAGTCAGTATCTTCTCTAAAACAATGATTACTTAAGCTTGTATCTTTTTAGGTGCTCAATCAAAGTAGCCTTTTGTCAAACAAAGCTAAATATTTCATAGTTTATTTTTAATTGGATAAAATTCAGAGCATTTCATCTAATAAAAATAAACTGTGAGACACATGCACACTGGTAGTACCTGAAAAGGTGTTGGTCTTATCCATTTCTCAAAGTGCTCTGATGTTTGGTCATTAAAATGCTGATTTTTTTTTTTTTTAAATTTAATGTGGAACTTACAACCAAGTGAAAATTACAATTAGAAATGAGCTGACCTTTCAGATTTCATGTGAAGCAGCCTGGGAGGAGACTCTAGGTAATTTGGATTGCAAACGTCAACTGAAAATACCTTGGAAGTATTTACTGAATTTAAGATGATAGTTTAAGATTTTGTTTAAATTTTACTCAGTATGGTTTCTCTTACTTGTCAATAACTTAGCTTCTAATGTATTGAAAATCATAGCCAATAAAAACCTGTTATATTCTGTGCTAACAGGAATATATACTTGAAAAACACGGTGGATAAAATAAATAAAGGTTTATCATAAAAACCAACAGAATAAGAACAAAAGGTAACAGTTATGCATAAAGGTCATTGCAAGTCAATCCAGTAGTAAGTGCTACTATTGGAAAGTTGGCAGTTCTCGCATAAGTCTCAGTTGTACTCAACAGATCCCAGCTAGATTCTGTAGACTGTTGACTTACTTATACATAGTTACTAATTATAGTGTAGTCATTCATGGAGGTGACAAGTTATTCCATTACATCAAAACCATACATTTGGTGTTAAATTTAAGTATACTATTGCACAGATCAGTGACTAATTATGTGCTTCTTCAATATTTCAGTTTATGTAAAGGTCTCTTGATTACTATCATTCTGTAACTAATTTTATGCTATCTCAACAATGCGGTTTTTATAATACAGTATTTTAGATAGTATTCTCTTTGGCTGCTAAACACAAAGAGTTGTGATAAAACACAACAAAAGTAAAATAGAATAAAATGGGTCATAAAATAACTGTAATAATAAAGAACATTTATCACAGAGTTAAGATAAAAAGCAATAATAATAAGATAGGTAAAACAATTAATAATCAAATAATAGTTAGTAATAATGAAGAACATATCAACCCAGAGTGTTGGGATAAAAAGCAACAGTAATAAGGTGGGATGAAACTGGTCATAAAATAATGTTAATAATGAAATCAACTAAAAATTAAGATAAATATTGAAATTAAGAGTAATAACTGTCTAATAATAAATTGAATATAAATTTATAACAAATAAATTAGTTTGGTTTGGTTTGTTTTACAACATATGAGTTATTTAATGCTGACAAAATTTTATTGCTGGTAATACCCCCCCCCCGAAATGTATTGCTGGTAATACCCCCCCCCCCCCGGAAATGTACTGCTGGTAATACCCCCCAAATGTATTGCTGGTAATATTTTTTACCTTGAAATGTATTGCTGGTATGAACAGAAACATTAATAATGAGCGGGAAGAGAAAAGGATGATCAGGGGGACAGTAGATAACGATTGACATTGCATTTAAATTTTTGCAGATTACAGTTGGCTGGAGAGTATGGAGCCAGAAGGGAGTTCCACAAACGAGAAAACTATTAGCAGAGAACTTACGGCTACATCTAGCCAGCTTAACTGTAAATTGATGAGGTCTCAACGCCAGTCTAGTACTGTGCTTAAATTCAAAGAGTCTAGGTACCATTTGCAGACTAGCATCACAATGTTACACAGCATGTCCCAGTAACATCTTTATTTCTTTCACACAGATCAAGAGCATTAACATGACAATACCAGAACTGGCACTAGAAAGGGAAAGGCATGCCATATTTGTGCCAGCCAAAATGAAAATAACCAATCTTGAAATTGACCAGGTGAACAGGTGGAACAAGAGCTAGCCCTGCAATGACCAATTTCACATTAGTCTATGATAGTCTTGGGAATTTTTATGATCCCTTGCACCATAAAAATGATTTAAACTTGTCAGAACCAATGAATAGAAAAAGAGTGTTGCAGAAAGTGAGTCTTAAGATGACATGGCTGAAGAAGAAATTTTATGGTAGAACTACTTCCAGCCTCTGTGATGAATTACTGCATCACATTTGCAACATGAAGATGAGTATTGCAATAAAAATCAGTGATCAGCTTTCATACCGAGAAGAACAAAAAACGAAAAAAAAAAGATTTTCTCTTCCAATGCATCACTTGAACATACCAATTGCTCACTGTATTATTACATGCTATGTTTTTTCTTATTCCAACAATTTGCCATAAAAAGTTCTGTTTGACTACCAAAAGTAAAGAATTTTTTTCAAGTAGATTCTTTTCAAGTTTCCAATTAACTACTATCTTCCCCACATATCTACATCATCCAGGAAAGCCAATTACACACAGTAGCATTGGTGCAGTGACTGTGTATCCAAGCAAACAAATTAGTTATAAATAATCAACAGTGCCACCTGTCACTTATAGTATTGTTTAAAGTTGTACAGTTTTCTTAGATGAAGCACTGATCATAGTTTTTTTGCTTGTATTTTTTTTTTCATATCATTCATCTTTGTTGTTGTTGTTATAATGTCACTATTCTATGGCTAATGTTATTACATGCTCTTACTTATATAACATAGTTCATATAAGGATTCTCTATACGTAATGCTTCAGCTACTCTGTGACGCCTCTATTATTTAGGCCTGAAGACTGACTACAGATGGCTACCAATTTTACCCCTGACCTAGAGCTCTTTATGATAATGGACTAGTTCATATAGTCACTAGGGGTATTCTATTTAATCTACGACAGTTGTTTTGGATGATAGACTGGATAATGGATTTGTATCTGACTAAAATGTTAATAGCAACAAAGTTTGTCAGTTTGAAAAATGTTTGGAATAAAGAAAATACTCTAAACTTACAACAGTTATTGCTACTTGTATTCAAAGGACTAAAGATAAATCAATTAGTTGAAAGAACGAAAACTATCAAACCATAGAAAACTTGCTTAGGCAACTGCATAGTTGGAGAAATTTGTCTTGGAGCAAAGGAACAAAAAAAAATCTTCAAGAATATGAAACCAACATTTTACAGTATAGAAACATTTTACACGATGCTTGAAAATTAATCTGAATTCTGAATATTCTGTTTGTCTCTGATTTGCAAAATGAAGGCAGGATTCTTTTGTTTTCCTTCTCCTTTGTGTTCTGATTCCTTTTTCTGTCTTGAAGGCAGCTTATTTGGCAAATGTATGCTAGACAAGAATACTTGATTGTGCTTTAAAGCGAGAAATCAAAGAGCAAGATCTTGAACAGAGTTTTAATAAAGAGTTTTCATTTTTTCCTTGAAGTGTTTTTGACTTGACAAGGATCAATATGCCCTCGATTGACGGGCAGTGACAGTATGATCTTTATACGAGGCTAAGACATAAAAACTTTAAAAACAAAAACAGGGGAAAATGTTTCCTGTAGATTCTATCTAAGTTGTGATAATGCTGCTATAGAACTGGCCAGGATTTTCTTCATTTTGCATTGTCATCAACAGTTCTGAATTCCTTGGAATCGGATAATGGCTAGCAAGGCTAGTCAAGTCAACCATTACTACTGACTACAGAGCTTGATCCTCACTGGGTGCTTCATACAAAATTCAACATTAAATAGCTATGTTTGTTCAGTTTCTCCAAGTAGATTCTTTTTAAGTTGTTACATTGAAAAAGCTCTCCCAGAATTTCCTACATTTTGCATTCTCATCAAACTCTCATACAGACATGCAGTCGCCTCCCTCTGTCTTTTTTACAAATACTTTCATGGTAACTGCTCGAAGAAGCTACTTTTGCTGGTTCCCAAACTTCATGAATTTAAGCGTTCTACTAGGCTGGCATCTCGCTCACATCCTTTCACTGTCGAAACTGTTAAATGTAGCTGTCTCTTCTACTCCAATAGCTTCATGTCTCACACCTCTCGCCTGTGGAACTCCCTCCCCTCTTCCTGTTTCTCTGATAGCTATAATCTCCAACTATTCTAATGTAATGTCAATCGACGTCTCCAGACGCCCTGATCTATCCCTTATCCTTCTCTTCATCCTTTCCGCTATCACTCCTATTTGCTCTCGCTCCAACCCTCTGTAACCGCTTGCATGCTAGTGGCTTCCCGCCTTGCTTGGGATGAAATGCTTAAAAAAAAATCTATTTGCAATCATTTTATCCCAAAATTATTTGCAATTTGTTGCATAAGACAAGAAAGACATGTTTAAATGCAAGTGTATTTGTTTACACAAATAGACGTGAAACCCATTTCCTTTTTATTTATTCCCTATGTGAAATGTAAGTTCCACTCGAACAGCTTCTTCCAAACTGCTACTTTGTGGGACTGACTCCCAAGGCAATGCTTCCCCATTCACCACAATCTTGGCCTGTTCAAGTTTTGAGTTAACCATTAACTTCCCCACATATCCCCATAGACTATGCCTCTTATTTTGTAGCTCTCTACATCTAGTGGCTCTTGGGCCATGTATAGGATGAACACCATTGTAAAAAAAAAGAGTATCAATTTAAAAACGCTTAAGATTTCCCTAATAAATCTATCATGACACATATACAATTTAGTTTTATCAAGGACACTAAATTGCAAGATTTTTGACAGTAATTAAAACCTTCCATCAGTGAAACGTCACCATATTTTACAAAATATCTGTTAGCCAGTTTAAAAATATCTGTTAACCAATGAGGGAAACAATTTCCCAAAATAGTTAATTGAGTCAAATCAATAAGTTTTTTTTGTTGCTTTTTTTTTTTCATAGGTTCAATTTTGCCAATCATTGCTTGCAAATCTATAAAGACTACACCAAAGAAACCACATCAATCTGTTTTTGTAGAATTAGCTATTTTAAGTATAAATTAGATATCATTTTTTGACATCTAAATATTTTTCTTCTCTAATTGACTATAGATATTTTCATATTTAAATAAAGTGAACAAGACGGTTTCTTTTTATGACATTAAGTATTTTATTTAGCAGATATGTGTTTGAGTAAACATTCCTGTTTGTAGATAGAGGGGTCATCATTAAATATAAAGAAATAAATGGTAGAACTGCCAAAATAAAACAGATTTGACAAATGTTGCAATAAACAAAAGAAAAAAAACAAAAGAACAGGGCAAGAAATAATATAAAGCAAGCAAACAATATATACAAAGCAAATTAACAGTAATAAGGCATAGCAACACGAATATAGCAAAAAGTTCACAAAATAAGGATTGGAGTTGGAACACAAATGCAAATTTGGACAAACGAACATAGCGTACCGACTTCAAAGCAAGACAAAGCAGGAATGAGTGAGATGACACCGAGAACTGGCCTATTTTATTGGCAAGGAAGAAATCCCAGCATGCATTTGTGTGCTTCTGACTATAAATAGGAGAGTGGGAAAGTATTTGGTAATTACTTTGGGAATGCGTTTATCAAACTCTCTGCCTTCAGGCAGAAGAGCCTAGATGAGACTGTGCCAAAGGGCATAGTCTCATCTGGGGTGGTAGACAGCTAACTGACCGCGTTTTTATGGGGTCTACAGGGAATTTTTGACTGAGTCTAATGGCTTGTATACACCACTATAAACCTGGCCTTGTGTCATGGTAGGTGAATATCTTATTCCCTATGGAGATTGGAATAAAAACACATACCCCCCTACTCAATCAAATGGATGAGTGCACTCATTTTTTGCCTCCCCTAATTCCCCCCACTTCTTATGGGGCCAATAAATACAAACAAGATACATATAAACATTTACATACATATAATTTGCATATATAATAATTTTGGTAAGCAAAAAAAAAAAAAAGAAAAAGAGAAAATGAGATTGGAATCAACACATCCCTGTTTTTTTTTTTAAAATGCAAGTGTAAATTGACATCTACTGGCCTGTGTATTTGAGTCTTAATAATGAAAATGTGCCTTCCAACAAGGTTTAAATATGCACCCTGTTTTTTTTCTTTTTTAAGAGAAACCACTGTCTTTCTTAGTGATTTAGACCACTCAGCTATAGAAAGCTTTCACAGCCAAGCAAAATTCAATTATTCTTTCAAGAAAGGCACCTCTCTCTTTTAGATCACTTAAAAGGCTAATTGAAATTTGCTGGACTGTAAAAGCATTCTGTGGTTGTGCGGTCTGAAGCTTGCTAGGCAAGGTGGTGGTTTACTCCATTAAGGAAGATGCAGGTTTGAATCCTGCAGAAAGGCACATATTCTTTAAGACTATCGAATGCACGGGTTTCGTTTTGTTTTGTTTTATGGCATATCAACCTCAATGGGTAATTTAATGCCAACAACTTTTTTTTCCTGGTAATATTTCATTTTGTCAGAAATCTATTTCTGGTAATATTTCATTTTGTCAGAAATCTATTTCTGGTAATACTTTTTTTTCCTCAAAAATGTATAGCTAGTAATATTATTTTAAAAAATGAATTGCTGGTATTTTTTTTTTTTTAGCGTATTACTGGTAATATTTTTTTTACAAAAATATATTGCTGGTAAAAGTTTTTTTTCCTTGAAAAATTTATTTCTGGTAATAATATTTTACAAAGTATTTCTGGTATTAAAACCTATTTTTACACTTTCATAAGGCTTTTTACCTCAGTTTGGGGGGTTAACTATTCGTCCATAGCTGGGACCTTAACAGGTGCTACCACCCTGAGCCAGGGTGGACCTGGGAACATCAGCAATTAAGAGGTGGTTCCATGCTCCTCAAAACCTCCTGATCAGAGGCATTGCTGTTGGATGTAGTTTATCGTCTTACCCAGGATGGTTGAATGCACAGGCTAATAGACAAATTTACACTATTCAAAAACCAGGAATATCTACTCAATAACTAAATATAAAATTCAAAGTAATAAAATATAATGATGGGTTATAAATAAAATCCTTTAATTCCTTAGACTTAGAATTTCTTTTAGACCATCATACTGGCTTACAAAGAAATCTGATAGGAATTTCAATGTTTAATGTTTGTGCCCTCAAAAAAAAAAAAAAAAAAAAAAAAATTGTCAAAAGGACAGTTATTCCCTTGACACTGCTATTACTATATACACTTTTGATTCCCTTTGGCAATGTTGTTATGATTAGAATTGTAATAAAACCCAAACATACGAAAATAGATATATACATTATCTTTATTCTTGAGAAGTGACAACAAAAATGTTAAAGTCACTATTAGATGGTTTAAATAGCTATTTACAAAATGGTAAATAATAAATATCACATTGTACTTGGTTCACATATTTTTATAGTCTGGTAAATAATCATTGCCTAGGGAGTCAAACGTATATACAGTAACAAGGGAATAACATACAGTAACAAGGGAATAATAGTTCTTTTGACAGTTTTTTTTGTTAGGGGTGCGAGCACAAAAGTTAAACATTGCCAGAATTTCTTTGTCATATCTATATCAAAATAACCTTTTTTGAATAAGGGTTTTTTGATTTTTGTCTTTTTATTTGTAGGTGTGTGGAAATGTTCTCAGCCCTCCCTTAAAAACTAGTGACTGAATACATAGTTGAACATTTGTTTTTTCCTGTATAGTGTCCTTAAAGCTGGCTTCAAATCAGCAAGATTCTGGGTGGGGTGGGAGGGAAATCTTTCTATGATCATTCATTACCACTGACACTTGTATATGTAGGCTCTACCCAATTTTTTTTTTTTTTTAAATCATTTCACCAAAGCAAGGCAATAAATCCACTGAGACACAGGGGGTTATAGAGTGTGAAAAAGAAAAACATTAAAGAACAATAGAATAGGAATTAAGCAGACAAGATTGACATTGATCTTCAAAATTTTAAATGCAAAGTTGGCTGGAAAGTATGGAGCCAGAAATGAGTTCCACAAGCAAGAAGTATAGAAAAAGAAACTGTTAGCATAGAACTTACTGTATGCAAATTAATGTGGAGGCTCTGCCCCATATGCAAATTAAGTATAAAAGTGCTACCATCAGTAACAAAGCCATTTTTAACATGTCATTTCCACTCCCAACACCAACACTACAAATAATACTATTTCACTATTATATTACTGTGAATACTACTACTACTTCACTATTACTGTGAATACTACTACTACTTCACTATTACTGTGAATACTACTACTACTTCACTATTACTGTGAATACTACTACTACTTCACTATTACTGTGAATACTACTACTACTTCACTATTACTGTGAATACTACTACTACTTCACTATTACTGTGAATACTACTACTACTTCACTATTACTGTGAATACTACTACTACTTCACTATTACTGTGAATACTACTACTACTTCACTATTACTGTGAATACTACTACTACTTCACTATTACTGTGAATACTACTACTACTTCACTATTACTGTGAATACTACTACTACTTCACTATTACTGTGAATACCACTACTTCACTATTACTGTGAATACCACTACTTCACTATTACTGTGAATACTACTATTACTACTACTTCACTATTACTGTGAATACTACTACTACTTCACTATTACTGTGAATACTACTACTACTACTACTTCACTATTACTGTGAATACTACTACTACTACTACTTCACTATTACTGTGAATACTACTACTACTACTACTTCACTATTACTGTGAATACTACTACTACTTCACTATTACTGTGAATACTACTACTACTTCACTATTACTGTGAATACTACTACTACTTCACTATTTCACTATTATATTACATAATCAAACACAAACCTTTCTCTTATATTATGTATTCAAAAAGATGAAGAAACCTGGAGATGGGTTCTGTAGGATTTAAAATTATATTTAATGACTTCATTATGACCTTTGAACATTAAACGGGCCTCAATGATCAAATATGACAATAGATTTTATCAGTTTGGTTTGGTTTACGGCATAGCAACCGCAATGGATTATTTAATACTGACAAGTTTTTTTTATTGCTGGTAATATTTTTTTTTACAAAAAAGTATTGCTGGTATTAAAACCTATTTTTATACCTTCATAGTGTTTTGACCCTATTTTTTTTGGTGCGTGTGTGTGTGGGGGGTAACTATTTGCCCATAGCTGGGACCCTGACAGGTGCTACCATCCTGGGTCAGGGTAGACCTGGGAACACCAGCAATTAAGAGGTGGTTCCAGGCTCCTCGAAACCTCCTAATCAAAGGCCTTGCTGTCGGATGTAGTTTATCGTCATACCCAGGACATATCAGCTTGAATTTTAACTAATGCAGAAAAGTCAATTATGTTTTAAATATACAAGTACAAAATATTCTTTAATGCATTATGTTACTTCAGGACATTGGTGATTATAGCTCTCCACTATTTCCTGTCCTTTGTAGCTATTAGTAAATTGTCTTTTAGTTATGTCTATTAAACCGTGTTTTGCTAAGCCTCCTTTCTTCATTATGTGCCATAGAACTTGCAACCGTTCTCTTTCTGAGTCAAAGTGCCCGTATTGCTCCCATTTTCTCTAAACGTTAGTCTTTGCTCACATGTTCAATCTATGATATTCTCAGCATCCTTCTGTAGAACCAGATTTATGTCACAAGTTTCTTCTTCAGCTTTGCGAAGATGGTCCAGCAATTCCCTACTTTTCTAATGGAATTCTTCTGTTTCTTTATACTTTGCTTAGCTTTTGGAAGTTTTTCTTTTGCTATCGCAATGTGTCTTCAAATTTTAAAATAAAATAATGTTTGCTTCTGTTTCATCTTAAGAACAAGGAGGCTTTCTTCGCAAATATGGCAGCAAATAAAAGGCAATTTAAGTGACAAAATAATTTCATATTGTTTTCTAATTAAAAGGTACCGGTGTTATATACTACCTAGTATTGCGGTTTTAATTATAAATACTAAAATAAATATCCATTTTTAATTCTTTTTCTATGATTATGGCTCTCCACAATTTCCTGTCCTTTATAGCTCTTAGTAAATTTTGTCTTTGCGCTCTCTCTCAAACCCTGTTCCTTCATCCATTTACACAAGATAGTTAGGTAGATTATCCAGTTTTCCTCTGTTCCTTTCGCCTACAATGTCCTGTGAGTGTCAGATTTTCCAAGCCCTCTTTCCTTATTATGTTCCCTAGAAAAGCATTTCTCAGCCTTTTCCTTGCGGCCCATTTTTGGTGAAAAAAATAAATAAAAAAATTTCAGGCCCACATAAGCACAATTTTTTTTATAGAATTAAAATGGAGAAAACACGAGTGATAAGTAAATATAAGAAATTTTCTTTTCAATAAACAAATGCAGCTTTTCTTTTACTTCCAAAATAATTCTGAAGAGCAATTCCGAGAGCAGCTATAATCAAAGGCCATTGTTCACATTCATTAGAACATTCATTCAGAACTTTACTTAATACTTTGTTACATCCACAGTCAAATATCCTTCCTTCCCCCCCATATTCTAATCGTAAGGTAGAAGTTCCCCTCAGCTTTTTCCTAAGAATTGCTACTTTGTGAAACAACTCCCGCGAGGGTGCTTCCCTGAACACTACATTCTTAACATCTTCAAGAGTCAATCATTATCCATCATTGTAATCCTCATTTCCTACCACCTCGTCATTCGTATCACATGCCTCATTCAATAATTCTCTACCTTGAGTGGCACTTGTGTCGTGACTTGAGTGAACATTAACAAAATTGTTTTTGCATTTTTTCAGCAAACATTATTTTGCAACATTATGCAGTTACAAAATATTCATTTTTTATACAAAATAAAAAAGTTCATTTCCGTATTAATCTTAGCATTGATAAATTTAATGCAAAAACTTTTGTGCACTTGTTGGACATAATGAGCAAGGAAGGCTTGGAAAATCTGACACTCACATGATAGATTGATGGAAAGAGGGAAAGCAGCGTGTAAGACACTTGATGGCAAATGGATAGCAGAATAGGGTTTGGGAGAAATAACAAAAAGAAAAAACTTATAAAGCGCTACAAGGGACAAGAAGATGTGTAGGGCCATGATCGCGTTTGTCCTAAAGGGACATGGCACATAAAAGAAATAGTCTCTTTCTGTAGGCAAATTTGAAATATGGCTGTTATTTAAATTTTGCTTTTTTTTCTTGTGGTTTAACCATGACTTAAAATTCAACAAAGTTGAATTTTCAGTTTTTAAATGAAGATTATCTTTAAAATAAAATTAAAAGAAAACTATTATCTGCCTGTGAAAAGACCCATGAAATATAGGAAAAATGAATAAAAAAAATGAAATGAAAAATGAATAAAAAAAAAAGAAAAATGAATAAATAAAAAAATCAACTAAAGACAGAAGGAAAACTGATGAATGAAATCATTGTAAGAATACAAAAAAATTAAAACAAAAAAGGTACACTATAAAGAAAAATACTTGTTAATTATATAAAAGTCGGGTGTGATTTAGATTTTCAATCTATGAATGAACAAGTTACACAATAAAATGGTTTAAAAAATAAATAGCTATAAAATATGAAGCAAAAAGTGGAGGAGATTCAAATTATTAAATGAAAAATTAAATCAATTTAAAAACAAAACTTTGGAAATCTGGTGTACGTATTTATATGGAAGGAGTGGGGATAAGAGAAAGCATTAATTGACACTTCAAATGAATTTTACTCATTGGAAAATTAAGAAAAATAACTAATTGGGTTTGGTTGTTTTTTTTTGTTTTTTTTAAATATTTTGTTTAATTTCCAGACAAATGAATTGTACTACAAAAAACTGAATGAAGCATCAAACAAGAAATCAATACAAAAATTCAGCCTCATAATTTGGAAGACAACACAAGAGAAGCAATTTATTCAAATTCAACCTCCAATGACCAGGTTCCAAAAACTGATCGTTTAGTTAAACTAAAGGCTATTGTAAATAATTATTGGTTTCTTTTTCTTACTGTGCAACAAGCAATAATTACAATTATATAAAAAAAAAAAAAAAAAAAAAAACAGATTTTTAATTTTGTGCAGGAAAATGTACAATTTAGAATTAACGTTCATTCATTTAGAATAGACTATAAGATCTGATAAATTCAATGGATTTATTAAACATCTGACCCTAATGAGGAAGGATTTAGTCGACTAACCAAATAAGTCACCTGGACTTTTAATTTGTTCCCTTTCTCTCATATATAACACATACAGATTTGTATATGTTAGACAGAAGATCATTTGAAGCATGAAATAACGGTCACTAAACAAGAAAAATTATTCATTTGTTTTAAAAACTATAATCACCTTTATTGTCTACAATTATAAAAAAAAAAATTTTTTTTCATATTTTCATCAGAACTGTCTTTAATCATTTTTAGCTGATGGGGTTTTTGGCCTTCAAATATTCAGTTTATATTTGACTGTTGCATTTTTTTAGCATTATTTATTTATCTGCCATTTGTTTTTTTTTCAACCAAGAAGGACTGAAAAATGACATCAAACAGACCATTTAAAACCAACAAGGTTTTAATGGTTTCACAGAGGTCTTTTTTGAATGCTAATCAGAATAATTTTCAGAATAAAACGTATCAGCTCGGAATTTTAGACAATAAGGAACGTTGAAGACTTCCAAAGTAGGATGATGAAACCTGGTCTGAATATTTTCTGTTGGAATTTCTGGGATGAGGAGTTATTTACACACGGACTATTGTCCTCATCTTCATTGTTATCACAACAACAAAGAGGAGGAAAATAGGCTGCATGTAAATACTGGTCCGAATGATTTGCAGACCATTATCATCCTGATTGGTTTCCTGCCACTCTGCAGATAAAAGTAAACAAAGATATATTTGGAATGCTAACAAATACCTAATCTTAGTATAATAGCCACTTTTCTAAACAGCATTAAATTAGGTGGATAGTGGGGCTAGGCGGCTGAATAGAATTTCCAGTGGATTAACCCCTTGACTGCAGATGATTGGAATTGCTGTTGTTTGTAGCTGATCCATAGAACGGCAATGATGGAAATTCTTGCCATCCACCACTTATGGGTTAATGATTATAAACAAGACTGTTGCTCATTAAGCTGAAAAATTCCAGAGGCCAGAATATTAGAATGAAGAGCTTAAAAATCCTTCATTTAATTCCCAATTTCAATTATAAAACTTATTTTGCATCGGCAATATTTTACTTGATCCATTCAGTGTTTCATTTTATGTTATATGCTTTGATAAATACAAATAAAATTTGTTAACTTCTTGCTATAAACTGAAAGTGAGTAGGTGATGGAAAATATAAAGATCTCTGGTTCAATCCTTAGGTTTGGGATGAGCAGTGTAGAGTATGACAGTGGTCATAAAAAAGAAAGAAATACTTAGATCAAAAGATAGGAAGTTGTGGAGAACTATGATTTCACATTCTGAAGAGACATATAAGAGACATTGAAGAATATTTCATATGAATAATAAACAAGTTTCTTTTCTTGGGCAATATTTATTAGTTTCTAAGTCATTAAATTCAAAGTGACAGGCCCATGCCATCTGAATTTGCCTCAGACAAATGAATGACGTCATATAATATATTATTTTTTTCTCATTCACTTATCTTATATACCATGAGATGTTGTGGGGGAGATTTTTGATTTTATCTTTTTGTCAGGAACTCCTAGTCAAGGTAGTAAAGGAAAGCAGGAAGAAAGGACTAACCATCAATAATAAGACAACATATGGTTTGTTAGAAAGAGATCAGCCCAAGGGAAGAGTTATGAATTGGAGATGTCAGAAATCAAGCAATGTCAGAAAGTTAACTGAGAAAAGTTATAACGGACAATGAGAAAGTTAACAGAAATTTGAAGAGGCATTGGAAAAAACCAAAGTATTAAGAAACAAGATTTCAACAGAAACAAAGAAAAGCATGTTGAAATTCTATAGAATATCAATTGTCCTATATGGCAGTGAATACTGGACAAAATATCTTCACAGATGAAGAGGAAACTTGAAGCAACAAAGATGTGGTTCTACAAAAGGATGCCGAGAATACTATGGATGAAAGATGTAAGCAATGAAGTTTTTCAGGAAAATGGGAATGAAAATGGCACTTGTGCTTAGGGCCTTGATTAGTTCTGTGGCAATGTCCAAATATTTAAACAATTTTTTTGTTTTTTTACAATAATGTTCACCCATTACAAGACCTGGGAATCACCCCAGGTAGAATGTTACACTTCATTGGAAATATGTGAGAAAGATAACAGATGACCCTAGACTTGAACAGGCCAAGATTTTAGTGATCAGGGAAACATCCTCATTGGATTGTTTGGTTTACGGCACATCAACCTCAGTGGGTCATTTAATGTCGACAACTTTTCTTTTTTGTTTTTTCCCTGGTAATATTTTTGTTTTGTCAAAAATTTATTTTTAATATTTTTTCCCTCAAAAACGTATAGCTGGTAATATTATTTTTTCAAAATCGTATAGTAGTGGTAATATTTTTTTTTAAAAACGTATAGCTTTTGGCAACACTTTTCTTTAAAAAAAAAAACAAAAAAAAAAACGTACAGCTGGCAACATTATTTTTCAAAAACGTATAGCTGGTAATATTTTTTCAAAAAAAAGTATAGCCGGCAAGATTATTTTTTTCAAAAACGTATTATCTGAGGCCTTGCTGTTGGACGTAGTTTATCGTCATACCCAGGACGCCCAAAGCAGCGGTCTGTGGGAAGGAGTTGCTTGAGGGAAACTTCCAATGGAATACGAAGGAAATGAGGGTGATTCACTCTATGTGCATGGCACAATGGGTCTTTAGCCGATAAGATTCCAAAAATTGTTGCACAGCTTGAAACAATTACAAAAACAGTAAGAAAAAAAAAATGGAAGAATTGTAAAAAAATTGAGGAAAGATTTGCTGTCACATGATCCTCAATTGCTATCATAGACCCCCTCCCCGCCACAATACACGCAATCAGTTTATCACTACGAGACTTTCTCTAACTACACATTAAATGAGCGTGTCAATATTTTGTTCATGTCATATAGAGTTGAACAACAACTTCCCTTACCACAGTTGGTTCGTTAATGTACTGTCTTAAAAAGTCTGTCTCCTCTCCTTACGTACAGACACGTATGCGATTATAAAACCTGTTGTCATAAATATGGCTATGAGGAAAAGAAAGCCTTTTTATGTTTGTTTAATCTTTTCGAAAATGATTAATCACTTAATTAAATATTCGGTTTAGGAATAGATGATTTATTTTCGTAGAGGATTAATAATTCAAGTAATCTTTTCCCCTGGAGAGTCACAGGTAAAAGAAGAAAAAAAAAAAAAAGGATGAAAGAACAGGTCGTTAGAATTATTAGAATAATTTAGGTATGTCTCTCATCCGGAGAAGCACTGACTAGAGAATAGAGATCATTTTAGTTTCCAGGATAGCAGAAGCTCTAACTTTTGTTTTCGCCAAAGGAACAATGAAAAAAAAAATGTTTGTCATTTCTTGTAGGTGTGCAAATTGTGAGTAGGGTTACAATAATAATAATAATAATAATAATTATCTTAAAATTAAGTGTTCAAGCATTTAAGACAAGTCACAAAACTTACTCAGTTTGGACAGTCACACTTCTCTGATCAAAATTTATTATAAAAAAAAAAAAGAAAGAAAAAGTATTTTACAAGCTGCAAAATGTACCTGTTCGCAATATGGGAAGCCATGAAGCCATATAATTGCAATACGTTTTTAGAAGAGAAAAAAAAATGTCCTTTATAAATTCCAGTAGAACATTGAACCAAAGCATCGGTGCTTCAAAACAATATTGAATAGAATATTAAATTTCAATCCAGTAGGAAACTCGACGACTCATTCAACGCGTGATTAAGACTAAAAAAACACGCAAAGATAAATAAAATAATATTTTTAAATAAGCTTACTTTTAAAGAATTATCCTTCTAACCAAGAAAATATTGGTAAATAAAGAAATACTAAATAAGTATGCACTAATAAACAACAACAAAAAAAAAAAAATGTGAAAATAATCTTACCATGGAGATGGACTCGAACCTGTACCTCCAATATAGCAAAGAAAAAACAAACTTTGCATTTGAATCTCCTTGGAGCAATAATCAGCCCAGATAGATTTCTGTCTGTACACACTCAGTGCACCTATTAATTTAAAAAGTAAACGATATCACGTCACGTTTCTACCGACTGATGATAATGATGAAGCTACTAAAAAAATAAATGCTACTGAGGGGGGGGGGGCGTTATGTAAATATACAAATTAATAAGTAGACTAGAAAGTGCTTTTTAATTATTACTGCTAGCTGTGAAATACATTTTTTATTTATTCTTAAAGCACTGAAAAGAAGACACAGGGTGCAATCAATCGTCTTCTGATTTTTTTAATTTGTACTTCGAATTATAAATATGTAGTTTATAATTGTGATTTTTTTTTTGTTTTTTCTTGGAGACGGGGGAGGGGGCTTACCAAACAAGTTCGTCGGTACTCACTCGACACTATAACAAAAAAAAAAAAGTACCAGTCTTCTTTGGTTCCGTTAGTTTTAATTTTAGATATTTTTTAATGCGTGTGTCACGAATTTTTTTTTTTATTTACAGATCTAATAAAAGCTTATTATTTCAAAGTTTGTATAATAAATTCCAACACAAGAAAGAAAAAAGAAAACAAAAATCGGAGGACATTGAACTACCCCCCAAAATAGATTTTCCTGGAAGATTCAAGAAATTTAAGAAGAGGGTCAACAAATATTTAAAGAAAAATAAGTTTTTATAATCCATTTCCTATATTTTTTAAAACTTAAAGTGTTATTTTTATTATTATTGAAACAGAAGTTAAAAACAGTTATTTTTGAAAATGCTAAGGAGGTTTGTTTTTTTTCTTTGAGGTTTGTTTATGATCTTGAAGAAACGAAATGTTACTAGTTTTAATAAAATTTATTTAAATTTATTTGCAGTTTGATGTAGAGTGGAATTATAAAAAAAAGTAATTTTAAGTTCCTGTTGTGGTTTTCAATGATTTATTCAGGTAGAGTAGAAAATGTCAATGAAGTCTTGTTTATGTTCATCTTCTTCTTGCATCTCAAGTAGTTTTGTGTGGGTGGATTTCTAATTTTAATTTTTGCGATAATCTACGTATGTCAAACAAAACTCAAAATGGTCAAAAAAATACTTACAGGCTTTATTTTCAGTTAATAAAAGGAAAGTGTTATTTTAATCTTGTATAGAATTTGTAAAAAGGTTTCAAACTAAAAATAAAAAATGTTTAATTTCATTTAAATTGATATTTGACATATTGTAAATGATTTTATATTGCTACTTTTCCTTTTTGTCATTAAGAACTTTTTTGTTTGTGTTTGTTTTTTTCTTCCTTGTTTGATATTTTAATTTATTTTTATTATGTAAAAAAAAACAAAAAGTAAAACTTTCGCAGAGGAAAGAGAAAGTGCCAATATAAAAAAAATTGACAATTCCCACCCAAATTGGATTTCATTTCATAAATTTTTAATTATTTAAAAAAAAATTATCTGGCTAAAAAAATACATATGAAAAATATTTAAAAATTTTTAACTGTTGTAAAAAAAAATAAAAGCATCAAAAAAGCCTAAAAGGTCAGCTTTGCTAACAGAACTATTTATGGTAAGAATTTTTCCTTCTTATGCTTATGAATAAAGATTTAAAAATAAATAAAATTAAAATATTCAGAATCATAAGTGATGCTATTTTTTGTTGTTGTCAAATATAGGTTTACAAGAAACCAAGACAATGTTATTTTCTTTCACAGCAAACATACTTTCCACTTGGAAACTTGGGGCAACATAATCTTCCTACACTATTTTCAGACATTTAGCTTTGTGCTGGACTAAGCTAGAAAAATTGTCAAAAGAACTGACCGTCACAAAATGTCCAAGACTTTATTTCTCTTGTTGTAAGTACGTCTTGTACACTAGTGACTATTGTAGTACACATTTTTATGCATCATTATTACTTACAAACTTTCAATACTGTTTTTTTACTTTAAGGATGTTGACAAAAAGTTAAAAGAAATAAGTACTAAAAAACTAAAATATCTCGAAATATGAAGAAAAATAAGATAGACAATAAATAAATTAAACAAAAAAACAAATATTTCTAAGTAAAAAAAAAAAAAATTAAATAACCCATAAAAAGTACTTGGAGTGGGGCAGTAAATTACACAACAAAACGTTAATTATTATTTATATACAAAAAATATATATATATATAAATTATTTTCTAGTTTTTAATATTAATTTATCCTGAAAAAAAAATTAAACATTTAAAAAACTATTTTAAAAATTTAATTAGTTTACTTGAAATACTTTTTTTTTTTACTTCAATAAAAATAAAGAAATAAAAAATTTAATAAACTTACCTTTTTTTAAACTTGTTTCAAAGCCTTCTTAATATCACAGTCTTCTTTTTTTAATTGTAAAAATAAATATTGAAATAATTCCACTGTTCAGTTAAATTTTTCTTTTTCTTGTGTTCCAATAAAAAAATTAAGTTGTCATTTTTTAACCCAATTTTATTCAATTTTTTTAGGTAACAAAAATTTATAGAATACCTAAAATAAAAATGTCAACTCTAATTTTTACTTATAAATAGAATTTTATTTTTAGTGGATAGAGTAATTTTTTATTTAAAAATTAAAATTTTAAAACTCAAGTTTGTAAAGATAAAAATAAAATTATTATAAAAACGGTTCACTTTTAGAGCAACACATAAGAAAATAATATAAATTTTAATTTCTTTTTGCTAAAAAATTAAAACTTTCATTTAAAAATTTACTTTCAATTAGCATTTTGTTTTTCTACAAGATTTGCGTATGTTCTGGTTATAATTTTATTTAATTTTTAAAAATAAAAATATAAATTACATTGAGCACCAACAAACACTATCATTGATTGAACAAAATAAAAAAATATATAATTTAATTTATTTTTGTTACAATAAATTATTTATTAGAAATTATAACACTTTATTTGAAAAAGTATAATTTTTTTTTTCAGATAGTTTTTTAGTAAATTTAAGAGGCATCTTTAAAAAAATACTTTTTTTTTTTTTAAATATACTAAGGAAGCAATAATTACTTTTTGACTGATGAAGATGTTACTGAAGAATTCATGTTGAATCCAAATTGATTAATAATTATAAATTATTTTATCAAGAAAATTATTTTATCATGGAAAGAATTCGGATTTATTCAGTTTAGTAAAAATAAATATTTACGAAGTTGTTTATATTATTTTTGGTACTTTGGAAAGAAGATTTGACTGTTGAAATATTAGTTTATTAATTTTTTTAGTAAATGTATTGATTGATTTTAAATTAATTTTAAAAATGATTGTAAACGAAAAAAAAACAAATGTTTTTTTTATTTTATGGTTGATATTTTTTTTTTTTTTCTATTTTTCGATTTTGGAGTTTAAGTTTTTCTTTGTCAGATTGTTGAATGAAAGATTTCTAAAACCTGAAGAAAATGGTTTTGTTTTGAAAAAAAAAAAAGAAAAAAAAAAGACAAGAATTATGCTTCCTTTTTTGTTTTTTTGGTACCAGAATTTTTAGTTTTAATTTATAACCAGATAGAAACAAAATGATTTTTTATTTTAAGTTTAGATTTTTTAGTATTCTTTTTTTTTTTAAAAAAAAAAAAAAAGAAGAAAAATTGGAGTTCAATTTTTCTTTATCAGATTGAATCAAAGATTTTTAAAACCTGAAGAATATTGTTTTGTTTTGGTAAAACAACTATGCTTCCTTATTTCTTTCTTTTTTCGATACCAGAATTATTTTTAATAACCAGGTAGATACAAAATAATTTTTTGTTTATTATTTTTTAGAGTCAAGCTTAGATTTTCTATTTTTAGCATTTAAAAAAAAAAAAAAAATTCAGAAAATACTAAAAACACGTTATGTTTTTTTGTTTTTTTTTTTTTAAATATAGTTACTTTCTTTGAAAATTGGACACGACAAGAGAAAACTAAATAAAAACAACTTAAGAAGACGAAATTAAAATTCCTGAAGAACTTCCTTGGCCGTTTTTTGGTTTATCTTTTGTTTGTTTTGTTCACAGTGGTTCCTTATCCATTAAAAACAAATAAAACACAAAAAACTTCTGTTTAGTTTTTTTGTTTTTTTCTTTCCTTGCCTTTTTTTTTCTTTCTTTTTAAAGACAAGAAGCCAGTTAATCAACAAGAAGTACCGTGGTCCGCCGCGACAGTATTGCAATTTTTGGATTTACGTCCTGAAAATAACGTCAAAAATAAATTTCTTTTTCACTCTTCAACATTTCTGGCTTCTTCTCGACTTATTCGTTCATTTATAATCCAATTATTCGAATAAGTACTTCTACAGATATTGATAGATAAATAAACTGCTGCACTAGTGTTCGAGCAGCGAAGACAACAGTACTAATAATACTACTACTACTACTACAGATACTAAAAACCAGCAAGGGTGGATAAAAATAAGCAAACCACTGTCACTTTTAGTTTTGCCATATGAAAACCATTTTTTTTTTTTTTTTAATAAATACTAATTAAGGGAGGTAATGCTGGTTACATTTTGAATTAACTCCCTTAGTTGTATGTATTTTTTCATAAAAAAATAAATAAAATATTAGTTTTTATTACTAAAATATTAAAAATAATAAAATATTACTGTTTTTATTAATAAAGCATTAAAAATAATAAAATATTACTGTTTTTATTACTAATAAAATATTATTATAATTGTTTTTATTGCTAATAAAATTATTTTTTATTACTAATAAACTATTATTTTATTTTTTATTACTAATAAAATATTATTATAATTATTGTTTTTATTAGTAGTAAAATATTATTATGACTATTGTTTTTATTACTCATAAAATATTACTGTATTTATTACTAATAAAATCTTACTGTTTTTATTACTAATAAAATATTACTGTATTTATTACTAATAAAATCTTACTGTTTTTATTACTAATAAAATCTTACTGTATTTATTACTAATAAAATCTTACTGTATTTATTACTAATAAAATCTTACTGTATTTATTACTAATAAAATCTTACTGTATTTATTACTAATAAAATCTTACTGTATTTATTACTAAAAAAACGTTAATCTCAGATTATTTCATAAACTCACCTTAATTGTATTGTTTTATTGTAATATAGGCTCAATCAATAGCGTGAAATTAACTCAAGATGATTATATAACATTAGTCTTTCAAATAGGAAGGAGTTAACTTATTTTCAAAAACTTAGTATTCAAACACTTAGCATTTTTAGTTGACCTTGGCTTGAACATTGACAACAGTCATAAATCACAAATACTCAACTGTGTAATCCACCAAGTGAACTCCAAGATATTAAAATTGTTTTAGTCTGCAAATTTAACTAAAGTTAAATGTGGGGGTTTACTTAAGTGTTATGTGTTTACAAGTGGTTATCTTCAGATAACGTCCTTAATTCAAAACATTACACCAATTTATGGTCTTTTAAAAATGCATGTAAAGATAATAAATACAAAGATATATTGCATGTACCGATAAAAATTTATATCTCTTTAAATAAAATATACCATATATGAAGAGTTCATAAGTTCCTATCACAAAGTTCTTGTATTGAACGTTTAAGTCCTTTTTAGCATATAATAGAGAGAGAGAGAGAGAGAAAAGAATCCTTTTAAATCTGTATGTATGTATGTATGTAAGTATTTCTTGTAAGTAGTAATCCTTTCTACTCTCTGGGATTTTTAAGTGTCTGAATTTTTAGGGCATGGGAGAGCGGATGAAATTATTTCACTGACTGGTTCCTTTGCCTGATTGTCATTGTAGTAAAAACAGAACCAGTGGATAAACTTATACCAAAGCCTTATTGCACTTTACTCTGACTACTTGTCTACTGACGGATAATACAGAGTGCATTTTATACCTCCTAGATCTTAATGGGAGGTAACTGATGATTTATCAGTACAGTCACTGTCTGTCTTTTCACTTTTTTTGAGAAAATGGAATTCATTACAGGACTGTTTCTTGATTTTTGATTGGTTCACAGATGTGATTCATGAGTCATTAATAGCCCTTTTTCTTCACCTACATTTAGGAATGATAACTTTTTGGCCTCTTTTTTTAATTTTTGTTTTTATTTATTTTTATTTTTATTTATTTTTGTTTTGATTTCTTTAGGCTAAAATGATTTTCCAACTGTTAGGTTTCTATTTTTTATTTTTGAAATAGTGAATGTTTTTTTTATTTTTCTATCACTACAAGGGTAGCAGTGAAAATCTAGCTCACTTAATGGTCTGTATAATAACTTTACGAAGAACTATTTCATGGCAAGATATTGTAGGTTTCTTTCTGAATTTCTGGGATGAGCAGTTATCATTTACATCATTTACATTGTAGTGATTACTACTATGTTTGCCACGCCTACATTTTTCTCAACTGTGATTGGTCAAATACTAACTATCACAGGACAATTTACTGATTGCATTCACCACACTGAATTTTTCCTACTGTTAATTCACAAACATGCTTTTGTTATAAAATCACCGATTGGGTAATTTTTCATCCAATCAGATATTTTTTGTGTGCTCTTGAAATTTCTCCCACTGTTGTCCTGGGAGCCTACCCATAGTTATATAAACCAGAATTCATTCCAAAAATAGACAGTAGAAGTAGAACTCAGCAACTCACACTCGGCTACACAGACTATTCATTCTACTCACTGCACGCACACAGAACTCAAATATCATTCACCATCAGTTCTATGTAACAAGCCAAGTTGCAACAGCTCTGTTAGTTATATCTAATCCACAATTGATTTATTATATGTTCTTCTGAAAACATAATTCTATCTAATACAGAACTTTGAACATTCTTGCAGAAAACTTGTTTATTTACATTTAATCTTTCAGCTAACAGTTAAAGGGAAACTACTTCGCCTTTCTTATTGTTTCACACATTACAAAAATGTTTTGTATTTGTTGATTTTAATATATATTTTATCGTTGAAACAAAAATCGGTTTTCCATTGTTTTTCCTTGATACAAAAATGTATAATTGTTAAATGCTATTCAACACGCAGTCACATCAACCTTTTCAACACAACCAGCATTTACAACATGTACACTGTTGTCTTCCCCTTTGTTATCACCTGCAATAATTGTAAGAGTAAACAGAGCTCAGGACAACAATAAAAGTGCTAAGACTTATTCAACTAAATAAATATATTTAAATTGTAAAAATACAAAATTGTGGCACAAGGCCGAAGGAGGAGTGGGGAGAAGGCTGGTCTTTCACTAGCTATCCTATTCCTAGTTAACCACAATCATGACCTATTCATTCATTATAATTACACATTCACCACAAGAACTCATCCAATACATTTCAATCCTACACACACCACAATACCACATATTAACAAGGGTCCTACAAAACACCCCATTACAAATTTTTAATTCATGGGGTGTATTCAACTAAATGAAACTCAGCTACAAAAGGAAAATAGGGGTTAGAAGTTAAATAGTCAACAGGGGTGAGTCATTGTTTGTACATACTAAGCATCGGATACTATTACCACAATGACAATGTTTCGGTTATTGTGTCATCTGTCCTTCATGAAATCTTGTCAATCCAGGTAACCTTAAAGGAATTTAAAACTGAACCATTCATTAAATCGAGACATGATCAGTGGAATGAGAACTATTTATTAAGCGTATGGTGGCCGAATAAAGAAGAAATGATGGAGGTTTAAGAAATAAACAATTGTATTAACGTAAAAATACAAATGGTAAATTGGTCTAAATGTCCCTCGTTGAAAGAAAGAGATAAATAAAATCATAAAATTTGGCCGCAGAGGCATATGGTAGAAGAGGGAGGGTGGGTTGTGACTTACTGCGGCGACGGCCTTTGGCGAGTTGTCTTTGGAGATAGGATGTCGCATTCCGACAAACGTTGTGAATCCTGGCTGTTGTGCCGTCCGACTGCCAAACATGTCCCTTTGATGGGCTTTTACATCCCATTTTTTATGCTCAGATTGGCTCCAACTTTTATTTTGTTTCTTTAGGCAGGAGTGGGTGCTATTGGGTGGAAATTCTGGATTATATTTTTCTTTGAGTGTGTAAGTAAAATGGAAGCTATGTGCGGAGCCGATGCACAGTTGCACAGTCTTGGATTTTGAAGCATTCACATCCAGACAGTGGTGGAAATTTGCATAACATGAATCAGAAGAAGATCTGGTTTTAGGAAGATTATAACACTGGTAATCTTAAAGAAATTTAAAACAGAACCATTTATTAAATCTAGACATGCTCAGTGGAATGTGAACTATCTACCTCTGTAGATTAAATAAAGGGTTCATTTCAAATTTCCTTGAAGGTTACCTATATTGACAAGTTTGATGAAGGCTGGAAGGTGTAGTAAGTGTGAAATTATAATAACTCCCTCCATCCACTCTCTTCAAATTCAGAGGACTGAGGATGAAGAAATTTGTGAGCCTATGTAAAATTCGTTTTGGACCAAGGAAAACCTCGCCTTCACAGAAATTAACCAGTGAGATGAGAAGAAAAAGGAAAGAAAGTAACAAGCCGACATGAAATTCTTTCTTATATAAAATGAGGAGAAACATTAAATTAATCAGAGAAGAGTGTCTGAAATCATGTGAAAGGTTTTGTTTTAGTTCTTTACAACCAGCATTGAAGTACTCACCAGTATGAAATTGCACACCAATTATATTATCAGCCTCTAACAAGCACACAGCACTTCAAACAATTTTCTCTCAACAACCAGTTACAATGTAAAGCTAAGTATTTCGAACAGTCTCTCTTCATTTAGTTTTGAACGTATGCAAACCATATATTCCTTTGGTGAGCAACCATTCATCCATGCTTAGAATATTGCTGCTATGTATGCTCCAGTGCTCCTGCTATTTATCTAGAGAACCTTGATAAAAATCCAAAGAAGAATCATCCATATTATAAGCCCTGACCTGGCAGCTCAGCTTCAGTCACTTTCCCACTGCTGTCACATTGCCTCCCTTTGCCTTTTCTATACATATTTTCATGGTAATTGTTCGGATGAGCCCTTCCCTATGGTACCTATTGTATTTTTATAATGAATCACAAACTCAGAGGAAAACAAATAACGGGTTTATTCAAAAAATGGTGGTACCGGAAACAACCAACTACAAAACAAGACTCTAACCAAGAGAGTTCTGTTTCCTTTATTTCTTTTGCAAGGTCGATAACTCTATTTAACTAGAATAGTCATTTACCATTCTTAATGGACAAAATAGTACAAGATTGGCAATGAGGTCTCACCAATTTACAGCTAAGCTGGCAAGATGTAACCATAAATTCTATGATAAGTTTCTTTTCGCACAATCTTTGCTTCTGGGACGCCCTTGCAGTTCCATGCTTTCCAACCAAATATAATCTGCAAAAATTTAAATGGAATGTTAATCAATATCTACTGGCCTCTCAATTAGACTTCTTTTGTTCTTGCTTTTTAGCAATGTTTCTCTTTCTAACTCTTCCCGTTGTGTCTCAGTGACTTTACTGCCTTGATGGGGTGAATTCAATTTAAATGCAATATCAATCACTATCTACTGTCCTCCTTATTACTCTTCTTTTGTTCTCGCTCTTTAGCAATGTTTCTGTTTCTAACTCTTCCCGTTGTGTCTAAGTGACTTTCCTGCCTTGATGGGGTGAATTCAATTTAAATGCAATATCAATCACTATCTACTGTCCTCCTTATTACTCGTCTTTTGTTCTCGCTCTTTAGCAATGTTTCTGTTTCTAACTCTTCCCGTTGTGTCTCAGTGACTTTCCTGCCTTGATGGGGTGAATTCAATTTAAATGCAATATCAATCACTATCTACTGTCCTCCTCATTACTCTTCTTTTGTTCTCGCACTTTAGCAATGTTTCTGTTTCTAACTCTTCCCGTTGTGTCTCAGTGACTTTCCTGCCTTGATGGAGTGAATTCAATTTAAATGCAATATCAATCACTATCTACTGTCCTCCTTATTACTCGTCTTTTGTTCTCGCTCTTTAGCAATGTTTCTGTTTCTAACTCTTCCCGTTGTGTCTCAGTGACTTTCCTGCCTTGATGGGGTGAATTCAATTTAAATGCAATATCAATCACTATCTACTCTCCTCCTCATTACTCTTCTTTTGTTCTTGCTCTTTAGCAATGTTTCTGTTTCTAACTCTTCCCGTTGTGTCTCAGTGACTTTCCTGCCTTGATGGAGTGAATTCAATTTAAATGCAATATCAATCACTATCTACTGTCCTCCTCATTACTCTTCTTTTGTTCTCGCTCTTTAGCAATGTTTCTGTTTCTAACTCTTCCCATTGTGTCTCAGTGACTTTCCTGCCTTGATGGAGAGAATTCAATTTAAATGCAATATCAATCACTATCTACTCTCCTCCTTATTACTCGTCTTTTGTTCTCGCTCTTTAGCAATGTTTCTGTTTCTAACTCTTCCCGTTGTGTCTCAGTGACTTTACTGCCTTAAGGGGGTGAATTCAATTCAAATGCAATATCAATCACTATCTACTGTCCTCCTCATTACTCTTCTTTTGTTCTCGCTCTTTAGCAATGTTTCTGTTTCTAACTCTTCCCGTTGTGTCTCAGTGACTTTCCTGCCTTGATGGGGTGAATTCAATTTAAATGCAATATCAATCACTATCTACTGTCCTCCTCATTACTCTTCTTTTGTTCTCGCTCTTTAGCAATGTTTCTGTTTCTAACTCTTCCCGTTGTGTCTCAGTGACTTTCCTGCCTTGATGGGGTGAATTCAATTTAAATGCAATATCAATCACTATCTACTGTCCTCCTCATTACTCTTCTTTTGTTCTCGCTCTTTAGCAATGTTTCTGTTTCTAACTCTTCCCGTTGTGTCTCAGTGACTTTCCTGCCTTGATGGGGTGAATTCAATTTAAATGCAATATCAATCACTATCTACTGTCCTCCTCATTACTCTTCTTTTGTTCTCGCTCTTTAGCAATGTTTCTGTTTCTAACTCTTCCCGTTGTGTCTCAGTGACTTTCCTGCCTTGATGCGTTGAATTCAATTTAAATGCAATATCAATCACTATCTACTGTTCTCCTCATTACTCTTCTTTTGTTCTCGCTCTTTAGCAATGTTTCTGTTTCTAACTCTTCCCGTTGTGTCTCAGTGACTTTCCTGCCTTGATGGGGTGAATTCAATTTAAATGCAATATCAATCACTATCTACTGTCCTCCTCATTACTCTTCTTTTGTTCTCGCTCTTTAGCAATGTTTCTGTTTCTAACTCTTCCCGTTGTGTCTCAGTGACTTTCCTGCCTTGATGGAGTGAATTCAATTTAAATGCAATATCAATCACTATCTACTGTCCTCCTTATTACTCGTCTTTTGTTCTCGCTCTTTAGCAATGTTTCTGTTTCTAACTCTTCCCGTTGTGTCTCAGTGACTTTCCTGCCTTGATGGGGTGAATTCAATTTAAATGCAATATCAATCACTATCTACTCTCCTCCTCATTACTCTTCTTTTGTTCTCGCTCTTTAGCAATGTTTCTGTTTCTAACTCTCCCCGTTGTGTCTCAGTGACTTTCCTGCCTTGATGGAGTGAATTCAATTTAAATGCAATATCAATCACTATCTACTGTCCTCCTCATTACTCTTCTTTTGTTTTCGCTCTTTAGCAATGTTTCTGTTTCTAACTCTTCCCGTTGTGTCTCAGTGACTTTCCTGCCTTGATGGAGTGAATTCAATTTAAATGCAATATCAATCACTATCTACTCTCCTCCTCATTACTCGTCTTTTGTTCTCGCTCTTTAGCAATGTTTCTGTTTCTAACTCTTCCCGTTGTGTCTCAGTGACTTTCCTGCCTTGATGGGGTGAATTCAATTTAAATGCAATATCAATCACTATCTACTCTCCTCCTCATTACTCTTCTTTTGTTCTCGCTCTTTAGCAATGTTTCTGTTTCTAACTCTTCCCGTTGTGTCTCAGTGACTTTCCTGCCTTGATGGAGTGAATTCAATTTAAATGCCATATTAATCACTATCTACTGTCCTCCTCATTACTCTTCTTTTGTTCTCGCTCTTTAGCAATGTTTCTGTTTCTAACTCTTTCGATTGTGTCTCAGTGACTTTCCTGCCTTGATGGGGTGAATTCAATTTAAATGCAATATCAATCACTATCTACTCTCCTCATTATTACTCGTCTTTTGTTCTCGCTCTTTAGCAATGTTTCTGTTTCTAACTCTTCCCGTTGTGTCTCAGTGACTTTCCTGCCTTGATGGGGTGAATTCAATTTAAATGCAATATCAATCACTATCTACTGTCCTCCTCATTACTCTTCTTTTGTTCTCGCTCTTTAGCAATGTTTCTGTTTCTAACTCTTCCCGTTGTGTCTCAGTGACTTTCCTGCCTTGATGGGGTGAATTCAATTTAAATGCAATATCAATCACTATCTACTGTCCTCCTCATTACTCGTCTTTTGTTCTCGCTCTTTAGCAATGTTTCTGTTTCTAACTCTTCCCGTTGTGTCTCAGTGACTTTCCTGCCTTGATGCGTTGAATTCAATTTAAATGCAATATCAATCACTATCTACTGTTCTCCTTATTACTCGTCTTTTGTTCTCGCTCTTTAGCAATGTTTCTGTTTCTAACTCTTCCCGTTGTGTCTCAGTGACTTTCCTGCCTTGATGGGGTGAATTCAATTTAAATGCAATATCAATCACTATCTACTGTCCTCCTCATTACTCTTCTTTTGTTCTCGCTCTTTAGCAATGTTTCTGTTTCTAACTCTTCCCGTTGTGTCTCAGTGACTTTCCTGCCTTGATGCGTTGAATTCAATTTAAATGCAATATCAATCACTATCTACTGTTCTCCTCATTACTCTTCTTTTGTTCTCGCTCTTTAGCAATGTTTCTGTTTCTAACTCTTCCCGTTGTGTCTCAGTGACTTTCCTGCCTTGATGGGGTGAATTCAATTTAAATGCAATATCAATCACTATCTACTGTTCTCCTCATTACTCTTCTTTTGTTCTCGCTCTTTAGCAATGTTTCTATTTCTAACTCTTCCCGTTGTGTCTCAGTGACTTTCCTGCCTTGATGGGGTGAATTCAATTTAAATGCAATATCAATCACTATCTACTGTCCTCCTCATTACTCTTCTTTTGTTCTCGCTCTTTAGCAATGTTTCTGTTTCTAAATCTTCCCGTTGTGTCTCAGTGACTTTCCTGCCTTGATGGAGTGAATTCAATTTAAATGCAATATCAATCACTATCTACTGTCCTCCTTATTACTCGTCTTTTGTTCTCGCTCTTTAGCAATGTTTCTGTTTCTAACTCTTCCCGTTGTGTCTCAGTGACTTTCCTGCCTTGATGGGGTGAATTCAATTTAAATGCAATATCAATCACTATCTACTCTCCTCCTCATTACTCTTCTTTTGTTCTCGCTCTTTAGCAATGTTTCTGTTTCTAACTCTTCCCGTTGTGTCTCAGTGACTTTCCTGCCTTGATGGAGTGAATTCAATTTAAATGCAATATCAATCACTATCTACTGTCCTCCTCATTACTCTTCTTTTGTTTTCGCTCTTTAGCAATGTTTCTGTTTCTAACTCTTCCCGTTGTGTCTCAGTGACTTTCCTGCCTTGATGGAGTGAATTCAATTTAAATGCAATATCAATCACTATCTACTCTCCTCCTCATTACTCGTCTTTTGTTCTCGCTCTTTAGCAATGTTTCTGTTTCTAACTCTTCCCGTTGTGTCTCAGTGACTTTCCTGCCTTGATGGGGTGAATTCAATTTAAATGCAATATCAATCACTATCTACTCTCCTCCTCATTACTCTTCTTTTGTTCTCGCTCTTTAGCAATGTTTCTGTTTCTAACTCTTCCCGTTGTGTCTCAGTGACTTTCCTGCCTTGATGGAGTGAATTCAATTTAAATGCCATATTAATCACTATCTACTGTCCTCCTCATTACTCTTCTTTTGTTCTCGCTCTTTAGCAATGTTTCTGTTTCTAACTCTTTCGATTGTGTCTCAGTGACTTTCCTGCCTTGATGGAGAGAATTCAATTTAAATGCAATATCAATCACTATCTACTCTCCTCATTATTACTCGTCTTTTGTTCTCGCTCTTTAGCAATGTTTCTGTTTCTAACTCTTCCCGTTGTGTCTCAGTGACTTTCCTGCCTTGATGGAGTGAATTCAATTTAAATGCAATATCAATCACTATCTACTCTCCTCATTATTACTCTTCTTTTGTTCTCGCTCTTTAGCAATGTTTCTGTTTCTAACTCTTCCCGTTGTGTCTCAGTGACTTTCCTGCCTTGATGGAGTGAATTCAATTTAAATGCAATATCAATCACTATCTACTCTCCTCATTATTACTCGTCTTTTGTTCTCGCTCTTTAGCAATGTTTCTGTTTCTAACTCTTCCCGTTGTGTCTCAGTGACTTTCCTGCCTTGATGGAGTGAATTCAATTTAAATGCAATATCAATCACTATCTACTGTCCTCCTCATTACTCTTCTTTTGTTCTCGCTCTTTAGCAATGTTTCTGTTTCTAACTCTTCCCGTTGTGTCTCAGTGACTTTCCTGCCTTGATGGAGTGAATTCAATTTAAATGCAATATCAATCACTATCTACTGTCCTCCTTATTACTCTTCTTTTGTTCTCGCTCTTTAGCAATGTTTCTGTTTCTAATTCTTCCCATTGTGTCTCAGTGACTTTTTAAAAAAAAATAATTACAGAAATACATTTTTTGTAAAAATAATTTTACCAGAAATACATTTTTTGTAAAAAAAAAATATTACCAGAAATACATTTTTTGTAAAAAAAAAAATATTACCAGAAATGCAGTTTTGTAAAAATTTTTTTACCAAAAATACATTTAAAAAAAAAAAATATTACCAGAAATACATTTTTTGCAAAAAATAATTTTACCAGAAATACATTTTTTTCTTTTAAAAATATTACCAGAAATACATTTTTTGTAAAAAAAAATATTACCAGAAATGCAGTTTTTTTAAAAAATTTACCAGAAATGCAGTTTTGTAAAAATTTTTTACCAGAAATACATTTTTTTATAAAAAAAATATTACCAGAAATACATTTCTTGTAAAAATAATTTTACCAGAAATACAGTTTTTGTAAAAAAGAAAAATATCACCAGAAATACATTTTTTGTTAAAAAAACCCAAATAATATTATCAGCAATACATTTTTGTAAAAGCAATTATGAATGCTCCCCAAAAAATTAAATTTAGGCATTAAATGACCCATACTGATAAACAAATTTCAGTATTAGATGACCCAATGCGTTGATATGCTGCCAAACAAACAAATAAACAGCAGTGAGTTGCTTCATGGCAAATAAAGAAGCAATATTACTTGCTATCAGTAATATTTACATTTATTTTTTAATTATAGCCATGTCACCATATATTGGTGACAAAATTAATTCTGTTTTTATTTTATACCTCCTATACATTTTTATACCTCTTATACATTTTTTATACCCCTATACATTTTTTATACCTCCTATACATTTTTTATACATCCTATACATTTTTGTACAACTATATATTTTTTATACCTCTTATACATTTTTGTACAACTATATATTTTTTATACCTCTTATACATTTTTATACCTCCTATACATTTTAATTACTCTATACATTTTTATACCTCCTATACATTTTTTATACCCCTATACATTTTTTATACCTCCAATACATTTTTTATACCTCCAATACATTTTTTACACCTCCTATACATTTTTATGCCTCCTATACATTTTTATGCCCCTATACATTTTTTAAACCTCCTATACATTTATAAATCATTCAAGTAAAAGTTAAGAGAAGCAGAGTGTCAAATGGATTTTCATAAAATTTCATAGGAAGCCACAAACATTCTTTTATATAGGAATATGCAGTCTTCAACATTTGTTGAAGCAACTTAAAATGAAAATATAACTTTCACGAGTATCTGGCAACACAGCATAAATGAAAATGCTGTCATCAATATATGGTGACATGGCAGTTAACATATTAAACAAAAGTATTGGGGTGGTGCATAATTATCAGGCATTTTTTAAACAATATCTATTATGCAAACAAAAACATAACAATTCAGCAATAACATTATTAAATGTTTATTCTGAAGCGTATGATTATTGATACACATTTTTATAACCTGAAAATAAAATAATATTTTTATTAAAAAAAGTAAACAAAACAGCAATTTTTATTAACAAATAACTTGCCTAGAAAAACGCCTGATAATTATGCACCAACCCAATAAGTTGTGGAGAGTGATACTCACTTATATCCTAAAAGTACATTGCAGTCAAAAAATAGATTATGTACAAGTATTTTTTTAATTTCCTTTATTCCTGAGACAGAGAATCATTTTCCTGATACAAGACTGATCCCACATGTGGCACACCAAGCAATTTTCAATGGCATGCAGCTGCAAATGACATCACAAAATTTGAACCAATAACAACTACAACTCAAAGAAGATATTTAGCTGGTTCAAGTTTAAGATATACTAAAGTATATATACGGTATATTACTATATAAATGGAATGGGGAAAATTGAATTATGAGTTGAGTATTGAACTCACAACTCTTTGGATCCAGTCACTGAATTACTTGAACCAACGCTTTTATCCACTGGGCCATGTGTCATTACCTGGCTACGGCAGAGGTGAACAATAACTTGGAGAGTTGAGTTAAAAGGAAATAACTGATACTGAAATATCCGGAAGAGGCAGGGCACATGGAAATAAAACAATCTACCCTGGTAGATGAAATAAAAGGTTTGGTTTGAAATTGAATTATGAGTTGAGTATTGAACTCCTAACTCTTTGGATCCAGTCACTGAATTACTTGAACCAACACTTTTATCCACTGGGCCATGTGTCATTACCTGGCTACAGCAGAGGTGAACAATAACTTGGAGAGTTGAGTTAAAAGGAAATAACTGATACTGAAATATCCGGAAGAGGCAGGGCACATGGAAATAAAACAATCTACCCTGGTAGATGAAATAAAAGGTTTGGTTTGAAATTGAATTATGAGTTGAGTATTGAACTCCTAACTCTTTGGATCCAGTCACTGAATTAATTCAACCAACACTTTTATCCACTGGGCCATGTGTCATTACCTGGCTACAGCAGAGGTGAACAATAACTTGGAGAGTTGAGTTAAAAGGAAATAACTGATACTGAAATATCCGGAAGAGGCAGGGCACATGGAAATAAAACAATCTACCCTGCTAGATGAAATAAAAGGTTTGGTTTGAAATTGAATTATGAGTTGAGTATTGAACTCCTAACTCTTTGGATCCAGTCACTGAATTAATTCAACCAACACTTTTATCCACTGGGCCATGTGTCATTACCTGGCTATGGCAGAGGTGAACAATAACTTGGAGAGTTGAGTTAAAAGGAAATAACTGATACTGAAATATCCGGGAGAGGCAGGGCACATGGAAATAAAACAATCTACCCTGGTAGATGAAATAAAAGGTTTGGTTTGAAATTGAATTATGAGTTGAGTATTGAACTCTTAACTCTTTGGATCCAGTCACTCAATTACTTGAACCAACGCTTTTATCCACTGGGCCATGTGTCATTACCTGGCTACGGCAGAGGTGAACAATAACTTGGAGAGTTGAGTTAAAAGGAAATAACTGATACTGAAATATCTGGGAGAGGCAGGGCACATGGAAATAAAACAATCTACCCTGGTAGATGAAATAAAAGGTTTGGTTTGAAATTGAATTATGAGTTGAGTATTGAACTCCTAACTCTTTGGATCCAGTCACTGAATTACTTGAACCAACACTTTTATCCACTGGGCCATGTGTCATTACCTGGCTACAGCAGAGGTGAACAATAACTTGGAGAGTTGAGTTAAAAGGAAATAACTGATACTGAAATATCTGGGAGAGGCAGGGCACATGGAAATAAAACAATCTACCCTGGTAGATGAAATAAAAGGTTTGGTTTGAAATTGAATTATGAGTTGAGTATTGAACTCCTAACTCTTTGGATCCAGTCACTGAATTACTTGAACCAACACTTTTATCCACTGGGCCATGTGTCATTACCTGGCTACAGCAGAGGTGAACAATAACTTGGAGAGTTGAGTTAAAAGGAAATAACTGATACTGAAATATCTGGGAGAGGCAGGGCACATGGAAATAAAACAATCTACCCTGGTAGATGAAATAAAAGGTTTGGTTTGAAATTGAATTATGAGTTGAGTATTGAACTCCTAACTCTTTGGATCCAGTCACTGAATTAATTCAACCAACACTTTTATCCACTGGGCCATGTGTCATTACCTGGCTACAGCAGAGGTGAACAATAACTTGGAGAGTTGAGTTAAAAGGAAATAACTGATACTGAAATATCCGGAAGAGGCAGGGCACATGGAAATAAAACAATCTACCCTGCTAGATGAAATAAAAGGTTTGGTTTGAAATTGAATTATGAGTTGAGTATTGAACTCCTAACTCTTTGGATCCAGTCACTGAATTAATTCAACCAACACTTTTATCCACTGGGCCATGTGTCATTACCTGGCTATGGCAGAGGTGAACAATAACTTGGAGAGTTGAGTTAAAAGGAAATAACTGATACTGAAATATCCGGGAGAGGCAGGGCACATGGAAATAAAACAATCTACCCTGGTAGATGAAATAAAAGGTTTGGTTTGAAATTGAATTATGAGTTGAGTATTGAACTCTTAACTCTTTGGATCCAGTCACTCAATTACTTGAACCAACGCTTTTATCCACTGGGCCATGTGTCATTACCTGGCTACGGCAGAGGTGAACAATAACTTGGAGAGTTGAGTTAAAAGGAAATAACTGATACTGAAATATCTGGGAGAGGCAGGGCACATGGAAATAAAACAATCTACCCTGGTAGATGAAATAAAAGGTTTGGTTTGAAATTGAATTATGAGTTGAGTATTGAACTCCTAACTCTTTGGATCCAGTCACTGAATTACTTGAACCAACACTTTTATCCACTGGGCCATGTGTCATTACCTGGCTACAGCAGAGGTGAACAATAACTTGGAGAGTTGAGTTAAAAGGAAATAACTGATACTGAAATATCTGGGAGAGGCAGGGCACATGGAAATAAAACAATCTACCCTGGTAGATGAAATAAAAGGTTTGGTTTGAAATTGAATTATGAGTTGAGTATTGAACTCCTAACTCTTTGGATCCAGTCACTGAATTACTTGAACCAACACTTTTATCCACTGGGCCATGTGTCATTACCTGGCTACAGCAGAGGTGAACAATAACTTGGAGAGTTGAGTTAAAAGGAAATAACTGATACTGAAATATCTGGGAGAGGCAGGGCACATGGAAATAAAACAATCTACCCTGGTAGATGAAATAAAAGGTTTGGTTTGAAATTGAATTATGAGTTGAGTATTGAACTCCTAACTCTTTGGATCCAGTCACTGAATTACTTGAACCAACACTTTTATCCACTGGGCCATGTGTCATTACCTGGCTACAGCAGAGGTGAACAATAACTTGGAGAGTTGAGTTAAAAGGAAATAACTGATACTGAAATATCTGGGAGAGGCAGGGCACATGGAAATAAAACAATCTACCCTGGTAGATGAAATAAAAGGTTTGGTTTGAAATTCCAATCACCTGAAGAAGGCCAGAGCGTACAACAGCCGATATGTCATGAAAATGGCAACGAAGATGAGGAAAACAGTCCAAACAATGTAAAGAGTGTAAATAATTATAAGACCTCATCTCAGAAATATAGACGGATATCTTCTAAAATAGGGGTCAGCAACGTATGGCACGTGTTCCACACCAAGCAATTTCCAATGGTATGTAACCGTAAATGACATCATGAAGTCCGAACCAATAACTCCCACAATACAAAGAAGACATTTAGCTGTTTCAATTTTAGTATATACTAAAGTATATATACTATGAAATAGACAAAGTCTGATAATTATTTTAAGACATTTTATGTTTATACATTCTTTTTATAGATACAAATATTTAAGTAAATGCTTTGTTTGTAATAAACAGTATTAATAACATTCAGGCCGATAAATATAAAAAGAATTTATAAACATAAAAATGTCTTCAAATATATACTATATATTACTATATAAGATATTGTAGAACAGGTATATTGAGCTTGACTTGTACAAAAATACCTATGCTGTTGGCACACAGAATCATTTTAAAACCCTAAGTTGGCACATAGCTAGCAGAAGATTGCCAACCCCTGATCTGAGAGACCCCCTTTCTGCCTTCCATCAGTATGGCTGATGCTACCCTCCAGGAGAGTGGCTTATGCCTTCTCAGGCTAACATTCTCGGCTGACATGAAGTGAAATGACTATAGTGAATCCATTGCTCAGAAAGTTGGCTCACTGTGTCGTGCTAAACATTTTTTTGCTCCAGAGTCTTACATCTCTATAAGTCTATCATTAATCCAGATTTAGAATATTGCTGTTGTATATGGTCCAGTGCTCCTGCTATATATTTAGAGATTCTTGATATAATCCAAAGAATAATCTGCAATAATATTAGTCCTGACCAGGCTTCTCAGCTTCAGTCACTCTCCTATTGTCATAAAGTTGCTATGCCAACAGCTTCTATAATTAACAGTTTCTTTTCCTGCACTTCTCACTTGTTGAACTCCCTTCCAACTCCATGTTTTCCAGCCAACTTTAATCTGCAAAAATTTAAATGCAATGTCAATCGCTATTTACAGTTTTCCTGATTATGCTTCTTTTCAAGAAACAGCAATATTATCAGCCATGACCTGGCATTTCAGATTCAGTCACTTTCCCACCACTGTATGGTTGCTTCCTTTTGCCTTTTCTATAAATACTTTCACAGTAATTGTTCAGATGAGCTCTTTGCTGTCGTACTTAGACACTATGAATTTAAGTGTAGTAGGTTTCATCAATTTACAGTGGAATTGGTTAGATATAACCATAAATTCTTTGCGAACAGTTTCTTTTCTCGCACTTCTCACTTGTGGAACTCTCTTTCAACTCCATGCTTTCCAGTTGACTTTGCTCTTCAAAAATCTAAATGCAATATTAATCCTTATCTACTGCCTTCCTGATTACTCTACTATTGTTCTTGCCCCTTAGTAATGTTTCTGTTTTCTAATTCTTTCACACTCAGTAACCCCTTGTGACTTAGTGGCTTTACTGCCTTGCTTGAAGTAAATTCAATAATGAAAAAAAAAGAAAATTAAAATAAATTGCTAAGATTAGTCTAATCTGGCAAAATACCACAAGTATTTGGCACCCAGTAAAGGTCGAGTTCATTAAATTACAAGATTTATTAGACTAGCTTTCTAACTATTGTCAGATGGTGAAAAGACCTTTATAATATTGTGACAAATTTCCTGGAGTTAAACAAGCACAGTGCATTGTTTGTTTCACATGTAGGTGGCCATTTGCATTGTGAAAAATGTGCATACATGAGTGTAATCATCATCATCATCATCTGAATGCCACATAAACTCTTTTTTTCTACAATGGTCTATCAGCAGCAGCCATCAGCAATTCTAGTACAGTCATACCTGTCCATTTTTTGACATTGTCCAACCAGTCTTTGCGTTAGCATCGTCTCCTACATCCACTTTCAATGGTGTCTTTCATGATGGTCTTATACATGCTGTCATCCTTGCAATGTGTCCAAGCCATGCCATTTTTCTCTGTTTGACAGTGGCGAGAAGAGGTTCCTGGTGTCCCACAAAAATTTCAACCCTTTTCCATGCAAACTCTATTGACTAATGAATACTCATGACTTCAGATTGTCTTTAAGGGTTCACTTGAAGTGGCAAGGAGTGTACCATCTGCAGCAGTTGAGAAAAGGTTGTGATCATCTTCACCAATGATCTGTGGTGATGTATGTGCACAATAATTGATGCTGCTTGAGTTAATTTCTTTTCTTTCTGCTGCGAAAATCCTATTTTTGACTCTCCTTGTGTTTATGTTACAGAATCAGCCTGCTCACAAGAACAATTATTTATCAAGCTTAGATTAATACATCACAATGCTACAAATATAAAGTGCTCGGTTGGGACCAAAGACATTATTGTAGTAATAGTTTATGAGACTAGTCTGTAAGTCATCAAACATTAATGAAGCATCCCTTCTTTTATACAGATATTTACTAAGCATAGGTTAGTCTGGTACAAGGTTTATGATACTCAGTAAAAGTTAAGCTCACTATTGTAGTGATGATCTGATAGGATAATGTTATATATTCAGTGATATAGCTTGAATATTATAAAAGTTATGGTTGTTGTGTTTAAAGTTGGCAGACAGGTGGATGGGAGCTAGTTATGTGCCTTAAGTACATGTCATGATTACATCACTTTAGATCAGTGGTTTCCAACTGATTTGGGGCCATGCTCCACTTTGGTATTTCTAAAGTTTTGGTGCCACCCTGTAATATTTGATTCTTACATATTCAAAATTTTACTGCAATTCATGTGAAGGGAGCTTAAAAGGCCATTAACTTACTAACAGATTGAGAAGCAAACTGAATGATCTGACATGCTTATTGGCTGACAAAACATGGACTCTTCCAGTGACATCCATCATGCCCTCTCCTTACGCGCTGATTGGCTGGCAAAACATGGACTCTTCCAGCGACATCCATCATGCCCTCTCCTTACGCACCGATTGGCTGACAAAACATGGACGCTTCCAGCGACATCCATCACGCCCTCTGCTTACGCGCTGATTGGCTGACAAATCATGGAATCTTCCAGCGACATCCATCATGTCCTTTCCTTATGCGCTGATTGGCTGACAAAACATAGACCCTTCCAGCGACATGCATCATGCCCTCTCCTTACATGCTGATTGGCTGACAAAATATGGGCTCTTCCAGCAAAATGCATTACACCCTCTCCTTTGTTGACCGAGACACCCGAGTGTGGGGAGACAGGAAATACCCTGTATGCCAATTACACATGTACGTTTTAATAATGCAAACTGTATATATATGGTATTAACACACATTAACATTAACACTCTCACTCAGACTCACTAGAAAACAATTCACTGTTAATAACTTATTCTCAAATTGCCCCCTTATTCTGTTGGTATAGTAAACCGAAGGGTACAGATCCTACACAAGCCCCACCAAAATATTACCATGCCCCACCAATGGGACATGCGCTCCACATTGGGAATCATCGCTTTAGACCAAGAAATGCATATAAAGAGATTAGTAAGCAACCAATGAACAGCCTTGAGACACTCATGCTTGGGAACATTTGCAAGACATTCATTTTGTTGATGAATTTTTCTAATTAAAGAAAGTATTTTTTTGCCTATGACAAATACAGAAGAAATTGCAGCAAACATGGACAGATGTGCCTGCAACAAGATGCAATGTCAAAAGAACGATTTTTTTTTAACTCCCTTCACTCTTCAGCAATGTTTATTATTTTAAAAAGCGATGATTAGAATTGGAATAAAAATATAAACAGATGATGAAAGGGAATTTATACATTGAGAATTTAAAAGAAAAATATTGAACACTATTTTTTATTAAATTGTTTATTTTCAAGAATAATTTTAAATTATTTTAAAAACTCAAACAATTAAAAATAAGGCAATGCAATATTTATCATTTACTAATTTATCAAGAAATAAATGTGAAAATAATTTTTTATTCATGAATTTATAAACATTTGCTAAATAATTAAAATATGTGAACAAACTATACGGAAACCCTTATTATTTACCATTTTATAAAGTTTGAATCGATTGGCAATTAGTCAATGTTTTGCCAACCATTCCAATAAATGACACCATTTTTTTTTAACTATCTTCACTCTTTGGCAATGTTTAATGCTTTAAAAAGTGATGATTGGAATTATAATAAAACCTAAAAATGATTTTGTACATTTTCTTTGTTCTTGAAAATTGACAACAAAAATAATAAACATGATTAGGTTATTTCTTTACACTATGTATTTACTTATTATATTATTTATTGGAATGGTTGGCAAAACATTTGCTAATTGCTGTAAATAGACAATCTAATAAATAAATAGGGTTTAATATTTTTCTTGTAAATTCTCAGAGTAATGTTTGTATATTTTAAGGAAGATATAAGTACACAAAAATAAAGAAATTTTGCATATCGACTGGTGGAAACATGTTTTATCAAAGAACTGTCCAGGACATCTCCATCCTTTTTCAGCCATTGAAAAACAAAGAGAGAGAAAATTTTGATTTTTGTTTCAATTGATGGTAAAATGCTTGTTCTGATGCATCATGGGAGTACTCTACATATATTTAACTATTTTTTTATAATCTAACATTTTCTTTCTTTACTGTTAATTACCATCCTTATATGTATTTTAATTGCTTAACTTATAATTTTTCTTTTATTATTAATTGGTAATTATTTTGGTTCCATCTGCACAGTCTAGTAAAAAGGGTTGGTGGAATTTTCAGTAATTTAATGGAAAATTCAGTAATTTATTTGTTGCTATAACTTTAAATGCTTAGACAAGCTTGTAAAGGAAAGCTAGAAAAAAGAACTGCAAGAAGAGTTCACTAAAAGATATGGCCCAAACTATGAGCTACATATCAGTAATATCAAAATCCTTAAATTTAACATTTTGGTTAATCTAATAACAGATCTATTACAACATTTTGGCTGTTGTACACTCTGGCCTTCTTCAGTCAAACTGAACCCTTTATTTCACTCACTGGGTAGACTGTTCTAGTTCCACATGCCATGTTTAATGGATGTCAGTTATCACCTGTTAATTCCCCTCTCCAAGTTCTCCACTGCCTTAACTGGATATTGAACTCACACTCTTTGGGTCCTGTCACTGGATCTAACCAACACCTTTATCCACTGTGCCATTTGTCCTTGAGGACATTTGTGTATGAATTTCTGGGTATTATAAACCTAATGTCTTCAACATCATTTTTTACATGTGTTCATATTGCAATTTTTGCTGTTATCATTACATGTTTTTACCAGAGCTCATATTGCAATTTTTGTTGTTATTTTCACTTTTCTCTAGCACTCTTTATTACTGGTTTCCATATTGTATTCGTTTCTGTGCTTGGTCGGCTCAGTTCCACGTGCCATGTCTAATGGATATCAGTTATCAGTTATCTCCTGTTAATTCTCCTCTTCAAGTTCTCCACCGCCTAAACCAGGTATAGAACTCACAATCTTTAGGTCCTGTCACTGGATCTAACTAATGCCTTTATCCACTGTGTCCTTGAGGACAAAACAAACATTCTACTCCAGTGAGCGAAATAAAGGGTTCAGTTCGACATTCCAACCACCTGAAGAACGGCTGAAATGTTGTAATAAATATAGCGACAAAGATGTGGACAATAGTCTGAATAATGTAAATAGTGTATATAATACCGCATCTCAGAAATATAGATAGATACTAATAACAGATGTTGTAAAATATGAAATTGAAATCTAGGCACAAAGAAATAGAGAAAGATATCTTTCAGAAACTAAGCAAAGTATCAAAAGATAAGAAAATGTTATTTGAAACAAAGAAAAGAATGCTGAAATGCTAGGCAATATCAATTCTACAAAATAGTATTAAACACTAGTTTATCTCCTTGATGAACTGAGAGACTTTCAAGCAACAGTGATAGGGTTTTGACTGATGAATTCTAAAAATACCATTGCACGGAAGAGATGAGCAACAAGGAAGCTTTAAGGAAAAACAAGAACAACAAGTAAACTGATACTTACAATCTGAAAAAGACAGCTGAAATTTCTGGGACACGTTATTAGGAAAGAGGAAATTTAAAGTTAGCACTCCCAGGTCATATCCAAGGCAATAGCAGAAATGGGGAAAACGATGAATAATCTACTTAACTAGTTTGAATGTGAATGGATGGCAGGAAAAAAGACAAAAAGGGATGGTAACAGATAAAAAGTTGCATAAAACAATAAAATAGTGGAAGTTGTGGAGAGCCATAATCGCTCATGTTCTAAAAGGATATGGCATATAAAAGAAGAAGAAGAAGAAGAAGAATATAAATGACAAAACCAGAACTAAAAGGAATGGTAAAAAGTAAAATTTGCATAGAACAACAAAAGACTGGAAATTGTGGAGAGCCATGATCGCTCACGTCCTAAAAGGATATGGCATATAAAAGAAGAAGAATACAGATGCCAGAACCAGGACAAAAAGGAATGGTAAAGAGTAAAAAGTTGCATAAAACAATAAAATAGTGGAAGTTGTGGAGAGCCATAATCGTCAAAGTCTTGAAGGGACATGGCATATAAGAGAAGAAGAAGAATATGTACAGTGGAGTAATGGATAGTGGCTCGAATTGAGGAATCGGAGAGCTGAGTTCAAATTCCAGTCAAATCCATTACATTCACTTACGTGCTAATACCTTTGGGAAAGATATAAATCCTCTTCTTCTCCCCCCAGCTATGGGTAAATAGCAGGACAGACCAGGTTCTATAGACTTGGATGGCAACTGGTCTACCACAGAAAGAAATGGCAACCTACTGCAGGAAAAAATCAGCCTTGTCAGTCATGTATCAGGTATGGCACATAACTGACTGACTGAAAGAGTAAAAAGTTGCATAGAGCAACAAAAGATTGGAAGTTGTGGAGAGCCACAATCACTCACGTCCTAAAAGGACATGGCATATAAAAGAAGAAGAATATAGATATCAGAACCAGGGCAAAGTGCAATGGTAAAGGGTAAAAAGTTACCTAGAACAATAAAAGACTGGTAGTTGTGGAGAGCCATGATTGTCTACATCTTCAAGTGACATGGGATATAAAAGAAGAGTAAAGATAGCAAACCAGGACAAAAAGGAATGGTAAAAGGTAAAAAGTTACTTAAAACAATAAAAGACTGGAAGATGTGGAGAGCCATGATTGCCAATATCCTGAAGAGACATGGCATATAAAAGAGAGAAGAATCATAACATTACACATGGATTTTGAAATATTTTTGAAACATTTAAATTCTTTGCAGGAAAGTCGAGCACTTGCACTGAGGAAACAAATTTAAATTGCAGTTGCTTTTGTTCCCAGAATTTCAATTTGTTAAAATTTTTAAAAATAATTTCAATTTGATTCATTTTTAACATTTTCAATTAAAAATTTAAATAAAACATTAATTAAGTAATTTAAATAAAGAATAGTAAAAAAAAATAAGTTAATTCAAAATTTAAATTAAAAAAATTAAAATTGAGTTGAAAAATTTTTAAATTTAAATGTCAGAATTAATTTTTTTTTTTAAATAGATGTGTCCACTTGTAAAAGAAATAGGAAAGAATTTTCTGGGAAATAATTTTTGTAGTTTAGTCTTTTTTAGATCTTCCTCAAACTATGACATTTGTCAGAATAAAAAAATACATGGCCTAGCGTTGGTTGATTGATCCAAAAGTAACTGTAATTCAAAGAGCTGTGAGTTCAATCCTTGGCCACAGCAGAGAAAACAAAATCTTGTTCAGTTGTCAAGATGAATTAACTAAAACTGAAATATTCAAAGGTATGGAATTAAAACAATTTACTTTGAAATTCCAACAAATATCACCTGAAGAAGTCCAGTGCATGTAATGGTTGAAACGTTGTGAATATGGCAATAATGATGAGGACAACAGTCCAAACAATGTAAATAGTTACAATACCTCATCTCAGGTCGCTTTTTATCAATTTAGAAGGTGGCTTCCTGTTTATAATGTGGGTTGCCACACTTTGCCAAAAGTACTTGCTAGGGGACGCTCCTTAAGCCTGTAAAAAAAACATGATATTCTCAGTCACCCTCTTTTAGCCCTTTCAAACTCTTGCTTTCAGATGTAGTTGGATGTTGGTAAAGCGTCCCCACCTCTGGGACACATTCATTTTAACAATAAAAGAAGAGGAATTAAGAAGACAAGACATAATGACGAACATTACATTTAAATCTTTGAAGATTAAAGTTGATGGGAAAGGATGAAGCCAGGAGGGAGTTCCACAACTAAGAAGAGTGAAAGAAGAAACTCTTAGCATAGAATTTGCACTTACATCTAGCAGCCATTTCACCTGTAAAATGATGAGACCTTGCTGCCAATCTAGAACTGGGCTTAAATTCATAAAGTCTAGGAACCAAAAAAAGAAAGCTCACCAGAAGAATTATCATGAAAATATTTATAGAAAAGGCACAGGGAAGCTATATTAAGGCAGGAGGAAAGTTGCTGAAGCCAAGATGCCAGGTCAGGACCAATAATGTTGCAGATTCCTCTTTGTATTTTTATTTAGAATCTCTAAGTATACAGCAGAAGCACCAGACAAGATGTGCTAACAATATTCAATGCATGGACAAACGGTAGATTTATAAATATATAAGATAGATTTTGGAAAGGTGTTTAAATATGAAACAGACTGTCGCCACTATGTGTTACCCTCAATGTCCACTTCTGTAATTACATATGCTCTATCTCTGATATTGAGCACTTTAACCCAGAAATATAGCATACTTTCAAACTATATTTTTATTACACACACACACATATATATATGAAGAAATATAGTTTTAAGGTATGCTATATTTATGTGATAAAGTGCTCAATATCAGAGCATATGTGAATATAAAAGTGAATATTGAAGTCAACATTCAGAGGCGACAGGCTGTTTCATGCTAGACGCAATTGTCAGCCTGATGATTGTGCTTAACCTGAAACAGTCTGTCACCTCTGAGTGTTGACTTCAATGTTTACTTTTATCATATATATATATATATATATATATATATATATATATATATATATATATATATACTTTTTTGTCTTAAGTAATGTCGAATGTTGCTACATTTTTTTTTCAAGGATTGTGTTTGGTGTATGTTTACATAACTGTTTTTACTTAACTCCAATTTTCCCATTTTTCAAATCGCCCAATACAATTACTCAAAATTCTGAAGGGTGTTGTAATGCAAGAGAAGCAGCCAACATTAAACAAGGTATTTTTTTCCATAGAGGACAATATATTAAAGTGTGTATAAAAAAATATGCATAAAAATTTCAGTTTGACAGTCACCTGGTTTTTTTATTTACATGAAACCATAAGTTCACTTCTTTTATTTAATATATTCAGATGACCCATATTTTACAGTATTAAAATTCTCACACATGAAACTTTTAGTTGTTTTCTCTTTTTCTATCAGAGAAAACATTCCTATACCAAAGTGTTGTGTTACCAATTTGGCCATAGGAGACCATCATAAAGCAGATAAATTTCTTAAGTAGGTAACAGCACATTAGTTTATCATGATGACTTCCCATGGTCAAATTGGTAATGACATGAATCAGCTATAGGATTAGTTTCCTTGCTGAAAGAAAGGGATACTGGTTCAATTTCTGTTGAGAGTCATATTTTTCTTTAGTAGGACTTCTCGCTCTAGGCAGGTTGATAATAATTTTACTATTTAAAAAAATTAAAAAACACCGATATCAACTTGTAACCACTAAAAATAACACATATACAAATAAAATCAATGGCTTTACTACCTTGCGTGGCATGAACTTGATTAAAAATAAAAAGTTAAAATATAATCAGCATTAGAACACAAAATTATTTTATCTGCTACAATTTGTGTTACGATAGAAATAATCATTTACTAAATCCTTCTTGTAATATCTCAGCTTATATAAACAGGTTATTTTAAAATTTTCACAACTAACTGAATTTTGCTATTAAAATATCATCATTATAGAAGTAAAGCATAAGGTTTAAGGATCCAAGTTCTAGATTTAGGATTGTCCCACAGGAAAATAGCCTAGTGGATTAAAGCATTGACTCATTAATTTGATGATAGATTAATTGTAAGTTCAATCCCTGGGTTAGGTAGTGCAGACTTAGACTCAGAAGAAACAGGGCAAGCAATAGCAGAACTAAATAATAGGAATGATAATATCAGCCATTTCCCTACAAGGAAACATTCAGCATTCATTGACTGAACAGCCAGTGCTATTGTCAGTTGAAATTTATCAAATTTATTTCTTAAAACAATTTTTCAGGAAAATATCTTTCTCAAGTCCAGTAGCTCCTATTGCTCTTTCCAGTATTGAAGAGCAAGAAGGGGCTTACAAACACCAGTTCCCATACAATCACCAAAGTTAAGCAATGTTGTGCCTGGACAGTACCTAGAAAAGTGACAGCTTGGGAATACCAGGTGCTGTAAGCTTGGATGTGCAGGTGGTGTAATGCCTGGAATTGTTAATTTGAGAGCTGGGTTCCAATTCCCATTGGATTCGTTATGTTCACTTATGCACTAATACCCTTGGGAAAGGTAGGAATTCACCTCTTCTCTCCACAGTTTTAGGTTAATTAATAAGACTTGTATCAGTAAAAAAACATTGTTATCTTAAGAGAGAAAAATTCTTACAATCTAAAAAAAAATATTTTCTGGCTTTAGATAACCTGCAGTTGATTGATAAGTCACAAAATATGAATCAGGATGAAATAAGAGCAAATAGAAATATCCCTAGATATAGTAGAACAAGAAAAGTTTAAACCTGTAGATTATATAAAGGGTTCAGTCTTTTCTACAAATATTTCCATGGCAACTTTTCGGATGAGCTTTTTTCACTGGTGCCTCAGCTACATGAATTTAAGTATGATACTAGATTGGCAGTTAGGTCTCACCATTATACTGTTAAACTAGCTAGATGCAAACTCAACTTCTACTCTAACACTTTCTTTTCTTGCACTTCCCACCTGTGCAACTCCCTTTCGATTTCTTGCTTCCTTGCCACCTACAATCTTCAGAAATGTAAATGCAATGTCAATTGTCATCTTCTGTCTTCCCGAAGCCTGTTTCTTTTATTGTCCTTCCCTCACTTCTCACCAAAATCTTCCCATTCTCTTTCACTCCCTGTAGGTGTGTAGGTGATGCTCTATCATAGCACCACAATAACATGACCCCTGTCTATACTGTTAAACAGCATGATCAGATGTTGTTGACGGTGTGAAAGTCAAGGAATATTCTTTATGAATATTCCAAGATGCAAACACCAAGAAGAAAGTATATTTTCATGGAAAATGTTCTGACAAGCTACATTCTTTCGTTTCACCAGTTCATACCGTTACAGCTAAGACCTGCTATGTTACCTTTCTTTGTATTCCATTGATAAGAAGGAACTTACGTTCAGACAACTTCTTCTCAAGAACTGCTACATTGCAAAAGAGACTCCCAAGTGAATTATTCCCCAATCACTACAATTTTAATCTCTTTAAGTCTTGGGCCAACCACTATCTATTTTCAATAACTTTATTCAGTGACCCTCTACCTTGAGTGACTCTTAGGCCATTTACTGGGTGAACAACTATAAAAAAAAGTAAATGTCCTTAAAATTTACAGAGATCCTAGAATTTTCTTATATTTGGTCTGATTTTCTTATATTTTGGTCTGATTTTCCTTCTTTCTTATTTCTGTCATATTCCAGTATTTTTTCTGGCCCAAACTAATCAGAGGAATTGCTATATCCCAGGCTGTTGGGATGAACAAAAATGAATGGAAATAAATGACAAATGTATTTTAACACATAAATAAACAATTTTTATTCATTCACTGTCTAAGAACAGCAAGGATTGTATGGATTTAATTCCACATGCATGTCAGCTGGTTGCCATGTTCAGTTCATAAGTCGCACCCTCGTCTATGAAAATTATGGTGTCAATCTAATGATATATATATATATATATATATATATATATATATATATATATATATGCATATTTCATTGAATACGACAGACAAGGTAATTTTATTTAGTTTTTTATACAATTTCTCATGCAATCTAATAATTTTTTTCTTTTCGGATGATAAATTATATAAAAACTGTCTGAATGTTCTTTTTATCTGAGCGCTTTCGGCTATACATTTAGCCATTTTCAAGGATTAAATATTTTAACTGTTATATAAGAAATAGTTTGTTGTATGTATGTTTTATAAAATGTTTTCATTTTTCAAAACACAGTTAATATATTGTGTCCATGTTAATATTATTAAGTGTTGGGTTTTTGTCTTTATTAATAAGGCTTCCGTTATTTTTAGCCATTTTTTGCATGTAGATGATGCTATTATATTAGTGTTGTCAACAAGTATGTTACGAATAGTGTCCGGTAAATATTTCAATGAGATCTAATTGAGCTATGCATGACTCGCTGTTTCCCATTTTCGTTCTCTCTGGCAACATAACAGAAACACAGAGGGATCTCCGACAGCTTCAATTTCCATTGGTTATTATTACACGTATGACCAACTTTTTGATCACCGTTCACCCTGCTTGTTGTACAGACATGTGTTATATTTTCTCTGCATAGGACACGTGTAAATATGTGTATATAATTTGGTGTATGACAGCGGGATAAAACTCTCTCTGAGAACAAAGCATGTTTGTCATTCCTTTTCCTTTCAGACATTCTGTTCAGTCCGTAAAATAACGTGTTATTATATCATGGATATAATAATGCCAATAATGAGGGAAATGGAAAATGGGTAAATACATCTTTCAGAGTGCACCCATGTAGTGGGCTAGCCAATCTTTATTGGTGACAAATACAAATTAAACTGACCCTCTACTATTTTTACTAAACCAAATGCAACAAAGACAACAACGAAAAGAGAAATAATCAAATAGGCAGATATTTGTTTTAACAGAAAATATTTTTATATAACAAGTACATACGATATAATAAAGTTGTTTAAAATACTTTAGAGTTCTTGGTTGCATGATCAAGGGTAATATAAAAGGTGTTATGTTATAGATCTGGTAAGGATTTAAACAGTTTATGTTAATGGTGAAATTGAATGAAATAGATTGCTTGACTTACTATAGAGTTGTCTCACTTCGACTGATATAGTTACGATTTCCTTTATGTTGTTAAGCTATTGAGTGAGTTGGTTTCTGAATCTCGTCTTGGTTGAATTGGTCACTAGATGCATTGATGTTGAAAAGAAATTGAATTCCACAAGCTGGGTTGATGTTAATAAAAATTAACCCTTCTGACCACGTCTTTGAATACCGCCTCGCATATAATGGGCATGCCAGCCTTCAGAACCGGAGTGGAAAATCCCCCGGTTGGGTCTAATTCGAAGCCCCCATTCCCCGAAGAGCTTTCGCCCACTGCAAGTGCACTTGTGGAGAAGGGAGAGGGGGGAATGGCTGGTTGCTGGCAAGGGCAGAGGGAAGTGCCGGACAGCAGGTCCTCAGTCCCCTGAATCCCCTGGGACAAAAGACACGGACAGTCCTACTCCCATTGTCAACAGTAAGGGTGATACCCTGGCTTTGGAATTCACTCTGCGAGACCAAAAATGAAATATCATCCGGGTTTTGAGAAGACCGAAAAAATTTAAAAAAAAGCTTGACTCCCAAAAGGCCCCTAAATCTAAAAAGGCCACTTCTGATACCTCTTCTGCCCCTCAAACCTCCCCTATGAAAAATGCTACTGCCTCCACATCCTCACAAAAACAGTCCTCTCAACCATCATCTCCTTTCAAGTCCCCTACTATCCAAACGGTTACTCCCTTGCATTCCTCAACCCCTCTCAGTAGAGACCCCAGCCCGTTCGGATAAAATTTTACACCACGTCCCTCTCCCGGTCCTTCACCCCTGAAATGCCCCCTCCAATAAATAAGAGACAAAGTAGACCTATTCAGGACGTGAATGATAAAAGAAAGAAACTTCCCAAACAAATCTACAATAGTGGAGAAGACATCTGCCGTATTTCCCCGATTCAAGCTGAGAAAGCTAGGGATTATGGCAATAGGATTAAAAACCTAAAGTATCTACTCTCCATTAAGCAATATGCTGATAAAGACATTGAGAATCGCAAAAACTTCCCTAAGGCCCAAAAGGTTTTGACAGTCAATGTTGGGTGATGTTGGATGAGGCAATAGCTTCTTTCAAAATGACGCCTCCCATAGCAATTGTGCTGGGTGGGTCCCTGTTTTCGTTCACTCCTCCCTCTATAGAGCACTAAAATTGACCTTCCCCTGGGATATCGGCGGTCTCTCCCAAGACGGTACCATCAAGACTGAGATGGGCCATAGTCCGAGTCTTAGTCAGGAGAGTCGATGTAGGGCTCTTAGGGTGTCCAAGTTTCCATTAGATAAGCCTAAGGTTAAGATGGCTGGTTACTGGAAATTGAACTGCTAATAATTTGGGGAGCAAGATTTCCGGGACCAGCTGCTACTAATGATACAAAGGGAGCTGACGGGGGGTTATGGTGGGAAATGCCTGGTGGGATAATCTTAAATCCAAAATTAGAATGTTTGCTGCTGATTATAGTCGTCGGCTCAATCTAGATAGATTAGCGAAGCAAACGGCTTGTGAGCAAAAAGTTGATCGGGTGATCAAATCCCGTGATAGTAGGGACGTAGCCATAGCTAAGGCAGAGTTGGCCTCCTTGCTTATCAAGAAGGATCAAGCTCTGGTAGTTAGGGCTAGGTTAAAAATAATGTCTCCTGAGGCAACGAATATGGCCACTGAATTGCGTGCAGAGGAGGTTTGGAATGCAACTCACCGACATATCGCATGCGTCACATTGCCGGATAAGCGGACCGTGACCACAAACAAGGGCACATGTAAGGCTTTTCGTGAATACTTTCAGGAACTTTTCATCAGGGAGCTCAGTTCGATGCCTATTTAGCTGACTTTCCCAGCCTTGAGGCAACTGAAGCAGCTAGGTGCGAGGATCCCATCACAGAGTCGGAAATCTGGGATGCGCTGAAACAGGTTGGCCTGGACAAATCCCCGGGGTTAGATGGTCTTCCGTACGAAGTGTACTTGAGGCAGTCACCCGTTTTTGTTCCCTTGCTGGCACTGATTTTTAGCAACTGGATGAAGCAGGGGTCTATACCCCAATGCTTCACCAGGGGCGTAATCAAGTTGTTACATAAGGATAAAGACGGTTAGGTAACTTTCGCCCTTTAACTATGTTAAACACAAAGTTAAAGATTTTGGCTAAGGTCTTAGTGAACCGCTTGCAGGCTGTCCTCTCTAGTCTGATTGGCTCCGAACAGACTTGTGCTGTGAGAGGCAGGACTATTCAGGACAACCTTCATATGGTACGCTTGATCATCGAGCAAGTCGACAGTGAAGCCGCGCTGATCAATTTAGATCAGTCCAAGTCGATAGGGTTGACTATTGGTTTTTGGAGGCTGTCCTTTCGGCAGCTGGTTTTGGGCCGTACTTTCGTACTTGGATCTGACTTCTGTATGCGACCCCCGGTGTGCTGGTGGAGGTGAATGGAATACGATCGGAGCCTTTCGTATTGTCTCCCTCCATTCGTCAAGGTTGTCCGCTTTCGCCATTGCTGTACGTTCTTGCATTGGAACCTTTCCTTTCCAAGTTAAAGACGGTTCTATGCAGAATTTCCCTACCTGGCGCTACCAACGCGCCCAGGTATTCCGTCTATGCTGATGACATTTCGGTTCTTGTGTCGAGCAGGGCCGAGATTAACGAAGTCAGCAAAGAAATCAGTGGTTATGAGATGGTGACAGGGGCCAAGATCAACCGTGATAAGTCTGTTGGCTTGCGGCTGGGTGTGTGGAAGGGAGTTTCTCTTCCCAGACCATTCCTCTGGACGGATGGGTCGGTCAAGATTCTCAGTGTTTGGTTCAGTCCTGATCTCCAGTGGGATATGAATTAGTCGGAGGTGCAAGGGAAGGCTGAGATCGCAATTAATTTGTGGTCTTGGATGAATCTTTCCTCAAAGGGGAGGGCGGAAGTATGTGTTTCACACATGTACCCGATTCGCCTTTACCGACACTCTGTGCTTCCACTTCCGTCTGACACTTTACTGGCGTTAGTGAGGCTCTTGCTCTCCTTCTTGTGTGGCGGCAAGGCCTCCAGAGTCTCTCGGGATATCTGTTGCCTTCATCCATGTGAAGGCGGTCTAGGTATGCCTAGCATTGAGATTCCTGGATCGAATGTGTCGCGAACTGGATGAGGTGGGCGCCTTCTGGAAGGAAGACGCCCGTAAGAGTTTCCCATCCCTGAGAAGTGTGCACTCGTCCGAGGAGGGGGCTCACCGTTTACCCACAGTCGAGTGCTCCTACCGTGAATGCCGTTGTACCCTGAAACTCTTCTTACGGGCGTTGGATGGCCTCTCCAACGTCCAGACGTTGTCTGGTAAGGCATTATATCAGGTGTTAGTTAGGGGGGCCGTTCATGATGATTTGATTGACGAGCTCAGTCTTACGAAGCAGGAGGCTCGCTCGATATGGCCTTAGGCACCCGGGTTGAAATGTCTCAATAACAACGAGGTATCACTCACCTGGCTGGTAATGCGTGTGGTCCTCTGGGTTGCCAAAAGACTTTGATTAGCGGGCTTGGAGAAATATCCAAACTGCCGCCGCTGTAGTGGGGAGGTCGAGACCATTGGTCACGCTTTTTTCATTGCATGGTTGTAGCACCGCTGTGCAAGTATGTTGAAGGCCTCATGGTTCGCATGCTGTTTGGAAAATTCTTTGTCCTTGAGGCCGCTTCTGTTTGTAGCAATGTGGCTCGGCCGTTGACGAGGGCTGAACACTATGTGTTCTTATGCTTGCTAGGTGTTATGAGAGTCGTGATTTGGACGACACGTCAGAAGGGATTCTATGGAGGCGAGAAGTTTACCTCTTCCCAACTGATCTTGTACTTTAAGCATCAGCTTAAAATCAAGATTAGGGCGGAAAGGCAGCGACTCACTTCATCTGAATTCAGCAAAAGGTGTGTGAATCTTGCGCGCTTGTGTCGTGTGAAAGGGGCTGACCTGGAGTAGCACTTTGATGCTGGTTAGGCATCAGAATATTGCTTTAGCTGGGTTGAACACGGGCAACCCATCCCAAAATTAGGTTAGCTTAGGTTTTGTTTTTGATTCTTTAGTTTCCATTTTCAGTAAACTTTGCTAGGGTATGTATGCTCATTGGCCCCTTTTATTTCTGTCCCTATTTTTTCTTTAAGTTTAATTCCCATCCCCTCCCTCGTTAGGTGGTCATTGACGTCAGTTCTCTGGTGGATGCGGGGCATTTTTCGTTTCGGGTGTGAATTTTCGTATCTGTTGTGTCTGAATGAGTGCATGTCTGTGTGAGTGCTTGGGATGAATGAATGTTTTTTAATTTTTTATAGTCCCGCATTAATTTTGTCTAGTTAACCGATGTTTCTGCCACATTTAGTGATTGTGGTTTTTTTTATTACTAACACGATTTTGTTTAGTTTCTTGTAAATAGTTATTTGTTTCATATTGTAATTACTTATTGGGGTTACTTTTTAAAATTTTAAATTGTTATTTTATTCCCCTCCCCCCACAAACGTTAAATTGTACATATGGGGTCTAGTTAGTATTTTCATGGCGTCATTGAGGTATTATGGTGGGTGGGGTAAGAAAGGTAAGTAAGAATGTGTTGTTTTGGTGCAAGAAATATTGTTAGTATGATTGGGTCAGCGTTTGTGGCTAGCTAAGTTTAGAAGTTAAGACTGAAGACCGACCTCTTCCTCATTCCCCACTTCGGCCTAGTACCACATTTTCTATTAAAATACAGAAATAAATAATCTTTTTCATTTCTTCATTTACAGGAAACATCTACAATGTAAGCTCTTGCAGAAGTTTGCGTCTTCCCATTTGTGGGAGACGCTCTGAACATTATTCACACATACACGTACATACGAACATTCACCAAAATACAAACTCTTTACGTTCACACACAAACACAAATGTTAGTGTCTATGTCCATTGTAAATTTTGTTGTTTAATATATATATATATATATATATATATATATATATATATATCTCGGTCTTGTTGGTTTTCTTTACACTTCTTTATGGTGGATTAAACCTCTGTGTCCGCCATGTTCTTGTAGTGGACCTTTTTCTAGCAGGAATAAACGTACGTGTTCCTAATTTAACAACACGTAACCCACCCCCGATCCGCTACAGCAGAATTCACGGAAGAGTTTAAATCACCTAATTGTTTTTGTAAAATCGGACCATGTTCTTAATCGAAAAACAAAAACGCAATAAAACTAAGACATTATTTAATAAGAAAAGCTTTTAATGGCTTTTATGAATAATACATGCATAGTTTTTCTAATTATGATTAAAAAAATATACAAACATTACATTGCATGGCAAAAAATGACAAGTAATTTTGCATTTGTACTTAAAAAAAAAACAAAAAAAAACAAACTTTGCCACTTTATATTAGAGATAAAATTAAGAAAACCTTACCTCATCTTGTTACAGTTACACTTGTCGCAGTTAGCTCCTCCTCAGTTCCTTAATCCTTCAACAGGGGTCTCTATACTGGCTGACCCTTCTCTTTCTTTTTCGACTGCTACCTCGCACAAAGGCAAGGTAAAATCTTTCTTTTTTTTCCCCCACTTACACCAATATGTGACCTCTCACAGATACAGTGTTTCCCAAATTCAGGGAACGCGCTAAGAACAATACACGTACGTACGAACACTTACAATACACACACACATAATTTCTCCATTCAAACTCTATGTAACAGTCCATGTCTTTGTTTAACTTGTTTTGTGATTATATTTGTTTACCCATGTATATCGGTCTTGTTTGATTTTCTTTGGACTTAATTAAAGTCCGACATTCTCATGTAGCTGGACCCGCCAGCAGGAAAGTTTAATCTTCTGATATCTCTTCACATCTTCACCGCCACGGTCCGCTACACAGTAACAAGATCAGGTGTAAGGATCAGATCTGAATTTTATTTAGGATGTATTGTAACTGTTACATCCTAAATAAAATTCAGATCTGATCCTGATTCCTGACCCGTTTTGTTTTTTTCATCATTTCTAAAAATAGAACAGTTAATTGGTCGCCAATTAACAGTTGCGCGGATGTAGTGGTGAGCAGGCAATTTTACTAAGGTCTAAATTATTTTGTCCAATCGGAAGGTATCACAGGCTCATATACAGTATATACTTTGTGGTTGTTAACAGGTTATGTGTTTGTGTGCTTACAAAACTTGAGTTTCTACTACGGACGTGTAGTCGATCCCGCTGGAGTGGGCGCAATATAAAATGGCCTGTGCGCCCAAATAAAGATAGTCACAGCAGGCCCGCTATAAATTAAAGACGTGAAATCTGGTAGATGGAACAAAAATGGACAACAGAACGAGGATATTTAAAATTGATACAAAATTTATTTAGAATACAGACCAGAGTCCTTGCAAGTTAAATTAGCATGTAAGTCCACAGTTAGAAGGTTAAGTTCACATGTTAAGTCCGGTGAAAGCGTTGAAAAGTTGCTGGTTAAAATCCAGTGATGAACCTTTCGTAGTATTTTAACCGAAGTGTACGGAGTAGGTTATTTGAAGTCTAAACGATATAGCCGTAGAATCAAACTTCTACGTTTGTTTAAAAACCCATTAAAAATGCGAAACTTCTCAATCCAAGTACCCCAACAATCCATTAAAATCGGCTCCCGACGAGAAGAAACTAAAAACGCCTTCTGTTTGACTAATAAGCAAAAAATCATAATTTCATTTGTTCTCAACTAAGTACGCATCATATCGGTTTAAGTATGTATGCTAAGCAGATACAACTTTGCGACAAATTTCTTGGAACTTCCCTCGTGACTTAAAATATCAAAAAATACGAAACATCATTCGACTTCTCAGTTCGACACACTCTGTTGTGGAACGCCGGGAATTTAATGAATAAACGGGGTTTTAAGGCCTTGGTTGATTGTATGTTCATTTTTTCCACAAACAATTTTAGAAGAGATGTAAAACATATCATGCAAGCAGAACAGAGAACGAAAAATAATGACGTCGACAATATTTGAACAAGAACAAATTCCAATTATTTACAAATTGTGAGTTGTATGAAAGATTCAATATTGGGTTGGAAGATTTGTGTTCATATGTTCGAATCAAGTTCGTTTGATCAGTTTTTCAGTCGAGATTAATAGTTTGAATGGAAATTAAACTGTGACAAAAACGACAATTTAATGTTTGCTTTAAGTGAAATGTGTGTGTGTGTGAGAGGATAATAAGTCGAACAAAGTTGCGTACCTTTATACGTAGAGTTAATATTTCTTCGTAGTTGATTAGGATAACAACTTTTTAAATATTATTCTCGGAACGTTCGTTGGAAATCAAGCTTCTGTTGTCGTGGAGTTTGCTTTTACAGGAAAGAAGTTTTCGTTAAAGAATTCAGATACGGCTCAATTTCTAAAGGTAACTGATGTAGTTGGTTCAAGTTTGTTTAGCTGAATGACGGAAAGGCATGTCCGTGTCGAACGGTGATCGCGCAACTGTCTGAATCTCGAAGAACCGCGTTCCTTGCCTGTCCAAAATTTGTATTTTGGCGGGAACATGTACCGACCGAACTGATTGGTCGATTTACATTCTAAGGACGTGATTCGTTGACATATTGTAAGATTGGGAAGTCGTCAGAGTGCGGATGGTCCCAATTAATCTATGTCACATATTTTACCAGGCTTAAAGTTAAAATCACTTAACATTTCCATAGCTTGCTAAGTACACTCACTCAACTACATAAACTCAACAGAAAACATCGAATAACACATTCAATCAAAGAGAGTCAACTTCATAAACAGAACAGTAAGTCAAGTACAATATTACAAAATTCAATACCAAAAACAAACTGTTTAATTTTCGTACAAACTCAGAAATACCTTATCAAACTTACCAATTTTTATACACACAATTTCTCAACTCTTAATCTTTCATATACAGCGTAACCCGGATATAAGAGAGATTTTCTCTGGTCCCAAATTAGAGCCTGTGTTAATAAAACAAAATAGACCAAACCCGGATATAAGAGAAACCCGGATATAAGAGATTTCTTCTCCGATCCCGACAACTCTCTTATATCCGGGTTACACTGTAATATCTTCATAAACACTTCAATCCACACGAGAAAAAAACTTTGAAGCAATTTAAACTCTCAACTTAAAATTTTGTACCTTTTTTTATTGTTTATACAGTGTAACCCGGATATAAGATAAACCCGGATATAAGATATTTTCTCTGATCCCAAATTAGAGGCTGTGTTAATAAAACAAAATAGACCAAACCCGGATATAAGAGACTTATTCTCCGGTCCCGACAACTCTCTTATATCCGGGTTACACTGTATAAAAAACAATGTTTATTGTTGAACCAAAGTATCGTTTCATCTCGTTATTTCTCTTATTGTTTCAGGTCATGTGGATTTTCATTTTCTTCACAGACATAGAAACTATCTCACTTGTTGGCTATTGTGAAATGTGGCGGCTTCTTTTGCTCGATTCAGCAGCACGGAAATAATCAGCAGTATACAACCGGAAGTCATAAAAGCCTTGACCAAATCCTATTAGGTCTCTTTCCCATTTTTTCATTTTCAGCAGAAGGACTACACAATCGTTGCTGCAGAAGACAAGTCCTGTACTGGCAGCTTGACTTCAAATTTCTCGTTCCTGCAGAAAACGAGATGCGTCCTAGAGGTTTCGCACTTAGATTTCTCCCATGGGAACTAGCGGATAAATCTCTCTCTACAAAACAACAACTCAAGAACTTTGTTAACTGGGAAACACCACTTTCCCCCGCAAAGTGCTATAGCGGGCTTCGCCAATCATGCTGCGGGTCCCGCCACAATTATTTAATTTTGTCTAGGAAAGGCGTGGAAAAGAACATGCAAAGACGCTGATGGTCGCTATCCAATATGGTGGTCACAATGCAATTTATATTTGACGTAAAATAGCACATAAGTGTAAAATACGAAACAGAACGTAATGATTCAAAACATAACAATTGAATTTATTAAGTGTTTTGGTTTACATGCATAAGCTGAAGGCTTGATAGAGTTATGTCTCTTAGATTTGGAAATATTTGTACCTGAGCTCATAAAGGTTGGATTAAGTTTACAAGAATGAGTTCCTGTTGAATGTTTGGAATTGTGTATTATACAAGTTGGTAAGATGTTCACAAGAGCTAAGAGTTGGTACTTGCGTGAATGTTGGCAATATTCTTTAACGTTGATTGAAGACGGAAGTCCTTGAAGTTTACATTTTGGCAGCAAGGAATGAGATGGAAAAAGAAGAGAGAGAGAACCACTCGTGTTTTGTTTAAGATGATGTAACACGTGACCGGCACAAAGCATATTGAGCGGGAAAACAGCTTTGTTTTGGAAATTTTTATTGGAAGAAATTTAACATGTGTGAGAAGAGATCTTTCAATGACTTCGGTGGGGAGATATGTTCTTTTGATGTCTTGAGTCGGTGGCGCCTATGTACGAGACAGTCGGTAAATTTGTTGCCGCGCTTTGTCATGGAATTTGGAAGCTGAAAGCGAGTCCTTTGTATCAGAAGATGTTGTCTTCAGTCAAAATTTTATCCTCGGACGATAAAGACGTATTTATTCTGGCTCCGTGGTGAACTACTCTAGTTTGCCACCTATATTAGTGTTACCTTAAATAATTCGAATTACAGTATCGAATTATTTGCCTTTAAAGATTAATATTTATTTAGCTTTTAATAGCTATATTACTGATTTTATTTATGGATGGGAACAGGGGAGTGTAAGTTTTCGCATCGAAGGGCTTTGTTGGAAAATTTAATTGGCTTCGGTAGAAATCTGTAGCTAAGATTTGTTTATATTTGAAAAACTTTGAAGAGAAGATTTGTTCAGCTTCGGTAGAATTCCGTAGCTAAGCTTTGTTTAAATATGTGAAATTTTAGAAGAGAAGAGTTTATACTTTATTGGCTTCGGTAGAATTCCGTAGCTAAGATTTGTTTATATTTGAGAATCTTTGAAGAAAAGATTTCGTGAGCTTCGGTAGAATTCCGTAGCTAAGATTTGTGAAATTTGGAAGAAAAGATTTTGTTAGCTTCAGTAGAATTCCGAAGCTAAAAGAAGTAATTTTATTCCCTAGAAGGGGAATTATTTCATTTGATTTAAATAATTTGTTTGTTGATTCGGAGGATCAACGTTTCTATTTGTTTGGCAGAGTCATTCGATGCGGGGAATTCTGCCCCTATTCACGTTCTTTATTTTAAAATAAGATTTAAAAGAATTCCAAAGCTAAAGTTTTAAAATATTTTGAAAGATATTCTTCATGGAATAAGATTTTAAGATTGGAGACTAGGTTAGGATTTGTGTTTTACAATACCCTTTCAGCTCCAGAGGAAGTGAAAAAGACTTTTTCAAAGAAAAAAAAGAAAATATTTGAAGAAAGAAGAAACACAAAAGAAATTGAATTGATTGTAAAAAATAAAAAAAAAATGCTTTAACAATATTGTTTGTTGTAAAGAAAAGTTAAAAGATGTTTGCGTTGTCTGCTTGCTGACAACATTGCTTTGTAAGTAAAAATCCTTTTGTTCATTTTTGTTTGTTACCCACTTAGCATATGGACCAATATGCATGTAATTATGATTTGTTGAAATAAATATTTAATCTGAACACTAACGGTATAGTTGTTTATAAGATCCTCTGCTTCATTGAGTGGGTTTGTTGTTGATTTCCTTTGAAGAAGCCGAGAAAGAAATCGGGATTTAGTCCTGTGTATTATTAGTGTATTAAATTGTAATTTAAATATATTACTTTAAGATCGTATACGGGTAAAATTTAAATTTGATTGAGAATTTAATTTTTCATTTAAATTTTGGTTTTTGACATCACCCTTCACACTGACGCACAGGAGACACTGTATCTCCCTCTAGAAATTTAAAAAAATTTTTTTCTCCACTTTATTTCTTCTTCAATTTTATTTTTCTACATTGCCACCTGCAGGCAATTTGATTGGTCGGAACTGACCAATCAGCAAGCTAGTTTTGAGTAAATTAACCAATGAATGCTTGTCGTACGGTCACTATGTATGTTTGATTATTTATTTCTGTATTAACAGAAAATGTGGAACAAGGCCGAAGTATGTATGTTTGATGGTGATTACCGCAGTACAGTGTAACCCGGATATAAGAGAGTTGTCGGGACAGGAGAAAAAGTCTCTTATATCCGGGTTACACTATTACTATTTTGCACTCACTTTCAACCAGAAATAAAAGCTGTTGAACAGTTATTTCAATTCTTGGGTGTGTTCATTTACACTCTCACTGCCAAACGCACACACACACAACTGGGAAAAATAAAAACAAATCGTGTAAAAATTCATTTAATCGTCGAATTTTTTTCTTCAGACAATGTTGTCTTTAATAAGTCATTTGAAAACTAACTACTTAGTTTTTTTTATTTGTTTCTATGTTTTCACCTTTCTTATTTTTAATCCCAATATTTTCGGCTTGATCACTCAATATCTTTTTTTTTTACTGCACCTGTAAGTAAATATCTCTGAATTCATGTCCGAAGTAAATCCCATTTTTGTAAGAAAAAAGAGTTATTTCCCTTATTTGTACATGTCCCTTCACAGTCGGCTGGCATGGAGAAATTATTTAAACATTAGAATTTTTAATATTAATTAATAATCGATAAGAAGTCAGTGGATAGTATCTTCGTGTTATTTCCTTGTGATATTCACTACGGAATTTCTTGAAAATGACATACGAAATGTAATGTATCTTTTTTTTTTTTTTTTTTTAAATAAGGAACAGCATTTAGTTGAACACCGTAAAAGTTAACGCGGTCATTTTGAATTGTCGATTTAGGTTGACATTTCCTGTTTGATTTCGACAGAAAAATGCTTATTATTTTTTTTTATAGACTTGTGAGCTGTTAACAACGAATGTAGGATTTATATATGAGGTAATTATTAATTTCCCCATTTAATTTCTATGTCTGTTTAATTTTATTGTTTTTGTGTTAACATATGTGCTTGGAAAACTGTTCTACATTTTTTTTTGTTGAACCTAACTTTTTCTCTGGCTAAAAATCAGTCTTGTTTTGGAAGTTGTTCTTATACTGGATATGAAAGAAACATTGGCATATGAGACGATTTAAGGCTCAAGAAGATGATATATAAATAATGCCGTCTTAATATCGGAAGTAGGTTATTATTCAGTAATCTTTTCCCCCCAGATTCCGCACGCTTGTAACAAGTTTGAAATCTGAAGAGGGTGATAATTTCACGAAATTTCGTGAAATTAAATGAGTGGGGGTTCTAAAAAAGAAAATTTGTACCAAGATTTTCTAAAGAAAATGAAGTAATTTTTGCCAAAATTCTTCACAAAGATTATCTAAGAAAAAAATTTTTTATTAAGATTTTCTAAAATAAAAAAGCTAAATTAAAAAATTATTTCATTAATTTGTGAATAAGTACTGGGAATTACATTAAAATCCGACAATTATTTGATTTTTGAAAGATTTTCCAAATCAATGTGTTTTTTACCGCAAGAAACGCTTGTAGAGACATTAATGAATATTAAAAACAAATAACATTTTAAAATAGATGTCCGCTGTTTTCGCGGGAAAACAGATAGCGTAATGAAAAATGCCACAAACTTAACTTAACAAAAATAAATTTTTTTCGTCAAAATGCTTATGTTATTATTAAGATGAAAGACCAAAGTATTTTTTAATTATTTTTTTTTAAATTTCTAATATTTTCTAACACGTTCGAAATTTTGGTTAAAGTCTTCTTTTGTTTACGTCATCGCGATGTCAGAGACAATAACAGTTACAGTGTAACCCGGATATAAGAGAGATTTTATCTGGTCCCAAATTAGAGCCTGTGTTAAATAGACCAAACCCGGATATAAGAGACTTTTTCTCCTGTCCCGAAAACTCTCTTATATCCGGGTTACACTGTAATTGTCCGATTTTAATGAAATTTTCAGGACTTATTCACAAATGAATGAAATTATTTTTGAAATATTTTTTTTAGAAAATTTTGGTAAAAAATATTTTTTTTTTAATTGTTACCCCCCCCCCCCCCCACTTACTTAATTTCATGAAATTTCGCCCAAAACCTTTCGGTTCCCTGAGAATTTTTTTTAAAGAAGTCTTTGGAGATGATAGATAAATCACATACTTTTTTTTTTTTCAAGACTGAAAATTTGCTCTGAATTGAAAAATAATGAATCCAATCTAGGTATGTCCAATTTTGACCTTTTTAGCGTTTTTTTTTTTAGTTGTTTTTTTGTCAGTTGAAAGACACATTAATTTCGAAATTCTTGTAAAAATTAACTACTTGTTGGATTTTAATGAAAACTTCAGAATTTATTAAGAAATGAATGAACTTATTTTAGAAATGTTTGTCTCTTTGAAAGTCATGGTATAAATATTTTTTTTTTATATCTGTTACCCCTCTCGAACTTAATTTTATGAAAACACAAAAAAAAATTTATTTGCAACCTGAATTTTTTTTTTTAATTAAATGCACAAAACTCTGAAAAATCTAAATCCTCGATTTTTTTGTTAAAAAAATGTCCGAAATTGTCCAAACTTTTACCTCAATTGTAAAAATACAAAACCCAATAAAACTAAGACAATATTTAGAAAGTTTTTAATGGCTTTTCTGAATAATATATATGAAGGTAATTATTATCTGAAAGAAAAAAAATTTTTTGATGAACAATGAATTTTTACATTAATTTTCTTTTTTTTTTTAATTTTAAGTACACAATATGACAAAAGGTTGTTATATATTTATACATTAAGTTCTTTCTGCAACCTTATGGAAATGATATATTATGTTCTCTACTTTTTAAAGATCATAAATTTGAAAGCTTATTAAAATCTGACAACCATAATTATTTTAAAAATAATTTTTAATATTCCAAAATTGTATTTAAAATCGTCTACAACGAAAGTACGGATGCACATTGTTAAAATAATGTCATATGAGTAGTTTCCTTTGATAGAAGCAAGTTTTTTTTTTTTACTTCAGAAATGGCTTTGATTCGTTCAGTAACAAGAAAACAACGCTTGTCAAGTTTTCTGAATATCGTCGTATTATTTTCAATTTTTTTCTTTTTCTATTCAAATATAATCGAATAGTGGGATAAAAGAAAATATCGACTATTTACAATTACAAAAAAAAAAAAAAAACGCCCTTGGAAGTCCACCCAAATTTTCAAGTTTGAAATCGAATGCATAAATTCATTGTACATTACTTTGGAATTATTATCCACACGACAAATTATCAATTAAAACGATTTTTGGAGTTTAAATTTTCTGGAGTTAGCTCGCTACTACTCAAACTAAAAAATACTTGTTGAGTCAAAACAAAACCAACATAGCATGTTAATTTTATTAATAAATAAAATAAAACTCATATTAAAATTACTGCCATATAATTATTAATAAATAGAAAAAAATCTGCCTTAATAAAAAAGAAATAAAATCTCATTTCATTAAGTTAACCCGTTTCAATTAATGGTGTTTCATGTAATTTTTATATTCTCAGAAAAATATTTCATGACTGAAATAATAAACCTCAATTTAAAAAAATGAATTTTTTTTACTGTTTTATTTTTACTTGTAAAATTTGATTTTCTTTCATAATTTAAATGTTATTTTCAGTGCAGAATTCTTCCTCAAACGTAAGGTAAAAAAAAAAAAAATTTGAAAGTGAATTTTAAAAAAAAAAATCTACTAACCAGATTCACTTAAAATTAGAACGAATTATATCACTTCTGTGCTACCATCCAATAAATTTCCGTGCCGTAAGTTGTGAATATATTGACGTACATCATTCAACGCCTGTGAAAATAGACCACCCTGGTTGGAAATATCTCTCTTAAAAAGTTTTCTGCTAAAAATGTAAGTAATGTTTCTTTCAAATTACATTAAGTATACTTTAATCATTCTAAATTTCCTAAGATAACAAAAGAAAAAGGTGTAATTGATTTTTCATGATTTTTTAACTAAAAAACTATGATCTTTCCGACAGAAATGTCGATAAGTTCGATTTTACGAAATTTTTTGACTCAAAAAAAAACAAGATTTTTTAATAAAATTTTTAACATTTATAGGAAGGATTAAAAAATCTGAAAAAATATTCAGAAAATACTTTGGTCTTTCCTCTTTAATAACAACATAAATATTTAAACGTTAAAAATTGTTTTATCAATTTGGGGACCTTTTGTCGTCAAGGTATACCACTTTTTAGTGAAATATTGGACATACCTAAATAAAACTATGATATTATTACTTAATTAGAAAAGTTTTTAATTGCTTTTATAAATAAGTAATATTAAGGACATTATTGTATGAAGAAATAAATTTTTTCTGATGAATAATAAGTTTTACAAGAATTTTTTCATTTTTTAAGAAATTTTAATTAAGTAATTTATAATAGTTTGAAATCGTGAAAAGCTCTGTATTAGGCTGTTCCCTCGAGGTGATGTAGTAATTAAGTGGAAACAAAATTTACGATTCCAAAATTGCAAAGTTTAATAAGTTTAGTTGCACTATTTTATTTCTTAATTATTTTTATGTTGTATTTTTTTACTTAATACGTTCATTATTTCCATGTATGGTAGAATGAAATTGCCATTATTATGAAAAGGTCACGTGATCTAGGAGTTCTGTCCATTTATTGTAATAAAGGTACAACACGTGTGCTTTCATAACATTTCGCTTCTTAGTTGCTTTTCAACAGGTTGTATTTTCTGTTCAGCTCTAAAAGTCTAAAATTTAAAGTAAGTTTTTCTTTTTTCATTTACTATTTTACGAAATTTTTTTATTTTATGTATTTCCATTAGTGTAGTTCATACTCAAATAGAATAATTTTTTTAAAAACTTTAAGAAGGAACAAAAATATTTGTTATTCGTAATTTTTTTCAAGTCATTTTTAATGACAGTAAACAAAGAAATAATGTTTAATTAATTTAAGTTACTTTTAAACTTTATTTCCTGCATATTTAAAAATTTAATTTTGAATTTGAATAGTTTTTCTTTTTCCACTGTGCACACAATGTTTCTCTAAATAGAAAAACTTTTTTTTTTCATTTTAATGAGTTATTTTAATTTTGATAAAGAAATAAGGTTTAATTTAATTTTGAAAATAATGTTTAATTAATTTAAGCTATTTTTAAACTTTATTTCCTGCATATTTGAAATTAGGTTTTTCATTTTCTGTTAATTTTGAATAGTTTTCTTATCTACTGTGTTCACAATTTTTCTGTAAATAGAAAAACATTTTTTAATTTAGTCAATGTTAATTAAAGTTTAACTATTACTGAATAAATATTTTATTTATTAAAAAAAAAAAATTTCTAAATCAAGGCGTTCATTTTCTTGCATACTTATGTTATTTTTAATTTTTTTAATTAATAGATGGAGAGGACAGAAAAGATACTGGAACCATATAACAGCATCCAATGTGGACAACCCATTCTCTGCGGCCATATTTTTGAAAAATTTTTCAGAAAATATCGAACACTCAAAAACGTAGCAGAATGGGCCACGTTGGAGAATGCCATGAATGGTTTTCCACTAGTGTCCATCAATTCTGTAAGAAAACTTTGGGGTTTCTACAAAAATAGGAACAAATGGACAAACTTTTCTGAATTCCCCCCAAAATGTAGAAAAGTTGTCACTCAGTCTGTCCCATCTTCTACTGCCTCTTCAACCGCCACTCCAGTTGCAACTACATCCACTTCTGATGCTGCCACAAGATTGTATCCAGCAAATTTGAATCTCTCTTCCTTCACAACCATTTCTGCTGCAGCTGTGAGCATTTCTGATGCATCCCTGTCTGCTGCTAGTCAAACCCTGTCTGCTGCATGTCAAAAACTGTCTAAAACTTCTTCCCAGTCTTCATTCATCTTCCAGTGACAAAAAAAAAGTTCAAAAAATAAAAATTTTGAAGAAACAATTGCAACAAAAAAATGAAAAAATAATTTCACTTCAAAAACAAATAAGATCATTGAAAAAAAAACAACATTCCAAAGAATTAAGCAGAAAAATTTATTATGACTGCATTTTATCAGGAGTGCATTCTTCTATTATTGCAAAAACAGTCAATAATATTTTGAAGACATTGTCACTGGAAGATGAGATTTCAAAAAAAAAGCTCACCTACAGTTTATAGGATGGTGGGGGAGCTTGGCTTCCTCTCAGATATGAAGACGTTCCGTGCAGTGGAAAATGCAGAAAACTGCACTTTAGTTTTCGATTCGACGACACAAGATGGACAGCACGTGAACTGTGTAGTATCAACCACGCCTACATCCTCTCATCTTGTGTCGTTGGAACGTCTTCCTGGGGCGGGGGGTCTGCCATGGACTACAAGCAGCATATTACCGACACCATTAACAAATTAGCTAAAGTGGGCTCACTCTCTACTGGCAAAAGTGTCGATGCTACTTTGAAAAAAATAATTTCAAAAATTAAATGCTGCTTAATGGACAGAGCTCCCGTCAACCATTCTACTGTTACACTACTGGAGAAGGAGTGGCAAGTTAAGCTTTTGGAGCTGTATTGCAATTTGCACCCACTGGAATCACTCACCAGAAAAAACAAGGAAAGCCCTGAGGGATTGTGAGGCCTGTACATCTCTTGTGAGTGAGTGCCTAGCATGGCGAATTATTGTGGGAATGAATTCTCTCAGATTTAGTAACAAAATAGGGACAGTAAATGATATGAAAGCCTTCATTAAAAAACAAGGGCTTTCATCGTCCCAAATCACTAGATTTCGAGGGAATCGTCTGCATATAATTTTCCATCTGGGTGCAACTTACTTCCCTATTTTCGCACAGTGCAAGCAATTTGTCTCAGGGCTTCCGTCAACAAATGAAACAGTTTCCAGGTTGCAGATTCTCTACACAGAAGAAGCCGCTATCATCGAGTTACAAGTGCTGGGAATCATAGGGAAGCTGGTTTCAGGGCCTTGGATGAGTACCTTCTATACATCTCTTGAAACTCAAAATGACCCCATTGACACAATGAACTAGTAAAATAACATAAATTATTTTTTTTTGTATGGCACACACTAATTTGGAAAATCTTGCAAAAATAGAAATAATTGTCGGATGTTAATAAAACTTTCAGAAACTATTCATAGATGATCGAAATTATAAATATTTTTTTTTTTTTTATTAAAGTAATGGCAGAACTATTTTTTTTATATTTATTACCCCTCCCCATAACTAATTTCATAAAACTCTAGAAATTCGATTGAGTCCGCTTTAGTAATTACAATAGTTAAAAACACAAGGCTTTGAGGAATGCAAATCATGTATTTTTTAACCCCCCCACCCCCACCCCACACACACACCTGAAAATCAGCTCTGAATTGTGACATACAAAACTCTATAAAACAAAGATATTTTATTTCAAATACTTTTATTTGCTTTTAGTTGTTTTTATGAATATGGACAATATTTTCTGAAAGCAAAATTATTTTGATGAAAAATAAATTTTTAATACAATTATTTGTTATTTCTTTAATTATAATAGATTTTTACATTTAAGTTGTATAAATATTATAAAATTAGTTAAAATCCACTTTCGTAAGTGTCCTTAGGAGATAGATCTTTTTTTAGCGTATTGTAAATTGTATCGTTTTGACTAATCAGAAGACCCGCATTAATTAAAAAATGTAATTTTGTGTTTATAATCGAGCTGTAATTATAAAGTACGGAAGACCAACCTGAATACAATTAAGTTGCGTTATTTGAGTTAAGCATTGTTCTCCGCTGTTAAGGCCTTTACTTTTGCGAAAGACGTGTGGAGAAGTTAATTTGATTTTTCAATTTCGACTGAGAAGGGTACCTACAAGTATTAGTATCATCTTATGAAAATTATATGATCTTATTTTTATATTAATCTCAGTTATTTCATTTTTTCCAAAAATGAAATATAAAAATTAATAATAAAATGAATGGAAATACAAATAACACAATAAAATATAGTAAATGTACATAAAATTATAGTATTTTATGTACATTTTTGATAAAATTTCATAAAGGTACCTATAAATTAATTAGATAATTTTCTTATGAAATTTAATCTCACTCTTAACAGTCTTATTTTAATTACTTTATAATATATTTTCCATAACGCATCGTAAATGTAAAGGTGAAAACTAAGTACAAAAAACAAAAAAAAATTAGAGCGCTGAAAGTTTTCCTTAAAAATAACGAGGTAAATAAATCTAAAATAATTTCGCTTTTCTCCTTCCGTAGAACAAATTATCCTCACGTAATCCATCAATATGTCATTCATCACCTGTCAAGTGACATGAAAGGTTATGACCTGCTTTGTTTTATTTTCAAATTACATTTTTCGGTGCAGAAGCTAAGCTAAGTTAAACTTGGTTCAAAATATTTTAAATAAACATAATTTTTGATTTTCTTAAAATAAGTTTTGAAAAAATGATAATTGATTTTTAAAAGAATTTCAAACTGAGATTTTTAATAATAACATAAACATTTAGACAAAATTTTGTTTTCGTCAATTTGGCATCTTTTTTATCATGCTATGCTCTTGTTTTAGTGATCTCGTGGAGGTACCTATAACTGATATAAATATGAAACTGGTAGAATTTTTATTTTTTTAACTTTCTTAAAATTAAGAAATTTTCATAAAAAGAAAAAAAAATTAAATAATTTTGTTCATTTGTGCATAAGTCCTGAAAATTTAATTAAAATTCAACAATTATTTGATTTTCATAAGAATTTACAAAACATGTTTTTTACTGCAAAAAAGATGCTAAATTTGTCGTACTAACCTTTGGCCCACTTACTGAAGCAAGAAAAACAAGATTTTTAGCCAAAATTTTGAAAGGTTAAAAATATAATAATCAAAAAATGCTTTGGTATTTTCACTTAACATTAACATATTGATGATAAAACTTCATTTTGAATTTGGATCCTTTTTTCATCATGGTATGCTTTTTTTAAGTGAATTTATTTTTACTGAAGGTACCTAAAGTATAAATTTCTTTCAATTTTCATATTGTTGTAAGAGTCTTATTTGTTTCTGTCTGTGCCTGTTCAAAAATTGATATGGCAGTTCAATTTCACAATGACATAAACAAATTGCAAGCTCAAACTGGAAGATCCAGGGACAGAAAAAATGTTGATAATCCCTATACACATAAAAAGTCAGAAATCCTACAAGTAAGCCAACGGATGAGGCAGAAAAATAAACGACTTTTCAATTCAAATACTCTTAACTGTTCTGGGTCTTTACACATCAATCCCAAATTGGCAAGATGATGTCTTCATTGACATAGATGTCATCAAGTGAAATGGCCTGGAGAATGGAGTCATGCCAGCACAGTATCCACAATGACTTTCATGAAAGCCACATTGGATCCCAAATCCAATTTTTGGCACTGAAGTGATTAGGTAGGAGAGGCATCACTGGTAGTACTGCATTTACATCCCCGAGGAGGACGAAGCTGGCGCTGAGGACACGCCCCCATGACCTATTTCCTGTACAATCTCATGACAGGGTGCCCTGGCAGCAACGTGTCTGAGTCACTTGCCCTTCTGGAGGCAGTTTCACCCTTGCCATGTGGTTTGGACCATTACATCTGTTGCACTTAATTCTTGCAAAAGAACCCACAGTTGGGAGAACCTGTTTACTTTGGGTGGGCCTTGCAGCCGCTTCCACCAGTTCTTTTTCCGACTCTTCCTTCATAGGTGACTGGGCCAGTAACTCCTCAAGTGGTAATGAATCCATTCTGTAGGCCAAATGAATATATTGTCATATAGAGGCAGCGAGTCTGTGGTCAAAAGTGCATGCCATTGTGTCTTTGGGCATTCCTCCAAACAGTACCGCCAATTCTCTCAACTGTTCTTCACCGCAAGAAAAAAGATGTTTTTTAAATGTTGGAAACTCTTTTATATAGTTTCCCTTCACCATGAAAAATGGATGGAGTTAATAAAAACAATTTGCCTCCCAATTTCAGCAAGTCTTTGGAAAATAGGAGTTGACTTTAGTGTTGAATTTTTTCTTTCTTCTCAAATGTATGAAAGCAAGCATTTTTTCTTATAGCATAAATTAGATTTTATTTTTCTCAATGAAAAAATCTTTGAAGGCAAATTTCTTCCAAAAAATTTGAATTTGAATATACTATAAAATATTTTTATATATAATTATATAAGTATATATCAGGATTGTCTGGAAAGTTTATCGGCTGGCCAAGATATAAATCTAAGTAGGTACAACGACATACAAGTATACCAGAATACAACAGCTGGTCGGTCAACTGTTTTTATTCTGGTACACATGTATGTCTACTAACTGGTGTTTCTACTTATATTTATATCTTGGTCAGCTGATAAACTTTCCAGCTAACTCTCATATATCTATGCAAAAACCATATATTTTTATTTAAAAAATTTTTTTTTTCAGCAATCTTGAAACATTTGATAAATGGTGACAAGATATAAAAAAAACAAAAAACAAAACAAATAACTCCCCTTCCCAAGCCAATTCTATTTTTATTTATTTTTTTTTTTTATTTGACAGAATGTCTGAGAATGCTGATCATGTTGCTGGTTGCGAGGGTACACAAAACCCAGAATTTTTGCCACCTGATCTCTGCGGCCTTGATCCTTTGTTTCATGCCTTCAACAGAATGTACATTAAAGATATTCTCAGCATGTCTGAATACCCAACTCTTCCAGGTGAGTTATTTCTTAATTTTATTTATTTTAATCATTTCATCCCAAGTCAGGTGATAAAGCCAGTAAGATACAAGGGGTTGCTGACAGGTGAAGGAAACGGAGGAAAATAAAAGAACAGTAATCCCGGAAACAGATGATGATTAATGTTGCATATAAACTTTTGAAGATCATAATGGAGAGGAAATTTGTCCATCACACGAGGCAGATAATTGCAAATGAAAATTATTTGATAGACTAAAAAAATTTTTGTGAATAGTTGCAATGTGTTTTTTTTTTTTTTTTTTTTTATATTAATTATAATTTTATATATATAATTATTATATTTTTTTAATTAACATTATTTACATTGTTTGGCCTGTTGTTCTCAACTGAACCCTTTATTTTGTCCACCAGGGTAGATTGTTCTAGTTCCATGTGCCATGCCTCTTCCGGGTGCCTCAGTTTTATCTCCCTTTAACTCAACTTTTCAAGTTTTTGTTCACCACTGCAGTGGCCAAAATAAAGGGTTCAGTTCGAAATTCCAATCACCAGAAGAATGCGGGAGCATACAATGGCCGAAATGTGAATATGGCAATAAAGTTGAGGGCAACAGTCCGAACAATGTTAATAATTACAATACCTTATCTCAGGAATAAAGACAAAGTTACTCTGAGCACGAAAGTTTAATAAAAGCTTGTACATGTAAAATTAAGGTGATTTAATTGAAATGTTTAAAGTTGTGAAAAAAAATAAGTATTTAACTATTTTGTATTTGTACTTTTAGAATTTGAATAAAGTTTTAATAATTTTTGTTACAGCTTTTATTACTGGCATGAAAAACATTAGGGTTAATAAGTGAATAGATCAAATATTTATTTCCTAAATATTTTAATGGTGTTTTTATTAACTAACAACTATAAATAATAACAAAATTTAGAAAATATAACATTTAAAAGTTGTTTTTGGGAAGGTTCCGGGATTATGGTCAAAAAAAGTAATACTGGTACGCTGGTTGTCGCAGCTATTTAAAAGGCTTGTTTTTGTCCTATAGGAAAATCCAAGATGGCGCTTGAAGGAAATATTTGGCGAAAAAATTCCATTCGTCAGTAATATTTTAAACCCCTCATAGAATGTAGAGTTCTCAAAGCAAACCTGTGCCAAACTGTTTTCCTGAATCTTTGATGACTTGGCTGTCCGAAAATGACATCAAGATGAAATAATGGAAACTGACCGTGAAAAACACAATTATGCGCAACAAATTTTCTATTGATCAGTTGTTATATGATCCAGGCAGCTATTGTTTGCACGTGGAATTATTCTCTGGTAATTAATCTTTGATTTGGCTGTGAAAAATGTCACTTGGGGGTTAGCATTAAAAAAAAATTATAGTCAATTTTATGAGAAAATTTCCCTTTTTTTTTTTTTTTTTTTTTTTATGAAAAAATCTTTTTTCACTTCAAAACATTCTCTTTAAGTTGTTGTGAACGTCATTGAATAAAACGGAACGCTATGTGACCCGATGATGGGAAATATGAAAGACATGCCACGAAAAAAAAAATGTAGTCTGCTAAGTGTTGTTGTCATCATCTGGGTCACAAGGTGTTGAAAAACAAAACAAAACACATCAAGCCATTGTTCAAGCATAGGTTTGAAAAAAAAAAAATAACCTATCAAGACCTTTTTACCAATATTTCATTTTTTTTTTTCCACCACTCTTTGCTCTTATCTTGTCAGTGGTGGGATTTACAAGTTGACAATGATGTTTATTGCTTGCTGGCTGTTTGGTCTTTGACATAGACAGGTCAAAGTCAATTTGGCTTAATTTTCCTTATCGCTGCCATTTATTTTTTTAAAAAAATAATTTCTGGTTTCCAGAGGTCAGGAATTGAGAATAAATCTTTTGCTTTTTGCTAAATATTTCCATGGCCATATGTCAATATTTTTAAACCCCCAGTGGCTATATAATTGAAAATTACTAACAGACTTTGCCACATTTTGACCCCCTAGGAATGTTGTTTTCCTTCAAACTCTCAATTTTATGCCTGAAATAGTTTAATTATGATTTAGGCTTTTTGATTTTCAAAAAAAAAATGTTTAATTTTCCATTATTGGGGAAAATTTTTGTTTCGAACTAGAAAAAATGCAAAATTTTCACTATTTTTTTCATATTTTACCCCCTGAAAAAATCTTTGAGTCATTTACACCAGCCAATTTTACTTTTAAATGAAAGAACATATTGTTTGCTTTCAGAAAATACCCAGTTTCATGGGGTTCAGGTCAAAAGTTTCCTCTATTTGTTCAGATGATAAAAGTCATTTTTCAATATTTTACCCCTATAAAAGGTATGAAAATTCATTTTTTTCAGTGAAAATAAGCTTTGACAAAATGACTTTTGCCATTTCTGTGATGATTTTTACTTGGGATAGAAAATTTTTACCATAGCAAACCTGAATTGACTTTATTTAAATTTAGAGGAGCCCTCAAACAGCTGTGAATTGTAAGAAAGATATATCGAAATATAAACAAGATAATGTAACATGAAACATATTGAAAGCCATGTAAAAGGGAAATGGAGAGCAAGCAAAAAGAAAAAAAAATTTACCATAAAAAAGGTGTAAATTAAAAAAATAAAAAAATAAAAATATAAAAGAAAAGCTAATTGGTTATCATTTCTCAAAGAATGAAAATGGTGTGTACCAGGGGACAGCAACCTACGGCATGTATGCAACACGTGGCACGCCAAGCAATTTCCAATGGCATGCAGCCGCAAATGACATCATGGAATCCAAACCAAGAACTACAATGCCAAGAATATATTTAGCTGTTTCAAAACTGCTCACTCGTTGGACTCCCATTAATAATAAAAACTTAAAAAAAAAAAAAAACTTTTAAAAACAGTTTATTTCTATTAATGTAGTTTACATCTTATTGTATACATTCCTATATAAAATATATTGTAGAATAGTTATATTGACCTTGACTAAATAAAAATACGTATGCACACTGAATGATTTTAAAAAGTTGGCGCAGTCAGCAAAAGGTTGCCGACCCCTGGTGTGCACAATGATTTAATATACAAGTTAAAGGGAAAGAAAAATGTGGGAAGTCCAAAGACAATTATATGTATATAATCAAAGTAACATTTAGACCTAAAAGCCAGTAATTCTGTTCACAGAGAGAGGGCTCTAGGACTTGATATTTGAGTTCTGATCAAAAAGTATTAGAATTGTTACCATGACAACAGAACTTTAGTGGGCAAAGTGAATCCGTTTAGCATAGATTGACCTTGAACTTTGTTGTGTATGTACACCAAGTTATAACAATCTCGTTCACTTCTGTTGTTTATTTGAAGAAAAAAAGTGTAGCGTGTAGTCATCTCACCATATTGCATATTTTTCATCTCTGACCGTGGCAGATATAATTGATCAGAGAATCTGCATCAAATGATGCCGAAAAGATGATGAAGAGGAGTGCATGAGCTGGGCATGAATGGTTCAAATGTTTCTAAGATGGCAAACAAAATGTCGACAGATTCTGGGAAACCTGCAATCAGTGGTATTAATGAAAACATTGCAGATTTGTGAGCAGCTATTTGGAAAGGCCATTGAATCACTGTGTGTGAGTTGTTGGAGGATGTCGACATTAATTACGGTTCAGTTCATTCTTGCTAAAAGTTTGGGTAAGAGATATATCTACCAGCTTTCTGCCAAAACTTCTTTCAGGTGACCAAAAAAACAATAAAAAAAAAATCAGGTTTTAGCTGTGCATGATTTACTTGATTATGTCAAGTAAGACAAAAACTTTGGAAACGGTCATAACAGGTGAAAAATTGTAGATTTATGGCACTGACCCCGAAACCAATGCAATGGAAGGCCCCAACCACTCCAAGACTGAATAAAGTATGAGTTGAAGCATTGGGAAGACACTGTTGATAAAATTTTATTGATCATCATGTGTATACTCACCGGGTCAGACTATAAACAAGGAGTACTACCGTGATGTGTTGCAGCATTTGCAGGATGAGGACAGAATTGCATATGTCTGGTGAGTTTCAACTCCACCATGACAATGCCCCTGCCCATTCAGTACAGCTTGTGTGGCAGTTTTTGCCCAAAGTCAACATTCCCAAGGTCTGAGAACAACTATATTCCCCAGATTTTGCCCCTTACAACTTTTTCCTCTTTTCAAAAATCAAAACCTGCTTGAAAGGAAGAAGATTACAAGATGTGGAAATCCAAGAGATTGGGACGAGGCAGCTGCTTGCTTTCCCAAAAAAGGAGTTCGGGAATCTTTCCAACAATCGAAACGATCCTGGATAAAATGTATTGCTTCATAATGGGGACTACTTTAAAGGTGACTAACAGCGTTGCCCGGGCTTGATTCAAAAATCGTACGACTCGTACAGCAATCGCTATCACTTAAAATATTTTTGTCCTTCCTTGCCTTTAAAGGAGTGCCCTTTGCCGTGCTGATGTTGCTACATGCCTTACTTCTTGCCTATCTCACACTGCAAATTTTTTCTAAGCTCTATACTAAACATTAAATCTGTTACGAAAAAAGAACTAAACAAAATGAACACAAAACGATCAGCTTTAAAAAAGGACTCATAACAGGAAAACCCGAATGAAAAAAGAATGTTAACAACAAATACTTTTTCACACCCAACCCAGTTCTGCGGAATCAGAATCAACGTTGAGTTTAAGCAAGCGAATGAGCCAATTGGAGTAATGTGCCATGCAGATTAAAATTTTTCCCACTTGTGACGAATGCAGCTGTCTTTTTATTTTTTATTTTTTTTGAATGCTAGTTAACATTCGTGTCAGTCAGCTGTTGGCTCTCATGCTGGCCAACAGAATCTTCCTTCCTATTCGTGGCAGCCAGCTATAAGCTCTCACTCTGGCTAGTAGAAAATGGCCGCAAACTACATGAAAACTGCCGTAAGAAGCATGAAAAAATCGATTATTTCCACTATCGATGGGAGTTGGGAAATGCAAAGTTGGTCTTGGCCTTTCCACTAACTTGTAGCATGTGCCTGTAAATTTTGGTGCAAATCCGTTTAAATTTGTGGCCGTGCATTCGTCACACACACACACACACATATATCCTGCCTTTTATAGATAGATTAAATACCAAATTGATATGAAATGTTTTCTTTTTATGTCACAAGTCCTGATACTTTTTGATCATACCTCATATATTGATTTTTAGGAATTCTAAATGGGCCTTACTAAGAATAGAGAAATCTTTGGTTTAGAATGAGGCACACTTAGGACTATTTAACCCTAGAACACTAACCATGGGTATCTAGTACCCAGTGCAAATTTTCCTATTTTTAATTACAATTTTCAGTACCTGATTTTCTTATCTAAATAATGTTTTTCAGTTCCTATTAATGTTAATTCAAAGTACAAAGTTTGAAGTGCTTGCATGTAAAATATTTCAAATAAAGATTTATATTTAATATTTTTTTTGATATTTTCAATATCAGGTATGATATACACATGGTTAGTAGTAGTGTAACTTTAATTGATGGTTAGTGTTCTAGGGTTAATAAGTGTTCTGCTATTACAGGCCTAGATGTATTGACAAATTGTTACATTGTTGTTTTCAAATTTTGGCTGGGACAGGGTGATCTATTCTTACTTTCAATCATTGGACTAGTTCTACCTATATAGTTCAATTAAAAGCTTTTTCAATTTATATCTAATTAAAATTTTTCAGCTTTTAAACAATTGGGTCTTTTATGTAAATTGTTCAACTGGACACTACATTTGAGTTGAACTCTCTGTAAAATCTCTTACACCTTTCTGCCATAAGTATTTTTAGAAGAAGCAAATGTCTGGTTTCTAGTTAGGGAATCAGATTGATAAGGAAAATTAGTGGAGTAATGGTTATTGGCTCAGATTGAGGAATCAGAGATGAGTTTGAATTCCAGTCAATTTCATTACTTTCACTTACCTGCTAGTACCCTTGAGAAAGCTATAACTACATCTCTTCTTGCACAAGCTATGGCTAAAATAGCAGGACAGATTGGGTCCTATAGCCTTGGGTGGCAACCTGACTAGGAGAAGGAAACTCTGAATTCCAGTCAGATTGCACTATCCTAAAAGTGTGTATATATGTGGTTGGGGACAGGTAGTGAATCCAAATTTCCACTGTAACTGAATTTGCGTTTCTGAATGAATGCAATTTCTGTTACACTTGGTCGGCTTTCATTCGGATGTGATGGGCTCATTTGACAGATGAATGCCGCAACAAGAACAAATAAGTAGAATCAGATTTGTAGAACCATTACTTCACTGCTTTAGTTATGGAATCAGCAGACTGGAAACAAAGTGCATTATCTTGCACTTTGCAGCAAATAAAGCATAAGATTTTGTAAATTTTACTGGCTGAACTAAATTTACTTTAAGAAATCTTGTGCACGATTACATTTGTTGGTTTTAAGAAAGAAAGCTAAAAATAATTGATTGTGTAATTCTTGGTGTAACTCTATTTTTTAACATTAATTTAGGATACTGTGTTATTCCATCGATCAGCATTTCTCAAATATTTTACCCTTGTATAGCTGGCCACTCATATTCGAGGATACCCATCTACTAGGGCGGCTAGCCAATCCCTATTGCAGATGCTTGCTCAGGCGCATTTGTGTTTATTCAACACCCACAGATCCCACCTGTGGTTTATACTGCGACTATACTGAGCAGACCGTAGTTACAGTTTCTGCGAAAGATCGTGTTATCTAGTGTGATCAACACTTTGAACAAGGCCAGCACGCTCAAGCTCTTGGCCTTGATGACTTGTTACTTTGTGCTAGTACAGCTATCGACGGCCCCTAAGGGTTCCATCTACCCAATTTCACTCCCAAGGATTGGGTCAACCTGCGGTATGCCTTAACCGGGTATTGAACTCACACTTTTTGGGTCTTGTCACTGGATCTAACCAACGCCTTGAGGACACATGGCACAGTGGATAAAGGTGTTGGTTAGATCCAGTGACAAGACCCAAAAAGTATGAGTTCAATACCCGGTTAAGGCAGTGGAGAACTTGGAGAGGGGAATTAACAGGAGATAATTGATAACTGACATCCATTAAACATGGCATGTGGAACTAGAACAGTCTACCCCAGTGAGCGAAATAAAGGGTTCAGTTTGACATTCCAACTACCTGAAGAAGGCTGAAGCATACAACAGCCGAAATGTTGTGATAAATATGGCCACAAAGATGAGGACAATAGTCCGAATAATGTAAATAGTGTACATAATACCTAGTCTCAGAAATATAGACTTACATTTTTATATAAAACAATTACCAACAATACATATTTATAGTAAAATTACAAGTGATATATTTTTAATCCAAAATGACCAGCAATCAGTAGTTGAAGGCATATGACATGCAGGGTCAATCCTTGTCCAAGGCAACTAATTATGACCCATCACGCCAGTTGATTCTGGATCAGTTCCTACACTGGTCAATACTGCCGCTGGTCATTGAAGTTGGCCATTCTAGTCTGTGCCCCGCTTCACTCCACATTGTTCTTTTTGATCACGAAGCTGGTAAAGGGTGAGTTGTCGTCAGCAATTATAGCACTGATTTGAATAACGGCAAAGTTATATCACAAAAGAAAATAAAACAAAAGTTCTTTGCAGACAAAATAGAGAAAAGACCGGAATTTCTACATGTTACATGTCTATTTTCTATTTGGTCTGTGTCATTCCTGGTACAGAAATATTAATTCTTCCCATTTTGAATTCTATCATGACACTTTGCTCAATTTAGCTAAGTCTGGAACAAGGCTTAAGTTGGGAGTTCTTTTTGGCAGCAAGTCACTTGGGGTTTAGCAGATTCTCCTGCTGTCTGGTCTCATCTATGTCTCTGGCTGGCAACTCTGGAACTGCTTCAGTGTTTTGCTTATATTGGCTTTTACCCAAGACTGGTTTTACCAAGACGTGTTTAGGGGACCTGGTGTTTTCTCCTGTCTTCCAACAAAGTTCCTTGTTGTCTGGCTTTAGAAAATTAATTATCTCTCAAAATTTGAAGGTCACTACTTCCTACAGGTACTGATTGCTGGTATTGGTCCACCTGTATAACTCGTACCTTCTCTTATTTACGCCTTGTACTATTACTTCCCAATGGGCGTAAGCAGTTCCTCTGTCCTTCTTGGTATCTCACCTACATTTTTCAACTCGGTTGTCATTTTGACAAATCTGATTTTTAAACCCTGTGGGTGAAATGGCATGGCTTCACATTTTAATTATAAATTAGAATTATCATTTTAATTTTTTGTCACTTTGATCTTGTTTATTTAATAAGAAATTTACCAGCAATTTCCTCTGGCAGCTATCTCCATATCTTGTTTACTCAATCGCACTTATAAAGCCTGGGCTGGGTCTTTACATAAAGAAATTCTATTTCTTGATTTGTTTACAATTTTCACTTTTTGATAGGTGGAATAAATTAGTATCTGTCTATATTTTTGAGATGAGGTATTATGTACACTGTTTACATTATTCGGACTATTCACCTCATCTTTTTTGCCATATTTATCACGTTTCAGCCGTTGTACAATCCAGCCTTCTTCAGGCAAAAGTCTTCAGTGGCAACCCAGAGACATTAGATAAAGAATTGGTCAGTATAAGCAGTACCCTACGATGTAACAACTACCCTGGGTACATGGCAGCAGCCCCAATACACTGGGATAGGCGGGTACAAGAGGAGGACAACGACACTCAGAAAACAATCTGCCTGTCTTATGTGAACGGGTTATCGGAGAAAATACAAAGAATCTGTGGTCCATATAACATCAGGACAACCTTCAAAAGCTTGACGACACTTTGCAGATACCTCTCCCGAGTAAGAAATCCCCCCCCCCATAGAGGAGAACATGATTAAAGACTGTGTACACGCCATCCCGTGCAGCTGTGGAAAGAAAAATAAAGGGGAGACAGGCTGCCCACTTAAGTTAAGGCTTCAAGAACACCAAAAAGCTGTAACATGAAGGGAAGTGGAAAAATCAAGTGTGGCTGACCACATATGGAGAGAAAAGACAGATCACCGCCCTCTGTGGGATCGGGTTGAAATCATAGACAAAGAACACCATTGGAAAATTCGTAAACTTAAGGAATCAGCACATGTGCTAGGCCACAAAAATCTCCTGAGCCGACCAAGCATAGAAATGAATACAATATGGGAACCAGTAATAAAGAGTGCCAGAGAATAGCAATAACAACAACAAAAATTGCAATATGGGCTCTGGTAAAAAATGAATGCTGAAGACATTATGTTTATAAGTCCCAGAAATTCATACACAGATGTCCTTGAGGACACATGGCACAGTGGAGAAAGGCGTTTGTTATATCCAGTGACAGTGTGAATTCAATCCCTGGTTAAGGCGGTGGAGAACTTGGAGAGGTGAATTAACAGGAGATAACTGATAACTGACATCCATTAGACATGGCATGTGGAACTAGAACAGTCTACCCCAGTGAGCGAAATAAAGGGTTCAGTTTGACATTCCAACCACCTGAAGAGCATACAACGGCCAAAACATTGTGATAAATATGGCAACAAAGATGAGGACAATAGTCTGAATAATGTAAACAGTGGAATAAGCCTTTAAAAATTACCAAATATTATCTTCTCAATCTGCTTTCTTTTCTGGTTGCTCTCTAGGAGATGTTTTCATAACTTCCACTTTAAGGCAGTGCCATCAATTGTCAGCCCAGCTTTTTCAGATGGCCTCTTTGGTAAATATCTTCTACGAAAACAACAAAGTCACTTTCTTCAAGCTGTCTCTGCTTAAAAAATAGACTTTCAAAATTAAAAGCAATTTCACTTTGTTTCAGTTCATGTATGCTTTCATTCTTTAACCCTTTTTGTCGTGTTCCAAGTTAGATTTTAATTTGAACCCTTTTCTTTCTGTTTGCCAGTGTCGCATAATTTCACAACATACAATTGCATTCAAAGTACATTTAGTTAAAGGTATATAATTGCATTCAAAAGAAATTAGATTTCAGCATTAAATAACCCATAGAGGTGTTGATATGCCGCTAAACAAAATCAATCACTCAACCAGCCAACCCTTGTAGAACCCTTGGAATAGTTTTCATGTCTCAGGAAATCCCTGCATAAAAATATATACCGTTATTAATATCTCTTTTTTTATATTTCATTATAATAACCAAGTATTTTCTAACTATATGCCGTACGTGTATAGTAAAATTATGAATATAAAATTACAAAAAAATTACTCAAAAATTCATTAACTTATTTATCACTGTTTTTTGGGGAATGCCTAACAACCTCTTACGGAACCCTACGGTTCCTGGGAACACCAGCTGAAATACACTGTCATAGACTATTCAAACTAGGTAAAAAGATAATGCTGAAAAAAAACAAAGATGAGGATATTACCTCAAATAATTAACAAAGTAATAATCAGCTTCTAGGCAGGCTGAAGTGTGCATCAGAAGTTCCACTTGGGCAGCTTCTTCCCACGAACCACTGCCTTATGGAACTGACTCCTAAGAGGTTGCTTTCCTGATCACTACAATCTTTAACTGATCTTCTACACATATTTGCATACGGTGTGCCTCTGTGTCACCCTCTACCTTGAGTGTCCCTCGAGCCTTGTATAGTGTGAACATTGTAAAAAAAAAAATAGAAATGTTAAAAACAACAGAGATGGGGATAGCAGTTTCAGTCACAGTACTTTAATTCAGAACTTTAGACAATACTATTGGTTAACATTAATTTCTTGAATATACAGTTTTGGGTAGAGTCTTGTTCAAATGCATTCTGTTTTTCTTTTGCGATAATAGAAAACTTTTATTACAGCATTATGTTCTGTTTTTGATGAGAGGAAGCTTACAGATATTTGTAAGGAACCTGTCGTTTAAATCATTGGAAAAAGCTTCTGAAGATTTCAACATCTATTATTCCTTGGATTTTTCTTTACTTTTTCTCTAAGGAGCTTTTGCTTACAAGAATCACCCAATATTCAAAGTGGACATTCTTGGTGTTGTGGTCAAAGTGGATAAGAAAGACAAGCTGAATCAATATGGAGGTAAAGTAAAATTATATTCTCTTGTGTGTCTTAGTAGTTTGTTTGCTATAATTAAAACTGTCTATATTTCTGAGATGAGGCATTGTAACTATTTACATTGTTCGGTCTGTTGTCCTCGTCTTTATTGCCACATTGACAACATTTCGACCATTGTATGCTCTGGCCTTCTTCAGGAGATATATGTTGGAATTTCAAACTGAATTCTTTATTTAGTTAAAATAAAAGTTGAAACTCCAACAAATATCACCTGAAGAGAGCTGGATCATACAGTGGTCGAAACGTTGTGACTGTGACAGTATAAACAAGGACAACAATGTAAATAAAACTAGTGTCTTTATATTTTGTATCACAATGTATGTTACTCCTGTATACCAAATACAGTTGCCAGCACAGTTAATTATTTCCTTCAGTTTCCCATTCCAACCTGGTTGGCAGTTAGGTCTCATAATTTCACTGTTGCTAGTTGTAACCATAAGATCTGTGTTAACAGTTTCTTCTCTCGCATTTCTCAGTTATGAAATTCTCTTCCTGCTTTTCCTGTAAACTATGATCTCCAAAAATTTAAATATAATGTCAACCATCTTCTTTCTCTTTCAATTCTGCTCTTCTTATTGTCTAAGCTGTTTTTCTTCTAAGTAACCCTTTGCAGCTTAGTGGCATTTATCCCTTGCTTGAGGTGTAATGATTTTAAAAAAAAGAAGCAAAACCGTATTATTTTTATTATTTTCAAATAATTTTCTCTACACCACAATTATCTTGTTCCAGAAAAGAAAATTCTCCACATTAAGTAAGTTGAAAAATTCATGTCTATTCCAGACAGCACTTGTATTTGGTATAAAAGAGGAAACAATCAATTCTTTGGGTATAAGAATGTACTGGTGGTGTAATGGATAATGGTTTAGAATGAGAAATCAGAAACCCAAGTTTGAATTCTGGTTGGGTTCATTAAATATACTTATGTGTAAATACCCTTGTGAAAGATATGAATCCATCTCCTTCCCCCACAGCTATGGGATAAATAGTAGGGCTTGTTTCTGAACAATTCCTTGTTCTCAAAAAATTATTAATGCAATATTGTCACAAAAAAAAAAAATTCTTCTTTCAATTTAAAATATATTTTAGCTTTAAATAAGCTACAAAAGGTTAAGCCATAAAAACTTTGATAATGAAAGGAGTAGTCCTCTTTTGAAGTTTTGAGATTATTGATTTTCAGGATTACACACATTATTAATTCTGATCTATTCATTTTCTGTTGATTTTTCTCAAAATGGGAGTACTATGCAAGAAATGGATTTTTTTTTTTCCACCCCAAGCAAGGCTGGAGGCCACTATCACGCAAGGGGTTATAGAAGGGTTGGAGGAAGAGCGATAGGAGTGGAGAAAGAGGAAGACAGTGGATCGATCAAGGCAAGGGGTTTACAGAAGATTTGGAGCGAGAGCAGATAGGAATGAAAGGTGAAAAGATGTGGAGAAGGGAAGTGGATAGATCAAGGCAACTGGAGATGTCGATTGACGTTACACTTAAATAGTTGGAGATTGTATTTGTCAGGGAAACAGTAATAAGGAAGGGAGTTCCACAGGCGAGATGTGCGAGACATGAAACTATTAGAGTAGAAGAGACGTCTACATCTAACTGTTTCAACAGTGAAGGGGTGGGAACGGGATGCCAGCCTTGTAGGACGTTTAAATTCATGAGGCCTAGGGACAAGCGAAAGCATGTTCCTAGTTTGCATTTCCCCCATTATAGGCATTACTATATCCATGATATAATAACACCTTAAAACCTGGACGGAATGGAACAGCTGGAAAAAAAAAAATGAACAGCATACTTTGTTTTCAGAGAGTTTTACATCACTAAGTCATACACAAAATTATATACAAACATTTACACTTGTTCTGTACAGCGAAACTATAACACATGTATTCAACAACAAGCTGTGTGAAAATGACATAGACATAGGGTCTTACTTATAATAATTTCCCATGGGAATTAGAGCTGCCAGAGGATTCTTCAATGTTTCTGGAGAAGCCATATTTATATTTCCCAATGTAACTTTGAGTAGGCCAGTTTTATCTGTCTCTAGCAAGGACATATTTCCTGACAGAAAAACTGCGAAACATGGGTATTTCCCAGCATGAAGACTGTTTGCAAGAGATAGTTTCTGGTGAGGACATATTTTTCCCAGTGAGAGAACTGTGCAATGGGATTGCGAATTGCACATTTGGCATCTCGCGCTGGGTGAGGTAGATTTAGCCTTAGCCCAGGTGGGCAGATTTAGCTTTTGCCCATACTAAAAAGAGCAAATGCTTAATTTGACTCCCGGAAACTGACTGACTGTCCATTTTTGTCGCACTATGAACTGGCATCACTAAATGACTGTCATATGATCTACCAGACATCATCTCTCAACCAAAGGGAGATAATTGCCTCTTGTATTTCTAAATTCATACTCCACTTGAGGAAATGATAAGACTCCTGTTTAAGATACTATAGCGAAGAAAACGGGGATTTACCTCGTCAAACTAAGCAACAGCGAGTCGCATGTATTTTACGACGGAAAAGCTGGCGAAAAAGAAAATTAATTACCAAACAAAAGGGCACGTATTCTGCATGACATGCTGAAGACGGAATATTTGAATTAAAAAAAAAAAAACAGGTCTGACGCAGGAGTCGCAATTAAACATACTTTGATATGCAAAATACTGGAGATCGTCTCTCAGCTGTCGACAAATGGAAAAAATGTTCGCCCGATAAAAGCAGTTGGTGTTCTCGAATCTGAGTGGAATTCGGCAGTTTTGGCTACCGCGTTTGGTGGAGAATGAGTTATTTTTCTGACTGGTGGCGTGCATTTTGATTAGCGAGATAGTATTTGCAAATCGAGTTTTCGGCATTCCTTTCTGCCCTCGATGTTTGAGTTGGAACTTAGTGATGTATTCTCTGTGACGTGGAAATAATCTGCGACAAATATTTCCTTTGCAATCCCAGTTTACTTACAGATTCTGAGAAACCATTTTCATGGTTAATATATTTAACAACATGGCTTAACTTAAAAAAAAGTTTATCACACTATCAATTGGTAAAATGAGTCCATGTTAAATATTGTCCAATGAAAGAAAAGAGTCCATGATTAAATGAATTAGGCAGATGATTAAATGTTTTTGATTATGAATTCATTTGAGAGGACATTTAAACATGTCGTTATAATGGTTGGGATGATTTGACAGCCAAAGCAGATAGAACTGGGGTGGGGGTGCATGACTGGTGTCAGTAATAGCAGAAATAGGAGTCAGACTTCAATTGGGATCTTACAGTTTGTGCTGTAATCAGATATTTTGATTGAAAAAAGTGATCTCTTACTTTATTATTCCAATCTCTTGCTCAGCAAAATTATAAATAACATGAAAACTCAGCAACCAAAAACTAAAGGTGTGTTCGTTGTATCTTGACAGTCCTGCAACTAAAACTAGTATTGCTAGCGTATGAAGGAGCACCAGATATAGTGCAGCAGTGAACGTGTCTAGGACAAGATAGTCTGGTTTTGAATTCAGTTTTCCTTCCTCTAAATTGTTTACCCTACCAAAGCTAGATGGCCCAGTCTACTCTACTATTTAATCCATTACTGGGGTAAGATGGTGTAAAAATCTAAGATAGCGGTCAGATGCACATGCACAAAAATTATAAATTGTTTATATTTGGGATCAAAATGTTAAACTTTGCTGAATATAAAGGGTGTTTCATTAAGATGGATTATATATTAGTGTTACATTAAGACGGATCAAAATCAGCAGTAAATAAATCGGTGTTATTGGTGAAATTTTATTTATTTCTCTATTGGATCATATTATTTAAGTCGTAGCAATGATGTGTGAAAAATAATATCGCCCAAATGTCCGCCAATGCTTTGGTGGCACACCTCCACTCGATGGTCAAAATTTTTGATGACATCTCTGCATAATTGCTCCTCAATCTCACCAATATACCTCCTTATCTCATCCTTCAGCTGTTGAATTGTTGTTGGCTTGTTGGCATAGACCTTACTTTTGAGATGACCCCAAAGGAAGAAATCTAAAGTCACATGATCGTGGTGGCCAATTGACTTCGCTGTTTCGAGAGATGATGAAACCTGAGAACTTCTCATTCAGATTCTTTTGGAACGTCCATTTTTGTAAGAGGCTTCAATAACTTTAACACATTGTTTGATTGTTAATCTTTCCATGGCTGAAATTGCCAAAGACTTAAGTTGTTAAACCTAAAAGAAAAAAAAAAAAATCATTAGATGCTTAAACTTAATTCACATTTAAAATCGGTCCAAGTTATTGGAACACCCTTTATATTCACAGATGCATTCCATTTTCTGAATGTACCTTTATCTGTTAAAAATCTTTTTTTAAATTCATCTGTTTCAATTCTTTTTTTTTCTTTCTAGTTTGTAAGCACACATCTCCATGTATAGTCACCAGAAGATTTCTTTGGTGCTGTTGAAAACTAGATATTCTGCATGATATGCTATCAATTTGTTTTAAAAAAAAAAATCAAAACAATTTTCTTTGTTATTGATTGGTAACAAAAGTTCTTCAGTTTTCATTTTGTGCATGTGAATCTGGCTTCTATTCTAGATTCTTACCGAAGATGGTTTCATACCAGAATTTGAACTTGGTGCACAGATACTAATTTCTACACTGATAACTGTTACATTAAATCAAGTATATGAAAAAAATTGGAACAATTTACATTTAGTGTTATAAAGAATTTTACATTTTACGTATATATATATATATATATATATATATATATATATATATATATATAAATTCGCTTGAGGAGGAAATGGAACTAATGTCTTGAATTTAATAACAAAATTAAATTTGAAGCTTTTAGCTTTCATTTTTGAAACATGGTTATTACTGTGTAGCAAAAACACCCATTTCAAATCAGTTAATTTATAATATATATATATATATATATAGTATTTAGGCAGCAATCCCTCTTTTATACATATTTCATTAAAGATGACAGACAAGGTACTACAATTAAGCTTTTAATTTAATTGTTCCTGTGTTGAAAAAGTGTTTTCTTTTATGGACACTGTGTGTGTGTGTGTGTGTGTGTGTGTAGAAACTGTCCAAATGTCATAATTTTGAGTGCTTTTGGCTATACTTTTAGCCATTATCAAGGATTTTATTTTTACTTCTCAACTGGATGTATGGGTTGTGTGCATGTATATAGTTATAAAGATGTTTTATTTTCCAAACACAACACACTGTGGCCATGTTGGCTTTCTCTTTTTATTATTATGGCTTCCATTATTTTTTTTTTTTTTTTTTACATGTGGATGTGGTTATTATGTTTGTATTTAGGTTTGGGTGTTTGTTTAAAAGTGTTCTAATGGAGCTGTAGTTGGATAGGTGTAATGTAAGTTATCTGGATAGGCATGTAGTATATGTTGACTGCACCTCTGCAGTGGGGTAAGACACTCTCCCACTGAGTCCACCTATTTCCTTGAGATCTTCAGGCATTAGGGAGAATACTCTTGAATTCCAACACATTACTTTAGCCCTTACTTGGGCAAGATGGAAGGTCAGAGAGGCCCGATCTGATCAATCAGTCATGTCAAATCCTAACACCAATCCACCTACCAAAAAGACAAATACACAAAAAAACATATACATACACTAACACACTTTTTGACCCTTACTTTGGCTAGACGGGCAGCTAGGGAATGAAAAGAGAATGAAACAACTTTTAGAAGGAACCGGAAACTCAATCATAAACAAGAAAAAAGAGATAAACCTCGACAGTGTTTACTCGTTCCCCCATGAGGACGAGATGTAACACAAGGTCTTTTTAAAGTGGGAACCCGAGCGCGTACATCTGGGCAAGGGACAAAAATTGCCCTCAGCCCCTGCAACCATCAGTTGCACTGGCCTTGGTGCAAGCAGTGATCCCTCCCTCTAGTGCAATGGGAGGGTGCTGCCTTGGGAAACAGTTTCCCAGGCAGCACCTTTCAGTATGATTTTCTCAGTTGGCCCTCCGTCTTTTGACAGAGAAGCTCCTGAGAGCACTCTGCCCAAAGACAGAGACGCAACTGAGAGATGATAAGCCTGCGTTGGAAATCCCTCCAAGATAAACCTCTACACTTGTGTTGGCCTGTTGGCTGGGGCTATAGAATATGCCAACTGCACCTCTGCAGAGGGCTAAAACCCTCTTCCCAATGAGGCCACCTGTTTGCTGTGGGTGGCGACTTGCGATGTTTGAGGACTTCAGGTGCTAGGTAGAATACTCCTGAATTCTATGACACTACTTTGGCCATTACTTGGGCTAGACGGGCAGTCAGAGAGGCTCGATCTGATCAATCAGCTAGTCATGTCAAGCACTAGCACCAATCCACCCACCAAAAACTCAACTACACAAAAAAAACATATACACACCAACCAAATTTAATCAAATTGGTAGTAGAAGGCAGTGACAAATTGGTCATAACTAAATAGTATCATCAAAAAGTAAAACTTGTATTCAACTTCACAGGGGTAGAAGAATGAAAAAAATTATTGATGACTGCATATAAATACTAAAACTGAGTATACCATTTTGTATTCCTGAGATGCTTGGACAAATGGGATTCCCCCCACTGTCTCCCACGAAAGGGCTCTGAGGAGAGTGGGAAGCAAGAATGGTGAAAGAGAAAATATAATAAGGCAACAAAGAAAATGAAAAGACCCCTCTCTGAATCAAGTTCTGATAATGAATCGGAATCTCACGATTACTTCCCATAATATATAGTAATGGAGTCACTTGAAGAAACTCCTATTACAAAACTATCAGCATTCATGATCAAAAAAGGAATATACTCTCAAATTACTCTTATATGTGTTAAAAAAAACATTAAACAATGCAATAATAATACAAATAGAAAAAAATTAATTCAGAAAAAAATCCTTGAATGGTCAGTATTTAATAACTTAAAATAATAATAACTTAAAAATCAAAACTTATCCACACCAAGTTTAAACACATCCAGAGATCTGTCTACATTTCTGAGATCAGGTATTATGTACAGTATTTACATTAGTCGGACTATTGTTCTCATCTTTGTCACCATTTTTGTCACAACGTTTCGGCCATTGTACGCTCCGGCCTTCTTCAGGTGGTTGGAATTTCGAACCAAACCCTTTATTTCGATCACTGGGGTAGACTTCTAGTTCCACGAGCCATGTTTCATGGATGTCAGTTATCAGTTATCTCCTGCTAATTTTCCCTCTGAAAGTTCTCCACTGCCTGAACCGGGTATTGAACTCACACTCTTTGGGTCTGTCACTGGATCTAACCAACGTCTTTATCCACTGTGCCATGTGTCCTTGAGGACATCTGGGTATGAATTTCTGTGGCTCGTGGAACTAGAACAGTCTACCCCAGTGATCGAAATAAAGGGTTCGGTTCGAAATTCCAACCACCTGAAGAAGGCCGGAGCGTACAACGGCCAAAACGTTGTGACAAAATGGCGACAAAGATGAGGACAATAGTCTGACTAATGTAAATACTGTACATCTAGAGATGTAATCAAAATGCCAGACTCGGCTAGTTGCTCCCTTGAAGTAATCAAAGTTAACCTAAAAAAACAAAATAAATGTAACCAAAATAACAAAAGAAATGGTCAAACTATAAACACCGATACGTACACATTAAAATTCAACACACCCAAATCACTATCTGAAATAAAAATAGACAAGTGGAAACTTACATTTCTAGAACTCTAAGAGGCCATAACTGCCAAAGATTTGGTCATCATAAAGACAGATGTACTAGAATTCTAGTATTCTCAAAATGCAGCAGGACGGATCAGAAATCTGAGTGCAAAGCTGCCATAAAATGCATAAATTGTAATGAGAACCACCCTACATGCTCACATCTGTGTAAAGCTTGGGGAAAAAAGAAAAAGAAATAATTGAAATCAAATATAAGAGAAATATAACCTTTCCAGAAGCCAGGAAAATTGCTGAAAACAACACTAGACAAAATTTGATAATAAATTACAGAGGTACCTTCATGAGATCATATCCTGGGTATGACGATAAACTACATCCGCGTCGTGGGTATGACGATAAACTACATCCGCGTCGTGGGTATGACGATAAACTACATCCGCGTCGTGGGTATGACGATAAACTACATCCGCGTCGTGGGTATGACGATAAACTACATCCGCGTCGTGGGTATGACGATAAACTACATCCGCGTCGTGGGTATGACGATAAACTACATCCGCGTCGTGGGTATGACGATAAACTACATCCGCGTCGTGGGTATGACGATAAACTACATCCGCGTCGTGGGTATGACGATAAACTACATCCGCGTCGTGGGTATGACGATAAACTACATCCGCGTCGTGGGTATGACGATAAACTATGTCCAACCAAAAGGCCGTCGATCCGATCAATCGGCTGGTCATGTCATGCCCCATCACATCTAACCCATCCCAAAACAACTACAACTTACAATTAACTTTCCCTCCCAAACCCTACACTAAATATACTAACACTTTACCCCTAAAATGTGATGGGAAACAATGATGTTGCCAGCTATACGTTTTTGAAATAATGATGTTGCCAACTATATGTTTTTGATATATCTAGTAAATACTGGATCTGGCATTAAATAACCCATAGTGGTTGATATGCCATAAAACCCCAAACAAACAATCTGACTCTATCAATGTTGAGGACCTAAATGTTACTGACAACACCATGGAATTTTTTGGCCTAGACATGAACATTGACTACGTCTTCGTCATTCGAGGATACACTTCAAAAGGACCTGGACCTTGGAGTAACAAACAGATTGCACATACTTTTGGACATATGCCTCCTACGCCTCAAAATGTGAAGATTTGAAGAACATCTCCAACAACAATTGATGTAATGTGGAACCAACCAGATGTTCCCAGTTGCAGGCTATCGTGTATATTACAATATGTTCGCCCTTCCTAGCATGGACCTTTGGCAAAGCATTGATGTTGGCCCATATACAGTTGCGGAAATTACTGGCTTGGACCCTCAGGCTATCTCCACTAGTAAGCGATTTGGCAATTTGTCAGCTTCGGTATATACGAATATGATTCCAAGAGTTCCTTCACATGTTGATGTACCTGTTATAAAAAAATTTGGGTCAGGGACTGTTGAGCTACGGCTGTACAAAGCAAGTGAAAAACATGGACCTCTCGGCCATTACCTTTTGATTGTTGTACCTGACCAATACCCAGACAAAGCTCCAGAAGATTTTGAAATAGATGAGCTGAATGTGGATCATCCTATTGATATGCCTGCATCATCTCCATACATTGCCGCAAGATTTGAAGCCAATTCACTACCAGATTTATTTAAACTAGGAAATGGACAGATGTCTGGTTCCCATACAAATAGACCACTCAATCCATCCTCCACTTATCAAGTATTCCTGTTCTGTTGATAACAAGCTGTACACATCAAGTGAATACTCTGCACCGTTTGAAGTCGAGTTTAATGAACCAAATAATAATGAAGGTTATGTAAATCCTCAAACTAGCATTAACGAGGCTCGAAACCTTTTGCTCATACTTGCTCCGGTATGTGGTGCTGTTGGTTTGCTTATCATTGTCTGCATTCTGGTAGTTATTTACTTCAAGCGCAAGTCAATTCGAAAAGATTGATGAACAGACAAAACCTCCCGTTGAAGTTTGCCCTCACCCTAGAGATCCTGTGGAGATGAGAAGACAGCATTACCAAACACCCGCAATGATTAGTCATCCGCCCATTCCCGCCCATATGCTAGCAGAACACATTGAGAATCTGAAAGCTAGCGACAATCTGTGTTTCTCCCAAGAGTACGAATCTATTGAACGTCGTCCTGGGTACGACGTTAAACTGCATCCAACAGCAAGGCCTCTGATCAAAAGGTTTTGAGGAAGTGTGGAACCACCTCTTAATTGCTGGTGTTCCCAGGTCCACCCAGACCCGGGGTGGTAGCACCTATTGGGGTCCCAGCTATGGGCAAATAGTGAACTTCCATGTTTTTACCATGTCCTGGGTATGACGACAAACTACATCCGCGTCCGGGGTATGACGACAAACTACATCCGCGTCCGGGGTATGACGACAAACTACATCCGCGCCCTGGGTATGACGGCAAACTACATCTGCATATTTGAACTTTATTTGAGTAGCTAAGCAATTAAATTTTATCAACAAAATAATTGCCTTTTTATAAAGATCACAAAAGACCAGAATGAAAATGAAAAAATATTATTACCAGCTCTACGTTTTTGAAAAATATTATTACCAGCTATACGTTTTTGAAAAATATTATTACCAGCTATACGTTTTTGAAAAAATATTATTACCAGCTATACGTTTTTGAAAAAACATTATTACCAGCTCTACGTTTTTTGAAAAAACATTATTACCAGCTCTACGTTTTTTGAAAAAACATTATTACCAGCTCTACGTTTTTGAAAAAATATTACCAGCTCTACGTTTTTGAAAAAATATTATTACCAGCTCTACGTTTTTGAAAAAATATTATTACCAGCTCTACGTTTTTGGAAAAATGTTATTATCAGCTATACGTTTTTGAAAAACCAGAATGAAAATGAAAAAATATTATTGCCAACTCTACGTTTTTGAAAAATATTATTACCAGCTATACATTTTTGAAAAAAACATTACCAGCTCTACGTTTTTGGAAAAAACATTATTACCAGCTCTACGTTTTTGGAAAAAACATTATTATCAGCTCTACGTTTTTGAAAAAATATTATTACCAGATATACATTTTTGAAAAATAATATTACCAACTATACTTTTTGGAAAAAAAACTTTTTCAGCATTGAATGGCCAAACGAAGGTCGATATGCTGGTTAAATAATCAATCAATCAATCAATCTATTGAACGTGGTCAACAATTTACTTGGGACAGTTCACATTCTCGCTATTTTTTTCTATCCTCGCTCCAACCTCTTTTTGATTTCAAAACCGGCTCCCAAGGCCTAATTCTTATCAGAGATAAGAATATAGTTTCTGGCTAACGAGAGAGCTGGAAAAACACAAAAGGGAATTCCACCACCATCATTCTTTCCGTGGTGCCACAAAGTCTGGGAGAAACCTCACAGCTTCTTCACACCAACCTGTTTTCAGTACCTTCAAAACCGGCTCCCAGGACCCTGATTCTTATCGAAGATAAGAATGCAATTTCTGACCAATAGTGCGGCCAGGAAATTTGTACAACAATTTTGGAGGGAAAAATCCTCGATCCATCAGAGCCTACCAAAACTCCATAAATTTGGAGAATCTTGCCTATTTTGCCAGTGAGAATTCTGCCCACCGTCTGTGAGGTCGACATTAGGGAGCTCCTGCGCCTCTTTCACCAAAGAAGAACTACTAAAGGGCTGTCAAAAACGAATGTAGGTCCACTATTCAAGACCAATCCAAGGCTGCATCTCTTCACCACTCCTTCTGACGAGCCCACTGGACTTCTGTCGTCGACCTAGCAACTCACTCAACTGCAGGATTCCTTTATTTGCGAACGGGTTTCCAACTCTACAAGAACTGTGAGTGTATCTATCTGAACCATAACAATAATATCTAATCGCTTAAAGAACTCTTTAGGCGCTCAAAGAAATATTTTGAGCAAGCCTTTTTTAAGTCAAGAACATTTTCTCTTTTCCCTTTCTTTCTCTCCTAATCATCTTTTTTCCCCTTTACCTTTTTTGTGTGTATATTGTAAATAAACACTTTCTTCTTTTGTTGTTACGCACCGAGCAGGAGTTTTTTCTTTATTCGTACGCGCCTAAAAGAGAGAGCTTGTCCGCTCTAATCTTGCTGTTTTACTCGCGGTTTTTTTTCGCAATTATTTTCAGCCCTATTTTTAACCTCAACCCTTTGATGCGGGAAAGCCTGGACAAATTTCCTAGCACAATACAAATACCTAGGAATAATATGCGACAAGAGATTAAGACTTGATGGTACAGAAGTGCCTGTCGTGGGCCAATACAAATACCTAGGAATAATATGCGACAAGAAATTATCTTTTGTACCAGATAAAATACCTCTGTGAGAAATGCAATAAAGCAGCGATCATGGCTCTCCACCTCCCTCTATCCCTTGCAGCTCTCAACAAGTTCCTTCCCTCTGCTTCCTCCCCAAGACCATGTTCTGTCATCCACTTGCTTAAGCCCGCTAGGTATGTCATACGTTGTTTTCCCTTGTCTCTCTTTCCCTCTATTCAACCTGTGAGTATCAGATTCTCCAGACCCTCCTTCCTCATTATGTATCCCAGGAACTTCAGCTGCCTCTTTCTGATGTTAAGTATAAGCTTCCTACTTGTTTGCATCTTCTCTAAGCCCTCATCGTTACTCACACACTTGGTCCATGATATCCTTAGCATCCTTCTATAGAACCACATCTCTGTCACCTCGAGTCTCTTCTTCATCTTTGAGGAAATCATCCAACATTTGCTGCCATAAAGAAGAACAGATGTCATGTAATAGCTCAGTATTCTTTTCTTTGTTACCAAAGAAGTCCTGCTGTCTTGCAATACTCTGCTCAGCGTTTGGAATATGTCCTTGGCCATCCCAATATGTTTACGGATCTCAGTGTCACACTTACCATCTTTTGTCAAGATGTTTCCCAGATATTTAAACTTTCACATCTGCTTGATTCTGGTGTTCCCGACCTGCAAATTGTATTTCGGGCTCATCCTTTTACTGATGACCGTGCATTCTGTCTTCTTGTAGTTTATGCTTAGTCCCTTCTTCATGCTCTCTGTCGATACCGTCTGTAGGAGGTTTTGTAATTTCTTTTCTGTGTCTGCTATCAGTACTCTGTCATCTGCGTGTCTTACGGTGTTAAGTTTGTTGCCACCAGTGCTAAATCCCAGTATAGTTTTTCCAAATCTCTCAGAATTGCTTTGCTGTATAGGTTGAACAGGTCTGGCGAGAAGATGCATTCTTGCCTTACGCTCCTTTCTATTTTTGTATATTTGCTGAACTCATTCTCTATGTGCACGCATGCCATTTTCTGCCAGTATAGGTTCTTGATTATTTTGATAGATACTTCTAAAACTTTATCAGACATTGCTTAGATCCAAACTGGATTATGGATTCTTTATTTATGGTGTGGCAAGAAAATCATATGTGAAAGAACTTAATACCATCCATCATCAGGATCTGCAACTCATTCTAGGAGCCAATAGTATATAGAAATAGAAAGTGTGTACGCTGAATCACATGAGCCACCTTTTGGCATTAAGACAATATAAGCTAGCATTATATCAAACTATGTTCAGGCCAATTCTGCATACAACAGTGTTCTCCAACCTCAATATAAAGAATTACATAATTAAAAGGAAACTGCTATTAATCCTTACCCGGGTGTAGACATGTGTAAACGTTTTTCAGACATGGACAAACAAACATATCCAAACCATAATGTTTAAAAACCAGCTACAGACATGTTTATATGTTTATCTTGATTCTTTTTATGCCCTTCTGAGCCAGAAGTGAGTGTCCAATTGTCAACTCGTGTGTGTCTGGTAGACGTGTTAGTCACTGCTCGGGTACTTCCTGGTGTACTTCAGTTTCTTAGTTACAAAGTTAAAAAAAAAAAAAAAAATTTGTCTGAAAATGAAAAGTTTTTCCCAAAATAATTGGTAGGGGAAGGGGTTAAACACTATGGCATCTGCATATAGGAAAATATCAATATTATGTCTGCTTTGATTAAAGATAACGCAATTAAGAAGTAGTATGTCACTTATAGTCGACATACCCTTGCCGAAATTGGTACTAAGCAGATAGGCTAGATCTCTAACTCTCGACTTGGAATGAGGTATCGGAAGGACAAGGTCGAATTCTAGTCGGATTTGTTACATTCCCTTACCTGCAAATACCCTTGGAAAAGGTAGGAATCTATTTCCCCTCCATCTATAGGTTAAATAATAAGATTTGTGTCAGGAAAAATCATTGTTATTCTCAAATAATTCTTCATGCAATACTCAGTAGCAAAAAAGAATTATTCTTACAATCTGAAAGATGTTTCGGCTTTTAATATCTGTTATGTCTTCATTGCCTTGAACAAAGATAACACGATAAGTAGTATGTCGTTTGCGTTGATGTAATCTTGCTGAAATAGGTAGAAAACAAATAAGCTAATTCTCTACTTGTTTAATCCTTCTACTGACGATTCTCAGTTTCCATATTTATGTATTTGGATGAGTCCAAGTCCTCTTCTGAAGAGAGGTGTGTTCGTCTCCACAGCAATCAATGAACTCAAAATAAACACTTCTTTAAAAAACTCATCCTGTTTAATGAAACACCCTGCTGTACTATTAAGTCTGGTAAAAGGCGCCAAAGCTGAAACTAACACGGCTGTCTTGATGGAAGAAATTCTTAATATCTTACAAAACTACATAAATTGTAAGTACAGATACAATGACTGCTCCTAAAATATTGATAGTTGGATATTCAGCTATACTCAGTGAAACAATATTTCAAATGCACCTGCCTAACAAATCCTCAGTTTTTAGTGCAGAAGTTTTGCCAATATACTTAGCTTCGGATAGGATCATAGATGGTGAGTCAGGTAGATTCATTATATTCTCAGTCTCCCTATCTATACTTATGTCATTGAAGTATAACAATCTAACCAATCGTCTAATAACCAAAATTTAAACAAAAACACGTCATCTTCTGCAGGATCCCTACCTAAATAGGCAGCCAGGGAAATGGAAAGGCAGATATGGCAGCTGATGTATCATTAAAAATGAACATATATAAAAAAAAAAAGTCCCTCACACTGATTTCAAAACAGCTATTAATACATCTTAAATAAATGGCAAGAGTTATGGAATACTCACCCAAATAATAAATCGTGCAAAATCAAACCTACATTTGGGATAAGACATGAGTCTTTCCCAAAGAGAAATAGTAGTCTTAACAAGAATCAGAATTGGTCATACCAATATCGCACATTCGTTCCTTCTAAAAGATGAGAATCCACCTAAATGCATCGTATGCCAAGAGACATACACAGTAAAATATTTTATGTTGGACTGAATTTGACTCTATCTGTAAATCTCTATCTATAAAAGGCAGGATGTGTGTGTGTGTGTGTAATGAATGCATGGCCGCAATTTTCGATGGATTTGCACCAAAATTTACATGCACATGCTCCAAGTTAGCTGGAAGGCCAAGACAGACGTTGCATTTCCCAACTCCCATTGATAGTGGAAATAATCGATTTTTTTCATGCTTCTACAGCAGTTTTCATGTAGTTTGCGGCCATTTTTCTACTGTCCAGAGTGAGAGCCTATAGCTGGCTGCCACGAATAGACAGGAAGATTCTATTGGCCAGCGTGAGAGCCAACAGCTGACTGACACGAATGTTAACTAGCATGCTAGCATACAAAAAAAATCGATAGCTTAATAGTCACAAGTGGAAAAAATTTAAATCTGCATGGCACTTTACTCCAATTGGCTCATTCGCTTGTTTAAACTCAACGTTGATTCTGATTTTGCAGAACTGGGTTGGGTGTGAAAAAGTATTTGTTGTTAACATTCAATTTTACCAGTTACGAGTCCTTCTTTAAAGCTGATCGTTTTGTGTTCATTTTGTTTAGTTCCTTTTTCGTAACAGACTTAATATTTAGTATAGCGCTTAGAAAAAATTTGCAGTGTGAGATAGGCAAGAAGTAAGGCATGTAGCAACATCAGCATGGCAAAGGGCACTCCTTTAAAGGCAAGGCAGGGCAAAAATATTTTAAGTTAAGTGATAGCGATTGCTGTATGAGTCGAACGATTTTTGAATCAAGCACAGGCAACGTCGGGCCATGCTGCTAGTGGCTTTATAAGATGAATAGCCTTAAAAAATTTTCAAAAACTTTAATGTAAAAACCATTTTGACCTACTTGAGGAAAACTAAATTATACACCAAACTTTAAGCCAGACAACTTAACCTATAGATGAACAATACAACCAGTTTTCAACTCCACAAATTATGAAACTTAAAACTTCCTAAAATATTATTGAATAAAAATCTGATTTTCAGTATTAAATGACCCATGAGGGTTGATATGCTGGTAAAACAGCCAAACCAAACCTCTACTCCTGTTCCAAAGACAGGGAAGCTGTGTAAACCAGATGATAGGTGAACCTATCTACTCCTATTGAGGAAAAATTTTAAAAATCAATAGTAAATAAAATTTCAGAGTTTAAAAAAATTTACTATATTACTATTACTAATGCTACTAGTGGTAATAAAACAAGTGAAATAAAACTGAATGAAATTCTAGTAAAAAATGATTAATGCTTGACAATGCTTCCTCTAATAAAAATTCCACATATTACTAATACTACTAGTGGAAATAAAGCAAGTGAAATAAAAATGAAAGAAATTACTACTAGTGGAAATAAAGCAAGTGAAATAAAAATGAAAGAAATTACTACTAGTGGAAATAAAGCAAGTGAAATAAAAATGAAAGAAATTACTACTAGTGGAAATAAAGCAAGTGAAATAAAAATGAAAGAAATTACTACTAGTGGAAATAAAGCAAGTGAAATAAAAATGAAAGAAATTACTACTAGTGGAAATAAAGCAAGTGAAATAAAAATGAAAGAAATTACTACTAGTGGAAATAAAGCAAGTGAAATAAAAATGAAAGAAATTACTACTAGTGGAAATAAAGCAAGTGAAATAAAAATGAAAGAAATTACTACTAGTGGAAATAAAGCAAGTGAAATAAAAATGAAAGAAATTACTACTAGTGGAAATAAAGCAAGTGAAATAAAAATGAAAGAAATTACTACTAGTGGAAATAAAGCAAGTGAAATAAAAATGAAAGAAATTACTACTAGTGGAAATAAAGCAAGTGAAATAAAAATGAAAGAAATTACTACTAGTGGAAATAAAGCAAGTGAAATAAAAATGAAAGAAATTACTACTAGTGGAAATAAAGCAAGTGAAATAAAAATGAAAGAAATTACTACTAGTGGAAATAAAGCAAGTGAAATAAAAATGAAAGAAATTCTAGTAAAAATGAATAATGCTTGAGAATGCTTCCTCAAATAAAAATTCAAGATATTACTAATACTACCAATGGAAAGAAATCAACTTAAATGAAAAAATACTTATCAGAAATGAATAATGAGTTCAGTCTTTTTCTCATTTCTTATTCTCAACGAAGGAAAGTAATTTTCCCGAAGATTTTTCTCTGAAAACAGTTGTATGAAATTTATGTGCACCTTAATATCATAATGTATTTTCTTAGAATTGGTTAACTTAAGTAACTTTTTCATTTATAATTGTTTAAATATTTTCATAAATATATTTATCACCTTTTTTTCAAAGTTGATGATGGAACTGGAGTCATCCTGTGCTGTATCTGGAAGCAGAACAATTACTTTCGTCCTGCCACAGGTAATTTCAGTTTTACTGGATATTTTTTAAGTCATATCATGGAAAACTATTCACATTATTCGAATTATTGTCCTCATCTTTGTTGCCATATTTATCACAACGTTTCGGCTGTTGTATGCTCTGGCCTTCTTCAGGTGATTGGAATGTTGAACTGAACCCTTTATTTCGCTTGTTGAGGTAGACCATTCTAGTTCCACGTACCATGTTTAATGGATGTCAGTTATCTCCTGTTAATTCCCCTTTCCAAGTTCTCCACTGCCTTAACCAAGTATTGAACTCGCAATCTTTGGGTCCTGTCACTGGATCTAACTAATGCCTTTATCCACTGTGCCTTGAGGACACCTGGCACAGTGTCATATCATGGAATTGTAAAAGTTAGTCTCATGAAACCTTTTAATCTCAGATGTTGACTCATGATTGTCACTACATTTCATCATTGTGTATGTATTATTTTTGTGTTGATAAACCCTAAATGCATTGACAACTGAAATGATTTTTGGCCTTTGTCAAGAATATGTTGCATCTAATGGTCAAAAGAAGTAATCTGATACTTTTTACTTTCTCATCATTCCAGTAAGATTGTTCAGTTATTAGGTACTTCAATAATTAAATACGTAAGGTTTGTTACGAGAATATTTTGTAGTATATGAAATAATGGTGGTGAAGAGAGTACACGTGCAAAATAACAGATCAATTGATTTGTAAGACAAGATAACATTTATTAAAACAAAATTTACAAAAGTAAAGTTTAAAACGAGAGTTTCTTTTGTTAGAAGTAAATTCCATACCCAATGAAATGTTCATGAATATATTCACGTGGGACTTACTGTGTTGGTGTGTTTTAGCGTGAAGAGTTCGCAGCCCTTTTAGCTACAGCATGGAAAGTTCATGTCACCAGTTCAACAGAGAAAAACCCAGGAGAGAGAGAGTGTTACTTTAGGGTTGATGTGCTTTTATAGTTGAGACCTTCTGCTGCTAAGGTTTAAGGACTGCTACTGATATTAAAGTCACTACAATTGTCATCAGAGTTTAACAGTCAGAGATCCAAAAGTTGAAGTTTGCTATTTGCAAAGCGTGGTTGAAGAGAAAAATAAAAAATAAAATTTATTGTCCAGTGCAGGGAGTGAACTCACAACTTTCAGTCAACCAGCTCAAGACTTCAGCTTTTAATGGAGATGTCGCCGCTGATTACCCAGTAGAGTTCTATAAAAGCAGGTGTTTTTCTCTCTAGTCAATTCTGTTGCCTGAAGAACCTTTGTCACTCAGCTTTAGCCCCACTCAGGATTTTTGCCAGTTGCTTGATTGTTGAGAAAGTCGAGTGGAAGAAAGAAGACTTGAAGAAAACTCAAAAAGAACATTACTATTACTTAATTTAAACTACACAAAAAATGATGGTTTAACACATTCGGCCATTATAGATGCACACCTACATATATAAAGTTCTGTCTATACATGCTTATATATCTCTTTATGACTATTTTCTGACTATCATTACGGTCATAGGAGCTCCACAAGTACTGCAGCTGCAGTAATACTAGTGTTCCTGGATAACCTAGTGGAGCCCAACCCTCTCTAGGCTGGTTTTGAATTCAGAGCATTTCCTTCTAGACCAGTTGCCAACCAAGGCAATAGGACCTAGTTTGTCCTGCTATTTACCCATAGCCAGGTAGAAAAGAGATGGGTTCATAGCTTTTCCCCAAAGGTATTAATTAGCATGTAAATGAATGTAATCAACTCAATTCGAGTTCAAACTCAGCTCTCTGATTCCTTAATCCGATCTGCCATCCATTACTCTACCGTGACTCCTTAGCATTCACGTAGATCACTGTTTTTTAACCATTGTGCTGCGGCAGGATCGTAGGTGTGTCACAAAAATTTTTGAAGGTCATTAATAAAATTATTTTTAAGAAGTCCAAAGCACTATAAGTGTGCATAGCAAGCTTTTCTGCAATAAACAATATTAAAACAGAAATCAATCTTGGCTAGAATCTTTAGTAAAAATTTAAGAGTGTGCCTCTCAAAAATTCAAGTTTACAAAGAAGATATTCTGAAATAATAATGTCAAAGTCAGATATCTCATTAAATGTTAAATTGTAATCAACCGAAAAATAAATATAATTTTCTTTAAGAAATTTAATTACTATCTTTTATTACAAATTATAGTAAAATGTTTTGTTTGTGTTAATAAATATATCATCAAAAAGTATACTCACTCTTTTTTTCTTTTTAACTCTTTTTTTTAATTATCTTTTTTTTTTTTTTTTGATCATTATAACTTAGGCATACTCCAAGAATTAGTTTCTACAGAAAGCCTTCTACAAACGACTTGCTCAAATCTATTAGATCTATTCAGTAATATAACACATGCAGAAGAAATAAAATAAAACTATTTTTGATCATTATAACTTAGGCATACTCCATGAATCAATTACTACAGAAAGCCTTCTACGAACGACTTGCTCAAATCTATTAGATCTATTCAGTAATATAACACATGCAGAAGAAATAAAATAAAACTATTTTTGATCATTATAACTTAGGCATACTCCATGAATCAATTACTACAGAAAGCCTTCTACGAACGACTTGCTCAAATCTATTAGATCTATTCAGTAATATAACACATGCAGAAGAAATAAAATAAAACTATTTTTGATCATTATAACTTAGGCATACTCCATGAATCAATTACTACAGAAAGCCTTCTACGAACGACTTGCTCAAATCTATTAGATCTATTCAGTAATATAACACATGCAGAAGAAATAAAATAAAACTATTTTTGATCATTATAACTTAGGCATACTCCATGAATCAATTACTACAGAAAGCCTTCTACGAACGACTTGCTCAAATCTATTAGATCTATTCAGTAATATAACACATGCAGAAGAAATAAAATAAAACTATTTTTGATCATTATAACTTAGGCATACTCCATGAATCAATTACTACAGAAAGCCTTCTACAAACGACTTGCTCAAATCTATTAGATCTATTCAGTAATATAACACATGCAGAAGGAAAAAAAAACCCAACTTTTTTTGATCATTATAATTTAGGCATACTCCATGAATCAGATTCTACAGAAAGCCTTCTACGAACGACTTGCTCAAATCTATTAGATCTATTCAGTAATATAACACATGCAGAAGGAAAAAAAAAACAACTTTTTTTGATCATTATAATTTAGGCATACTCCATGAATCAGATTCTACAGAAAGCCTTCTACGAACGACTTGCTCAAATCTATTAGATCTATTCAGTAATATAACACATGCAGAAGGAAAAAAAAAACAACTTTTTTTGATCATTATAATTTAGGCATACTCCATGAATCAGATTCTACAGAAAGCCTTCTACGAACGACTTGCTCAAATCTATTAGATCTATTCAGTAATATAACACATGCAGAAGGAAAAAAAAAACAACTTTTTTTGATCATTATAATTTAGGCATACTCCATGAATCAGATTCTACAGAAAGCCTTCTACGAACGACTTGCTCAAATCTATTAGATCTATTCAGTAATATAACACATGCAGAAGGAAAAAAAAAACAACTTTTTTTGATCATTATAATTTAGGCATACTCCATGAATCAGATTCTACAGAAAGCCTTCTACGAACGACTTGCTCAAATCTATTAGATCTATTCAGTAATATAACACATGCAGAAGGAAAAAAAAAACAACTTTTTTTGATCATTATAATTTAGGCATACTCCATGAATCAGATTCTACAGAAAGCCTTCTACGAATGACTTGCTCAAATCTATTAGATCTATTCAGTAATATAACACATGCAGAAGGAAAAAAAAAACAACTTTTTTTGATCATTATAATTTAGGCATACTCCATGAATCAGATTCTACAGAAAGCCTTCTACGAACGACTTGCTCAAATCTATTAGATCTATTCAGTAATATAACACATGCAGAAGGAAAAAAAAAAAAAACTTTTTTTGATCATTATAATTTAGGCATACTCCATGAGTCAATTACTACAGAAAGCCTTCTGCAAATCCTCTACAATCCTAAATGTGGCAAATGACATGCCCAAAATTATTAGATCTCTTCAGTGATATAACATATGCGGCAAAAAAGATTCCCCCATAAAAAGCCACCCTTCAATTTTTATTTCTCGCCTTGTTGAGAAAAGACACAGGCCTGTCTGAAAACAAAGGGTAAAGATCTTTGTCAACCTGAACGATAACTACTCCAATTGTAAGAACTTTTCTTGGGAATCCAGCATAAGTATTTTTACGGATGGTGTCCTGTCTATTTCCAGAAATGTAGAAGAGATTCTAAAAAAAAAAAACAAAACGTAATCTCGTTAAATTATAACAAACAAAAAATATAAATGTAATTTTTTTTTAAGAATTTTAATTATTATCTTTTCATTACAAACTATAAGAAATTGTTTTTTTTTTTTTTTTTTTTTTTGCATTAATAAATAAATCATAAAAAGTTTACTCTATTTTTTTTTTTTTTTTCGCTCACCATAATTTAAGTGCACAGTGGAGTATTGATTAGCAACTTGGATTCAGGAATCAGAGAGTCAAGTTCAGTGCATTCACTTGGGAAAGGTATGCATCTATTTATTCCCCCCAGTTATGGGTAAATAACAGGAGACAGATTGGGTCCGATAGCCTTGGTTGGCAGCCAGTCTAGGAGAAGGAAAACTCTGAATTCAAAAGCAGCTTGGAGAGGCTTGGGCTCTGTCAAGATATCTTGACCGAGAAACTCCACTTCTACTGTGGCCGCTGTACATGTGGTGCCCCTAAGACAAAAAAGAATAAATGCCATTTATTAGATTGTTCATTTACAAGATTAATTTTATATTTACAACATTCCAAAAACTGAATTATGGTGTAGACTGGGCAGAAGCTTGAATGCATGCAGAATGTAAATTTTAAAATAAACAAAATCTCTTAATGCGTTTAATATTTTTTTTGAGAAACATGGTTTCTTTCAAGTTGAAATCTTTCTTGTTCTTTTTCAGAAATAACAAAGCCGAATAATTATCTTCCAGACCTGATCAGTTATCTTCCATCCTCACTGGTGTGTAAAGTCCAGCAGATTAAGGAAGCTATGCAGATGGACTTTATGCTTGGGGATCTGATCCATATCCGTGGCAAGATTACCACATTTCGCCAAATTAGACAGATTACAGCAAACTTTGCGGGTAAAAAAAAAATTTTTTTTTTTTTTGACCTCTGGAATTTCAAACTGACTGCCTTTTTCCTCTTGGTCATTGGGATTTATGAGATGACATCAAGTGTTATTGTGTGTGAATCAACCAGTGTTGTCACTGAGATTTTTTTTTTTTTTTTTTTTTTTCCAGTTGCCATGTAAAGTCTCAACGTGAAAAAATTATTTATGAACATGACTTCGGTTCTCAAGTCATTATTTTGGTTTTGTAATATTCTACAGTGCTTGACAAAAGTACTATGACCACAATTTATGTGATATTCAACCTCTTTATCTCCTATACTGAATTTGTTGTCTACTGTAATGTTATGGTTAACAAGCTACAAATCAAGCTTTCCTGTAAGTCCAGGTTCATTTCTCAGGCAGTGAACCACTAAAAGCTTTTGTGTCTACCATAGAATGAAAATTCATCATGAAGACCAGTTCACAAATGTAGCAAGTACAATCATCACTAGATGCTCAGTTATAGTCTTGTGCCAGACTAAGCTGTGTAAATAACTGTAGGGGGCCTGCTATAATACAATGTCAATTAAGCTTGTCTCAAAGATGATAAAAATAATATTTTTTGTAGAGAGGTCAAAATATTTTAACAATTTCAGTAAAAAAAATTAAAAAAATGTACACATGTGAAATTTAAAAGAAAAGGTAATTGGATATCTGTTTATATTTCTGAGATGAGGTATTGTAATTATTTATATTGAAGTTGGAATAATTTGTAATATTATTCTTCTTGTTTGTATGAACTAGTCTTATGTTTCATTACCTAGGATCAAAGTGTAGTTTCTGTGCCTAATCACCAAATCTTCTGAGGTGGAATCATTTATGCTTTCTGATGAAGAATCCTAATATAATTATGCTTGTCCCTCCCTTCATTATTTTGAATGACTGTTACACCCTGCTAATACCCCCTCATAAATAATGGACTATTCCGTCTTGATTGTGTGGAAATAGGGGAAAAGATGCTACTTGGTTTCAGTGTGAAAATGAAAGAAGGGAGGATAGAAGTAGAGAGAGAATTACATTAACCTGATAAGAACAGATACTACATGTAGATCTTCGCCAAAAAGCTGAGGAAAAATGGTGACCATGATAAAAGTGCCATTTTCCACAGCATTGAACAGAGACAAAGTAAGGTAATTGCCAGAAATCTAGTTACCATATTGTGGTGAACAGCCCCGTAGAAGCAAGCGAGCCAGAGTGGCTTGCATCTGGTACATAGGAAAATAAGGGTCTTACCTTAACATGTGGCACGTGGCATCAGCAAGTTTGCTCCGTGAAAATGGCATTACTTTCCCCGTCTAGCAATTCTAGCAGTATGTGCAGTAACAAGGGTTTTTGTACAGTTTGGCATGCTTCCACCAATAGCAAGTCATGTGCTGATTCGTTGAACTGGAGGAGGCTATTTGCCTGGGTAACTGAGAATAAAAGCGAAGAACGCTGATTGGTTGGTCAACTGCAGTGTTGGCCTGATAAAAGAGGGCTGAAGCAGTGAAAACGGAAGAAGGAACTTGTTATGGTGTTGAAACCATAGAAAAATAACACAGACTCGGATATAAGGTTAAACGGTATATTATTCACGGAAACGTAGTACAAAGTATGTGGACTGGAGAGTACTTCTCTCACGGTATCCTGACTCACTCATTCATACACTCACTCGGTGATACACTCTTGGTGACTCACACTTGGCGACTTCCTCTGCTTACTAGAAATTGGTAGCCACATTATATAAGTGTGGAAGAGTCCATTTGTAGGTATGTCAGTTTGCCACAATAGAACTACGGATATACATTGTGACATGTTCAGAAAGCAAGGACGGCGAATTGAACCAGCGGTATCTTGATTTGTACAAGTGACAACGTAGGAATACAGACTTATTTAAACTACACATATCAAAAAAAATATCATCTACTGAATTAAATTATTATTAAGAAAGATGTTCATAAGACAGTCTATATTTTTATTCTGCTTGTTTATATGCCTGACCTGCTTCTATACTTAGGATCAGAGTGTAGTATCTGCTTGATCACTGGCACCATTGTTTAGCTGGGATTAGTTTCATATTTTGACAGAGAAACATGTAATAATCTTAAGTGGGAAAGTATTGAGAGAAACAAGAGAGTAAAGACCCCTTCCAAACTCTTCACTTACAAGAACTTCTCTCATAATTGACATAAATGTACCGAGAACAAAGTTTGGTTTCATTAAGGATAGAAAAGAACAAAGGTGTGTAAGAGATAAGAAAATCAGGGAAAAATCAAAACAAAACCAGGTGATAGGAAAAAATATGTATACATGTAAAACAAGGGAGGAAGAGATTAAATAACATAGGGAGACGGGATTTCCTCCTCATATAATCCATTACGATGAGGAAGAAAAATGGTGATGTTAATATCAACTGTCTTCATTCCAGTCTTAACTAACAAAGAAATCTTTTACTCCATCTACTGTTTTGAGACACCATCATGAATTGGGATAAAATCTTGGAAAATATCTATGAATTTTTGATGAGGTGTTGACAGATTGACAGCCAGAAATTTAATTTTTTTCTACAGTGGTTATATTTGTAAAAATTACTTGAGGAATATAGAATGAAGACATTTTTTATATAATTTTTAACTACCCAGTAATCTTAAAAATATTCTCTGTAATGTAATGTTTTATAGAATTTTAGGTACTTTGGCTTTAAACTTATTCTAGTTATCACTCTTACTTTTTGATAATGTTGTATTGGGCACTTGAATTTACAAAAATTGGCACATTTATACATACACACACAAAAATTCAAAATTCTTTTTAAAATGCTGGTGGTCTCTGGATTGTAGTAAGCTCTTCCATTTATGATTAGTAAACACAGTTTTTACTTAATAACAATATCACCTAACCAGTACAAATTAATACAGAAATTTAAAAGATTTAAAACTTTATAAATTATTTAAAGTAAATGAAAACAATTCTTGTAAAAATTCATTATACATTGAAAAAACTTTTTTCTCTAGACAATATTGTCCATAATATTCATAAAAGTAATAGTAAGGGATGATAGTCAGTATACAGTTGCTATTGAAGCGCACTTTGATGACTCAATTTCTTTCTAGCCTAGTGGACTGTGTAACATGCTAACATCACCAACATCTGTCTATATTTCTGAGATGAGGTATTATCTACACTATCAACATTATTTGGACTAATGTCCTCATCTTTGTTGCCATATTTATTACAACGTTTTGACCATTCAGTATCTGTCTATATTTCTGAGATGAGGCATTATGTACACTATTTACATTATTCAGACTGTTGTCCTCATCTTTGTTACCATGTTTATCACAACGTTTCGACAGTTGTACGCTCCAGCCCATCTTCAGGTGGTTGGAATGTGGAATGATCTCCTGAGCTGACCAAGCAAAGAAATGAATACAACATGGGAACCAGTAATAAGGAGTGCCAGAGAAAAGCAATAATAACAACAAAATAACAATATGAGTTCTGGTAAAAATGGTTGCTGATGACATTATGTTTATAATACCCAGAAATTCATACACAGATGCCCTCAAGGACACATGGCACAGTGGATAAAGGTGTTGGTTAGATCCAGTGACAGGACCCAAAGAGTGTGAGTTCAATAAGTTAAGGGAGTGGAGAACTTGGAGAGGGGAATTAACAGAAGATAACTGATAACTGACATCTATTAAGCATGGCATGTGGAACTAGAACAGTCTACCCCAGTGAGCAAAATAAAGTGTTCAACATTCCAACCTGCTGAAGAAGCTCGGAGCATACAAAGGCCGAAACGTAATAAATATGGTGACAAAGATGAGGACAATAGTTTGAATAATGTAAATAGTGTACATAATACCTCATCTCAGAAATATAGACGGATACTGAAGGGCCAAAACGTTGTAATAAATATGGCAACAAAGATGAGGACAATAATCCGAATAAGGTAAATAATGTATCACTAACACCGTATAACAAACCTCACCTGCTATTCACCAACAAACTCTAGTGATGAAGATATCTGACACATTTCTATCAATGCCTGTCTTCTCTTGTCACACAGGTGTCTCAAACCATAACTTTCTGATTACTGATGGGGATATGGATGCTCAAGTTGGTTTCAATGATGTACACAAATTTGCATATCATGTGTCTTCCAACAGAAATGTGATCTTTCTTGAAGTCTTTATACAGGAATATAATCTTGTATGCCTAACCACAGCTAACAGCTCTAAACAATGGATATTCACCTATGTCAGTGACACAAAAACCCAATTGGATTACATCCTGATAAATAAGAAGTGAAAGAACAGTGTAACGAATTGTCAAGCCTTCAACATATTTGAAGGAGTATCTTCAGATGATCAGATTGTCTCTTCCACCATCCAACTTAGCCTTAGAGCCAATAAGAAAACGCAATCTGCCTTTGCACCATATGATTGGGTTCTTCTAACAACAAACAGTCGTCTCAAAGACCAGTACACTATTGCTGTCAAGAATAAGTTTGAAACACTACAAGCAGATACTGAGGAACCATCTCCTAATACAACCTACAATAATGTTGTTACTGCTCATGAAAAGTTTGCAGCAGTCATACACAGAAAACCTAAATGTCAGCAAGAGATTCCTTGGGAATCAAATAGCATTGAATCGCAAAGGACTAATGTGAAAGAAGCCGTCGCCATAAATTCAAATTCATCCCTTAAATCTATCCAAGGCTTCAACGAGGTGCTTGATCAACTCAAGAACTCTTATGAAGATCATCAACATACTGAATACTTCCAGGAAAAACTTTGACTCATCAATTCTGCTGTTACCAACAAACCATATACTTTTGCTTGGAAAACTATTAACGAGATAAGTGGCAGAAAATCCAAGAAATCCAAGTTAAAGGCTATTAGTTCAGCTGAAAGGCGGAATAAAATAGCAAGACCGTTTTAAAAATCTCTTGGGAAATGTACCTGACATTTTAGATACTGAGTTCGAAAAAATTGCTGAACATCCTCTTGACATTAAACTTGGAAACTTTACAAATTCAGAACTTTAAGTGGCATTAAAAAACACCAAAAATAGAAAAGCAGCAGGAATTGATAACATATCTGAAGGTTTGGAAGATCCAGAATTTCAACCATAATCTGCTTCAACTCTGTAATGCCACATATAATGGAGAAGTTCTAGAAAGATGGCCAGAAGGGTGCATACCTCCTTTTCCAAAGAAAGATCTAGGATTGGCAAAAAATTATAGACTAATTGCATTTACGTCTATTGCAGCAAAAGATTTCAACTCAATGCTTCTCAACAGAATACAATCTGAAGTAGAGAAAGTGCTCCCCAAAAAATCAAAATGGCTTTTGAAAAAATAGATAAACTGTTGCACAAATCCTGGCTGTTTGGTGAATTATTGAGAGTATCATGGCAAAGAATCTAGAGACTGCCTTACTTTTGGTAGAAATTCTCTAAAGTCTTTGATTCTGTTCATAGGGGAAAATGGAGAAGATCCTTCTGACATATTCAGCATTCCTTCTGAGTCAATAGCTGCCATGATGATGCACTACAGAAATACCAAATCCTTGGTTAGATCTCCAGATTACGACACTAGCTTCTTCAACATTACAGCAGGGGTCCTCCAGGGTACGTGTATCAAGCCATGCAAATCTCCTATTGGGCAGAAGAACTTGTTGATTATGAAGTGAATAAAAATTCCAAACTTATTATTAAATAAATTTCAAATTGGAAATTACTTCGTTTTTTAAGTTGTTTGCCCTAACAAAGATCTTGCTCCAATGTACTATTTTTGCTGTTTGGTCATAACCTTATATGAACAACACTTGTATGAAAACCGGTGTTTTAATGTGATATGAAAATGTTTGTGTTTAAAGTGTCATGGCTCTTATAAGATTTGAATAATAAAAAAAAACGTTTTTTTTTTTTTTTAAATGTATTATTACATGCCAGGCTGTATTTTTATCATTTGTATTTTTTTGCGTGGCAAAAATATAGAATATAGGGGAAGTAACTAGGAATTCTAAAACCAAATCATTCAGAATTATCTCCCTTGAAAATACATGAATTAATATAAGTTATTATGGTCGATTATTTATTTGCACGAAAAGAAATGTGAATATTTACTTTTTGTTTTTCGCTTCTAATGAAACCGCGTTTCATTCTCACTACATCTATCATATTAATTAACTGTAGAAGTTCTTGCAATTAAAGGTTGATTGGTTTCCTTTGTAAAAAGCAAAAATAGTGATATTTTGAAACAATAAACCATTTTTACTATTTTTGTCTTTCTCAAACTCTTAGCAGAATAGAGTAGGTATCTCCCCAAAAATCGGAAAAAAAAATCTATGCCTAAGATTTAAAATGAATTTAAAAAAATGAAAAATCTTTCTTGAAGCTTTTATTTTACTTTTAATTTCAAGCTAATAGATTGAATTTAAATATTTTCTATAAGAAAAATACTTTGCTGTATTTCAAAATTTAAATTGACTGGAAGGAGTTTTTTGTTTTATTTTGAAATCCTTGAAACTAATTTAAATTGGCTGGGAGGTGGTGTGTTTGTTTTTTTTTTTTGCTAAAATAGCTGATTAGCGTCCTTTTTTTTTTTAGTTGTCTTTTATCGCAATGTAATTCTCTTTATTAAAATATCTTCTAAAAATAAAATATACTTCTCTGAAACTTTATTTGAGGAATATTAGCTGATTTAAAGTATAATTAATCTGATTTGAAACAAATATTATTTTGACTGCTGGAAGTCATCCATTGTTCCTGTCTTTAAGAACTCTGGTGACCCCTCCGACCCTTCTAATTACCGTCCTATCAGTCTCCTACCCCTCTTCGGCAATGTCTTTGAAGTCCTTATCAACACCGACGTGATTAATCACCTTATATCCCATGATCTGCTCTCAGACAAGCAATATGGTTTCTGCTTTGCCCGATCTACAGCCGATGTGCTTACGGCCATCACTGAATTTGTCACCAAGCTATTCATAATAACGGTGAAGCTCGTGCCGTGGCCCTAGACATCTCCAAAGTGTTTGATAGGGTTTGGCATGCCGGCCTTCTTCGCAAGTTTCAGGGTTATGGTATTACAGGTCGATTGTTTGACCTAATACAATCATTCCTGTCAAACCATGAATTGAAGGTCGTTCTCAATGGATTCATCTCCAGCTCCTATCCCACTAACGCAGATGTTCCTCAAGGCTCCATCCTAGACCCTACTCTGTTCTTTATATTCATAAATGATCTTCCTGACGCCATAGATTCCCAAGTCGGCATCTACGCGGATGACACTACAATTTACTCCTGCCTCAAAAACAAATCTAGTGATGCTGACAAAGTTAACACAGAACACAGGAAGAATGATACTGTTGTTAGTATTGTTGCTGGAGTATGTACATTGGTGTTTGAGTTAGGGAAACAAGTGTCTCCTGGAATGTTTACCACAACAAAAAATAGGCAGACTTGCATGTGTGTCTGGCTAATAAAATACAAAGAAACAACTGAAACACACACACACACACACACACACACACACACACACACATATATATATATATATACACACACACACACACACAAACAAATACTATATTATTAACAAGACAAAAGTTACATTGTTGCAAGCAACCAAAACATTTAAAGACTAGTGAATTGTTCATGCATGTAAAATGTTTGTAGAAGTCTTTTTTTTTTTTTTTTTTTTTTTTTTTAAGCGTATCACCCCGAGCAAGGCCGGTGGCCACTATCACGCAAGGGGTTACAGACGGGTTGGAGGAAGAGCAGATAGGAGTGGTAAGGGAAGGGTTGTGGAGAAAGAGAAGGACGGAGGGCCGATCGAGGTGGGGAGGTTACGGGAGATATAGAGCGAGAGCAGATAGGAATGGAAGATGTCAGGAAGTGGATAGATCAAGGCAACTGGAGATGACGATTGACGCTACACTTAAACCGTTGGAGATTGTATTTGTCAGGGAAACAGTAACGGGGAAGGGAGTTCCATAGGCGAGATGTGCGAGACATGAAGCTATTGGAGTAGAAAAGACGTCTACACCTGAGAGGAAATTAAGTTGCATACGTAACTGAGTGCGTTTCTGAATAGGAAACATGTTTTCATGATAGACCTACATCCCAGCGCGTCTAAGGAAAATAGGAAAAAGAATGATAGAAAATATTACAATGTATTTATAGGTTCACAAAGAGTCCCCTAGTGGCAGTTTTTTTAGTTAGGAAAGTGGAGTTGACTCCACAGTATGACAGCAGTTTGTCATATCTTTGATTATATCTATATCTTTTATCTGCTGTTATAATCAGTTATTGCCTTTTTTTTTTTTTTTTTTTTTTTTTTTGTAAAGTGTGCCATTGCTCTAAGGCTTAGAATATGCCAACTCCATCACCTGCAGAGGGGTAAGACTGCCCCCTGCAAAAAAAAAAAAAAAAAAAAGAATTGAGGAGACCACCTTCCAGGTGAACATTTGCAGACTTAGGTAAAAACCTGCTTAGTCTTTACTTTTATTTTTTGCTTACCACGTAGACCGAACTTTTCTTTTAATTCATTGTGAGTTTTGTGCTATAAGACTAACATTCAGCAAGTGTTGGTATTATATACACTATTGGTATTATATTGTTGGTATTATATACACTAATGGTATTGTTGTTATTATATATGCTATTTACATGCAGACTATAGTCTTCATCTTTGTTGTTATCATCACAACATTTCAAGCGTTGTATCATCCAGCCTTCTTCATGTGTTTGTTGATCTGGATAACCTGCAGTGACTTCCAAATTGAACCTGGCGCAGAGATTGAACCCTCAATTACTATGTCACCAAATTCGTTGAACCAATGTTTTAATCCACTGGGCTATTAATCCATATTATAATAATGATAATAATAATATTAACTAGGCCGACTCTTCTGGTCCTACCTAGAATTGAACTCACTATCCTTAACTAACAACTTTCTGAAGATATTAGACTCTTGCTCCTCATTTTAATGAATATATTCTAAATAGTGGCAGAGTCGCTTGTGTCCTTTTCTACTAAAGTGAACTCTGGAGTTAACGTCTGTAAAAAAAACATTTGATACATCATAATTAGAGGGGCTTGTTTTCCGTGAAAACAAAAATATGGAATGGCCTATTTGAAATAAAAATCGTGATTTTGAAATGGAAATTTTTTTTCTAACAATCAGATTTGTCAGCTGCCATTCTAATTTGTTACTCTGTTTGCCTTTCCTAACTCTCTCATCTGAAAGACATCAAAGGATGAAGCCGGTAATGTTTTAATACATCCCCCTTACTTACTGTCTCCCTGCCATTTACCATATATAGGTAATATATATATATAGTTTTATGAAGTTTACTTGATTTAATAATTTCCTATCACACATGGTGACTGAGGTGGGTGGAAATTTATTTCAGAAAGCCAAATTTTACAAATTAGACTTTTTCAAAAATGTTATTTAATAATTTCCATAAAGTGACGAAACAATAATGTAGCTTTTTGTCTCTAGATGACTTTGTGGTGCTACTTTTCTGTAGGTTTTGCCACTTCATTCTTATTTAGGATTGTAGCATTCTTTTCAAGTATTGTCCCAGAAATTTATCAAGTTAGATTAATGGCAGAAGTATAAGGATATAAAAGCCTATCAAGCTAGAGCAACTTACCCAATGGGTAGATATTCCAGCAAGTAAAATTTTTCATTTTCTTTTTTTTTTAATAACATTTATATCGTTATACTTTCTTATTAAGAATTTGAATGAAGCAAAAACAGAAATCTAACTGAAAATGGGGGGAAAATAAACAGTTTTCTATAAAACAGAATTCCCTAAAACCTGAAATGGAATGAAAGAAAATTTGAAACAGAAAATTAGTGTTATTATATTAATAATATGATCATAGTCATTGTCTTGAAATGAGTACTTGAAATAAACTTTGGAGTTAAGGTCTGTAAAAAAAAAATACATTTGATACATCTTAATATATAATAACAATGATATTAATAAGATCATAGTCATTGTCTTGAGATGAGCAATTGTAATAAACTTTGGAGTTAAGGTCTGTAAAAAAGACACATTTGTGACAACATAATGTATTATAATAATAACAATAACAATAATAATATTAATAAGGTTGAAGTCATTGTCTTGAGATGAGTAATTGAAATAAGCTTTGGAATAAAATATTACTTTTGATACACCATTATGATAATGGAGATACTGTTGTTGTTGTAATATTAATAAGAAGGAAAAAAAAATTCCCTGATGACACCCCAGTCATATCTCTCGTGACTTCTGACTAATGTATTTTGTCTTGGTGAATAAAGATGGCTTCCAGTAAATATCTCATTCCCTACCAGAGAATCAGATGTCACTTATCTGACTGTAACCGGTTGGTCATGTACCCTTAGGGCTGACACACACTGTACATCTCTGTACATAAGCGGGATTAGTGAGGGGGGGATAGCATTATGACCAGATATTCAGAAAGTTGTTTTTTTTTTATAAGTGTGAAGAGATGAGGCAGCCAGGGTGACTTGGTAGTCACATGTAGATACATGGGAGCATCTTCAATTGGAGACTGTCTAAGTAGACTGGGTTACCTAACCAGAACATATTTCTAACTGGGTTCAAGCTGTTTTTATTAAAGCCTCTCACCATACTGTGCACATTTGGCTGTGCTGCGTGTGCCTGGTATACCCTTATCAGAACGGGTGTCAAGATGGGCACATTGGGCTTCAGTTTGCTTTTGAGATGTTTACTCTCTCACATTCAGGAAATAATCTTTGGTGTTAAAATATTTATAAAAAAAAATGAAAATGAATACTTGATAATCCCTAATGCATACAATCGGAAAGGAGAACAGTTGGTGTGCCTGTGTGTCTTGGCTACTGTGATGACAAATATGAAAGCCTCCCCACGGATATGGAAAAAAACTAGAGCCAGCAGAAATGTGGTTCTACAGAATGATACTGAGAATTCCATGGACTGAGTGAGTAAGCAACAAGGAAGTCTTAAAGAAAATGGCAACAGAAAGAACACTGAAAATCAGTAAAAGAGAGCTGAAATTCCTTGGATGCATCATGAGGAAAGAGGTCTTAGAAAGCTTAATCCTCACAAGAAGATAGAGGAAAGCAGTGAACCACTTACCTGATGAGTTTGTCTGAATATATGGCAGAACAAAGGGGTTGTGAGCCTGAGCAATGGGAGAAAAATTGCAAAGAACTGCACAAGATAGGAAGTTGTGGAGAGCCATGATTGCCTGTCCTGAAGGGACACAGCATATAGAAGAAACAGTAAATTGATGAATATGATTTTGAAATTGAACAGTGAAAACTGCTTCATGCTTTCATGATTTTTTTTTTTTAAGCAAACTGAGAAAAAATGTTTGGAAGTTTCAAATATACTAAAGTCGGTACCTTCAGAAAATTGCTAAAAAATTAGCATACTATGATGCAAAAAATGCTTCAAACTTAATGAAAACACAGTTTTATTACCGAAGATTATTAAGAGGAAAGATCAGAGTATTTTTTGAATATGTAATTAAATTTTCTAATCCTTTTTAGAACATACAAAATTTTGATTAAAATCTTTTTCTTTTTTTGTGTCAGCAGATGTATGCAGATTTTAGTGTCTGTTTTGTGGTGACCAACACATTAATTTTGAAATTCTTGCAAAAATCAAATAATTGTTGGATTTTAATGAAATTTTCAGGACTTATTCACACATGAATGAATTATTTTAGCAATACTTTTTTAGAAAATGTAGGTAAATTTTTTTTTTTTTTTTTTTTTTTTGACATGTATTTCACCCACACTTAATTTTATGAAAACTCGAGAAATTCAGTGTGATAATTTTTAGTGACTATATTAGTTAAAAGCAAAGCTCTTTGGAGAATTTAAATCATCAATTTTTTTTTTGACCCTGTCTTACAGAAAATCTGCTCTGAATTGTAAAATAAAAAATGCAGTAAAAATAAGACATTATGAATTAGAGAAGCTTTTAATTGCTTTTATGTATAATATATATCAAGAACAATATTGTCTTAAAAAAATTTTTGTTTTCATTTATTTACAATTTTAAATCTTTTAAAATTCAGTTTTGATGATGTAACCCTTAGGAAATATTGTTATTAAGTAAAGCTATATTTATATATTGTAAAGCTTATTACAATCTGACAAATATTTTAAAAAGAAATTTTTGAATTGTTTTTTTTATGTGTATAAATGTGCCAGATTTTATAGCAACATTACATGACACTACATGACACTATCAGAAAATAAGAGCAATAATTATAGTAAATGTAAAGCCAAATTTCTCTAAAATTCAATAAAACATTATATTATTGAAAATATTTTCTTAAATTTTTAAGATTACCAAATACTTAAAAGGTGCTCACATTATATTCCTCAATTTTCTTTTCTGGTTAAAGCCTCCGTCGAGCAACATTAGATAAAAATCTTTCTGTCATGGAGCTATCAACAAGCTGTCAATATAAATAAACAAGCTACCATCGTGTTAAAAAATGCATTTCTTGGATATTTTAAACTTAAAGTAAATAACAATTGTTTTAAATCAGATTAATTATACTTTAAATCAGCTAATATTCCTCAAATAAGCTTTCAGAAAAGTATATTTTATTTTTGGAAGATTTTTTTTAATAAAGAGATTTCCATTTTTATAAGAGTTTGCTAAAATCTGGTGCTAAATTAAAATTTTTTAGAAATTTCAAAAAGAAAATTCCTTCCAATCAATTTAAATTAGTTTTGAAATGCAGCATAGTCTTTTGTTTATTGGAAATATTAAATTTAATCTGTCAGCTTCAAATTAAAACTAAAATAAAAGCTTTAAGAAAGAATTTTAAAAAATTCATTTTAAACGTTACGTATTGTGTTTTTGTGGAGACACAAAAGATCCATTAATTTTTACCAAATTTTATAAATGAATTCAAAGCAATGATGAATAGCACAAGCAACACGAGTATCAGTGTTCTTATGGATGACAAAACACTGGAAGAAGTGTCCAGCTTAAAATACTTGGGACTAACCCTGTCAGAAGATGGCATCTGCAATGCAGAAATCCGGAGATGGATCGGCACAACAATGTAGAAAGGATATAGAAGAGCAACATCATCTTCTACACCAAGTTCAAGGTCTACAAATCAATGCTATCTATCCTCCTCTATGAGTGGGAGACATGGATACTCCTGCCAGGAAAAAGGATCCGGGCGTTTGAGAATAAATGCTTGAGAAAGCTATTCAGCATCTCCTACTGCAAGCACAAAACCAATGGCTATGTACAGAGCAAGGTCAAATGCTTTGTGGGCTGACAGGAATCTCTCCTCATCACTATTAAGCATCAGAAAATGTTATGGTTAGGCCACATCACACAATATAACAGCCTCTTCAAGACCATCATGCAAGGTACTGCTGAAGGTAGACATAAGTGGTTACGGCAGTGCAAAAGCTAGTCAGACAACATTAAAGAGTGGACTGATATGACAGTTCCAGAAGTCCAGAGAGTCACCGCCAACAGATCCTTCTGGAGGAGGGTGTTTTTTTTCTTTGTACCTTAGGTGCCCTCAGGAGGACTGAAGCAGTCAAAGGACTGATGATGATAACTGGATAGTTTTTAATAGTAAAATCATTAACAGTGCATTTACATCATACACATAAATAACTCTTTTCAGTTTGTCGGTCATGCTTGTTTAAGTTCCTGACCATTGACAATACCTTTCTTGTTTGCTATATATTTGTCTAACAAAATCATCAATTTAATCTATTAATTTGAAATTAAAACTAAAATAAAAGTTCAAGAAAGATTTTTCATTTTAAATTTTATTGCAAATCTGTAGAGGTACACTGTGTAAATTCTATTTTTGTATTGAATTTAATAAAAGAAAAAAGAAAGTTGTTCTGTTAATTTAAGTGATTCACCATAATTGAAATATTTTTGGGGATGATGATAATACAAAAAAAAAAAAACAAATCAAAATTTAGTCTGTAGCCCTGCTGTTTAACAAAACAATTTAAGAAACTTTAGTTGGGATCCTTTAAATTTCCCAGGAATACACCCAAATTGCCACATGTGGATCCTGTGGACTGCATTAAAAAACTATCAGCATCACTATATATATATATATATATATATATGTGTGTGTGTATGTGTAATTTGGCAGCAACTTTTCTTTTAACCATGTGTTGAATGTTAAAGACAACATCGTCCTGCATATTTTCTTTTGAATTTTCTCATATTTTCTAATGAGACTTTTTATTTGAAAATGATATCGAAATAAATATTGTCCGTACGATAACCTAGTACTTTCGAACATCATTGTTCATCTTCAGGGTCAAAACATAACATCATCGCGTCTTTTGAAATTAAAAGGATTTTAACGTTTATTTAGTTTGTAAAAAAAATGTAGCAACATGATTCTGCTACAAGACAATTGGCAAATGTTTTTAAAACATTTTGACTAAAACACACACACACACACACACACACACACATATATATATATATATATATATATATATATATATACACACACACACAGGTTAGGTTAAATAATTTAGACATATCATGTTGATTAGTTTTAGTTGTGATCCTTTCAAGCTCACAACAAAACCTAATCGACATGATATGTCTAAATTATTTAACCAAACATTTGAATGAAAATATGCTGCCTAAATATACACTATATATATATATATATATATATATATATATATATATATATATATAAGAAAACTTATCTTAGCCAACAAGTTTCATCCTCTGATGGATTTTATCGAGGCAAATATAAGGATTTTATTTTGCAACAAGTATTTATAAACAAAAGTAAAAATGTTACTTTTACAAAATTTTTAAATTCAAGAGATGTCCATATATATTTATCAGGTTAACTGAAAAGACTAAATAAATTATGGAAGATGCTAAATGATGTAATTTAATGTCTAATAAACAGAAGTGAGTTTTTTTAGAAGATTTGATATTTTACATTTGCCTTGATAAAGTCCATCAGAGGACAACAAGACACATTGGCTAAGTTTTTCTTTTGTCTTTATCCATATTGTCTTTTTACAGATATTTTTTAGTTATATTTGAAATTTTACATACATTATATATATATATATATATATATATATATATATATATATATATATATAAATTGTATGTAAAATATATATATATATATAAATTGTATGTAAAATATATATATATATATATATATATATATATATATTTTAGGACATTACACCCAAAACATAATTGCAGTTGTGTTTCGATATGTATCAGTGCATCTCATCAGGTGATTGTAAATTACTGGTGAGTGAATGATTTATTTAGTTTTAAAAGCAAAATACAACCTCTTTTTACAAAAAAAAGAAAAAAAGGTGTTGGGGGGGGTTATAAGGTTTGTGGGCTTTACTCTGATCAATAAATCAAATATGACCTATGTTAAATTTAAACTAATTGTTATGAACAATGGAATTGTACTCTGTTTGTTCTCATCTTACCTGATATATATATAAGTAACGAAAATCTTGGTAATCCATATGGATAATCCCAAGGAGGATGAAATCTTGAGAGCTCAGTGTTAAGACAGAGGGAATAAATTAATTTGAAGAAAAACGGACCAATTTAAGGCTCCATTTGTAATAATTTATTTCACCAGAGAATTTTATTTTTCTCTGAATCTTCAGACTTCATTTTCAAAGGTGAAACGAAAAATGAATTTAAAATTTACACTTCTGACGGGCAGTATTAAGCTTATATAAGTTGACATAGAAAGTGGTGAGGAATAGTGTGAGACATGGTCGAAATTAGAGAGGGAAGGGGGAGTTTCAAAATTTATTTTTATTACAATACTTAATATTGAGAAGGAGGAGGAGGGGGTAAGGATCAGACATTGACCTATTTAATTGGTCAACTCAATGGAAATGATATGGGAAAAAGGAAAAAAAAAAGCTCTCTTATTTATATATATATATATATATATATATATATATATATACACACACACACACACAAGTATAGGATTGCTGTATATGGAATAAATAACCAATAAATACTATTCTTAAAAGAGTGCTCAATACAGAGTAGAGCAAATATAATTATTTATTTGAAAATTATAATATAAATATGTTATAAAATCACTACAAAAATAACCATTTTGTTTCAACACTTTTGGTGCCTTCCACTTGATAAGATACCAGAAGTGTTGAAACAAAATGGCTATTTTTGTAGTGATTTTATAACATATTTATGTTATAATTTTCGAATAAATTTTATATATATATATATATATATATATATATATATATAGAGAGAGAGAGAGAGAGAGAGAGAGAGATAGCGCTAGACCTGTATTAATTACTGACACTCGTTTTTTCCTAATTTTGATGCATTTTTATAGCACTTGCTGTGTCAATATCCTTGTATTAAATTGAATGAATAGAATTTTTAATGCTTTCGTTTTATCAAATGTTCCTGTGACATTGTAGGTCATATCAACAATTTACATTAAAAATATTCATTATTGTTATGATACCGATTCTAAATGCTTGACAAACATTCAAAGAGAAATTTGTTTCTTTAATTCCAACAGTTTGTGTTAGTGATCCATTGAGTGAAATCAGCAGGATGGTTGAATTGCCTCGACTTTATAAGAATGTCTACAACAAACCATTTCAACTTCCTTCGGAATTGAACAAAGAAAAAGTTGAGTTGGACGCAGAAGCCATTAAGGTAGAAATTTCTCTGCTTCTGCCGTGTCATATTTGAATGATTTTTTTTTTTTTTTTGCTTTCATACAGTATATAACAACAATGATGATGATTGTAAGCACTTCGGGTCGCACTCAGGAATGCTGGGAGCAAACAGATCAAGCGACAGTTTTGAATAAAATAGTTGTTGAGTTTAGCGAGTCTCATGTCATCTTTTTCAACAACCAGTCTCATATAATTTATCTTTCCACCCTAAGCCCAGTATAATACATACTCCAAAATATTTGTTTGATATCACAGAGTGAGTGAACTTATTGTCCTTTGACTGTAACCAAAACAAACTTTGATTTGTAATTATTTATTTTCTAATTTTGAAAAGTTAGAAATAAATTTATAAAGAAAATAAATTACTTTAGAAAGAGGGATGTCCATAAAAACAATAATGTTGATGCTGTAGCGTACCTATGGACGATAATGGGTATGTCCCCATTCCTATAAATACAGTAGTAAATACTGTATGTTGGTTGACAGTTGGAGATTCATTGTGGAATTCACTTGATTCACTTCTAGCAGTTGACTACTAATTCTATGTGCCACTGGCAAATCTTATATATATTGTTCTTGTCCTAAGTATTATCAACCTTGGATTATTCTATTCAGTAACTTTCCCTAGTTTACAACAGTTGATTACAGTGATGATGATTGTAAGCATGTCTGGTCCCCGCAAATGAATGCTGGGAGCAAACAGATCAAGTGGCAACTTTGAATAAAGTAGTTGTTGAGTTTAGCATGTTCCGTGTCGCTTCAACTTTTCAGCAGCCAGTCTTATGTAATTTATTTTTCCACTCAGTGGGACATTTTTAAAATGGACAAAAGTATACTTTTTGTTAAGTAAGGTGATGATACCATTAAGATGCAGGGGGGGCTACTGGGAGTGAAAGAGAATATAAAAAACTTTAGAAGGAACCGGAAACTCAAACCTAAACAGAAAACGAGAGGAAATGGAAAGCAATCTGATCTCTTTTAATTACTGATGAGATATCCCATTATTATGGTAACTATGCTATAGCTCATTACTTAAAAGGTGAGATCATGCTGTGTGAATGATAAATCTATAAAGTCACATTGTGTTTTATAGAATAGATATAAAAGAATATTTTGTATATTTTTCCATATATCCAGCTTGCAAATATTTAAGTTGTTGATTAACCCATTAACTACCAAATTTTTTTTAATGCGTATTTTAGACCCAGACAGATGTCTTTGGAGTTTATTTATTCCTTATATTTAATTTCAGTAGTTACCATTGTCGTTTTTATAGAAACTAGATCATCAAATATATATGTGTATGAAACATCAAAAAATAATATTGATTAGAAATAATGAAAAATACTTTTCAAAATAGTCATTATTTTTGTACTCGTGAAATGCAAAATTCCGACAGAAAGTGTCTTCTTACGGCTAATAATAAAAACTTTAAAGGCTAAGTGTTGTAAAATATACCTCTGCAAATGCAATGTATATAAGGAATTCAATGTAAATACAAGGAATAACATGTAGTGAGTTTAATTTTAACAGATCCCCAAATAGGGTTCATGACAGGTAATGAGCTGGATTTAAATGGAAACTCTGGAAGTCAGGAAAATTTTGTAATTTTAAAAAATTTTTTTTGTCTCCAGAAAAAAATGATTGATGATTTGACGGCTATATTGAAACTTTACCTGAGAGAAAAACAGATGAAATTGTTTGATGTCAATGGGATTTTACAAGATAAAGGACTACATTCTTCCGTCTTGGAGAATTCTAGCATAGACCAGGTAAGAATCATTTTGTTAGAATTTTGGAAAACAAAAAGTTTATTCATTGTTTGTGGTTGGTTCTGACTAGTATCCTTATCTTTATTTTCATTTTTATAAACTGGATAAGAGGAATATTGTGAAATAGAAAATAATCCAAGATAAGTAACAGGAAGAAAATTCAAAATGTAAAGCATTATTCTAGATTGCCTGATTCTTAATCATTTCACCCTTAGCAAGGTGATAATACCATCAAGATGCAAGACGTTACTGGGAGTAAAAGAGAATGAGAAGAATTTGGTGAAGAGAAAGGACAATAAAAGAACAGCTTCAGGAAGACACAAGATGTGTATTTAAATCTTTGAAGATTGCAGGTTGCAAGGAAGAAAGAAAGTGGAAGAGAGTACCACAGTTGAGAAAATTTTCTTGCTGTGATAACATTTTTATGTTTCGTGTCCTGGGTATAACGATAAACTACGTCCGCGTCCTGGGTATGACGATAAACTACGTCCGCGTCCTGGGTATGACGATAAACTACGTCCACGTCCTGGGTATGACGATAAACTACGTCTGCAGCCTGGGTATGACGATAAACTACATCGAATAGCAAGGCCTCTGATAATACGTTTTTGAAAAAATAATGTTGCCAGCTGTACGTTTTTGAAAAAATATTATCATCAGCTATATGTTTTGGAAAAATAGTATTACCAGTTATACATTTTTGAGGAAAAAAATATTAACAGAAATAGATTTTTGATAAAACAAAAGTATTACCATTTAAAAAAAAAAAAAAAAGTTGTTGGCATTAAATGACCCATCGAGGTTGATGTGTTGTAAAACAAAACAGACCAAACCATTTTTATGTTTCATTCTCTTGTGAATGTATACTGTAGGCAAGTGAAGTTAGAGGCAGAAACTTTAGTAACCTACTTGACATGTTTGATGACAAGAACCACAATGACAAAGGGATAGTAAGGTGCGTGTTTGTGTGTGTGGGGAGAGAGCAACAACGAGAATCTGTGTTGAGGCACAAACACCTTATATCTCACATAAAGGTGTAAAGAAGGAATAAAGAAAAGATGAAAGGCTAAAAAGAATGGCAATGCTTCATCAAAGGAAGAAGAACTCCAAATATAAACTGTGGCAAAGGTGATAGAAAACCAGCCTCCAACAATACTCAAGAACAATCTTTGCATATATTAAATAAAAGGAAACTATGGAGAGCCATGATGTTTTTGGTAATTTTGAACCTTTGTGCTCACAAAAAATGAATATGTGAAAAAGATGGTATTTTCTCTTGTCGCCCCTATTATTTTAACTACCTCATAAATTTTATTGAACAAGGCCCAAGAGCAACTTGAGGTAGAGTGTTACAGAGTCAGTAGTTGGGGAATCCTAAACAGGTTAAGATTGTGGTGATCAGGGATATTATTCATGGTAAACAAATAAGACCAAATTGATGAGGGTGAGAGAGAGGGGGATGCAATCTTTCTAATAAAGAAGGCTATTTCCCTTAAAAAAAAGAATGTTTTTTTTTCCTTGACACTGCTATTATTTTAACTACCTTCACTCCTCAGCAATATTTATTGTTTTAAAAAAGTGATGATTAGAATTGTAATAAAACCCAAACCTATGATAAACATGAACTTATACATTTTTTTTTGTTCTTGAAAATTTACAACAAAAATATTAAATACTATTTATTTATAAGATTGTTTATCTAAAAAAAAGAATAATTTTATATTTACAGATTTCTAAAAGCTAATACATTTGTATTAAAACTAATACAATGCAATATTTATCATTTACCAATTTATAAAAAAATAAATCTGAAAACAATTTTATATTCATGAATTTATAAACATTTATTTGTCTTTTCTTTCACTCCCTGTAAATCCCCTGTGTACTAGTGGCATTTTCATCTAGCTTGAGGTGAAATGATAAAAAAAAAATTATGTTAATTCAGTTCTCAAGAATAAAGAAAATGTATAAATTCACTTTCATATGTTTAGGTTTTATTACAATTCTAGTCATCGCTTTTTAAAACAATAAACATTGCTGAGGAGTGAAGGTAGTTATAATAATAGCAGTGTCAAGGGAAAAACCGTCATTTTGACAGACAGTTATTTTTGCAGGCATAAAAGTTAGATTGCCCTCTTCAGTTTTTTTTTTTTTAAAGAAAAATAGCCTTCTTTATTAAGAAGATTAAATGTCTCACTTACAAGCACTCATTAATTTGGTCTTATTTGTTTTCTATGAATAATATCCCTGATCACTACAATCTTAACCTGTTCAAGTCTGGGGTTAACTGTTATTTTCCCCCAACCTTAATTGTGCCTCTTACTTTTTAATGCTTAAAATTTATGAGGATATTGAACTGCAAATTGTTGTCAAATAGGAAAGTTTGAATCTGATATATATATGTATAAAAGATGATTGCGTCTAGCATGAAACAGACTGCTGCCTCTAAGTGTTGACTTCAATGTTCACTTTTATATTTACACACGCTCTATCTCTGATATTGTATACTTTATCCCATAAATATAATACACGTTAAGAATATATTTCTTTATATTTATATATATATATTTTTCATTTTTTTATATTTCTAAAAGCAATTTTCTGATCCTGAAAAAATCTTGACAATGGCTGTTGAAGCGATGGTGAAAACTGGAGAAATATGCCGACGCAGAGACAAGAAACATACTTATGAGGTAAGTTATCTTATTTCGACAACAAACAAATTACATATATAAGTTTTTACTGATAATTTTTTTTTTTTAATCATTTCTACACAAGCAAAAGTCTGTAAGGCATAAGGAGTTATCGAGTGTGAAAGAAACTAAGAAAATGTTATTGAGAAGTAAGGACAATAGAAAGAACAGGATTCAAAAAGACAGATGACGATTGACATTTCATTTAAATAAAAGTTTGATCTTCGAAAATTGACAACACAATTACTTGAAGAAATTTGACTTTTTTCATTTTTGACATTTTCTTTGACTTTTTTGACATTTTAAATTCATTTAATTAAAAAAAAAATAATGAGTTAAAGGTAGTTAAAAAAAATTACATTAACTGATTTTTTTTTTTGGTATTTGACATTTTATTTAACTTTTTAATTTTTTTTGCAGTGACATTTTTTCTACTTTCATAAAAGCAAAAAGTACTTTTGAAATGTGAGTGAAAGTAAAAACTTTTGACATTTTCCAAATGTTTTTCTTTCGTATTTTCTTTTGTTTTTTGGATAATTGTGTATCTCTCTCTCTCTCTCTCTCTCTCTCTATATATATATATATATATATAAAATTTTGTGACTTGCACTATTCCATCTGTCTGTCACACTCACTAAAATAGCCACACATTGACTGAGCAAAACCAGATTTTGGGGAAAACAGTTAAGCGAGTACAAAGTACAGTTGGTTTTACTAGCATGTGTAGATTAGTACAATAGATTTTTATTAATTTAAAAAAAAAATTAATGAAAAATTAAAAAAAAGACGATTGGTTTGCGAAATTCAAATGTACAGTTTGTAAATCTTGACAAAACAATATTAAAAACTGAAGATTTCAACATGTTTAAAAATCTTGTAGTTTTATAAAACTGCTGTTTTCATAAATGACTACACATCTGTTGAAAAAGCAATTTACTATCAAGTTTATAAGTTGAACATTAGAAGTATACAATGGACAATTTATTGTTTATTTACAACTTACCTGTTTCATAGAAAATTATTTTGTACATAATTTTGAAAAAGGCCATTAACAACTACAAATTTTGAAGGAAGCTGTAGAATGGATCAGTTGAAACCCAATGATAACAACGGCAGCCTTTAACTTTTGTCCCTGCAAACAAAAAAAATTGTATGAAAAGTACGGTTTTTCTCTTGACACTGCTATTATTTAAACTACCTTCACTCCTTTGGCAATGTTTTTTGTTTTAAAATGTGAGGATTAAAATTTTAATAAAACCAAATGTATGAAAATTATTTTTGTTCTTGAGAATTTACAACAAAGAGGTTTTCACTACGGATTTCGTTAATCGGACTGACTTCCTCATCTTGGTTGCTTTCCTCACAACACATGGCACATGGCCGAGGCGACTAGGACGTTGAAACAGTGATTGCAAGTTCTCCCGATGTTCTGAGTTCAATCCCGAGCAAAGGCAGCGGCAGCGACAAACAAGAGCGGTGACAACGATAATAGAAGCACAGCAGCAGCAACGATGGCGTCAAGCAGTAGTAGCAGCAGCGATGGCCTTAATGGAACGAGAACATGGTACCCCCGTAACAATAAAGGGTTGGGTTCGAAATTCCAGACCGACGGTTCCCGAGTTCGAGATGCACCTGAAGAAGGCCGGAGGATCAGACGGCCGAAACGTTGTGAGGAAAGCAACCAAGATGAGGAAGTCAGTCCGATTAACGAAATCCGTAGTAGATTATTAATTTACAAGAATAATTTTATATTTCCAACTTTCTAAATCTGCAAACCAACTAATACAATGCAATACGGTGTAAAGAAAGAGATCGTCTCCTGTTTACAAAATTGAACAAAAGTCATAAGTGGCAGCCCAGAAACATATGAACAAGAAATGGTCATTATAAGCAGTACCCTACAATGTGACAACTACCCTGGGTACATGTCTGCAGCTGCAACAAACTGGGATAGGAGGATAAAGAGGATATCAGCAGCAGCTCCCAAAAAATAGGATAGGAGGGTACAAGATAACAGCGCTCAGAAAACAGCTTCAGTCTGCCTACCCTATGTGAAGGGATTATCGGAGAAAATACAAAGGATCTGTGGTCCATGTAACAGGACAATCTTCAAAAGTGGTTCAACACTTTGCAGACACCTCTTCTGAGTAAGACCCTCTCCCATAGAGGAGAACATGACTAAGGATTGTGCGTACGCCATCCAGTGCAGCTGTGGTAATAAATACAAAGGAGAAATGGTCTGCCCTCTTAAGGTAAGACTGGAAGAACATCGTAAAGTAGTAACACAAGGGGGGAAATAGAAAAATCAGGCATAGCTGACCACATATGGAGAGAAAAGGGAGATCACTGATCCCTGTAGGATGAGGTTGAGATAATAGAGAGCATCAGTGGAAAATACAAAAACTAAGGAATCAGTGAATATGCTAAGCCACAAAAATCTCCTGAGCTGACTAAGCATAGATATGAATACAATATGGGAACCAGTAAGAAGGAGTGCCAGAGAAAAGCAATGAATAACAACAAAAATTGCAATATAAGCTCTGGTAAAAAAAAGAAATAATAATAATAACAAAAAATTGCAATATGAACACTAGTAAAAAAATAGTTGCTGAGACATTAGGTTTATAAGTCCCAGAAATTTGTACACAGATGTCCTCAAGGACATATGGCCCAGTGGATAAATACCAAGCCACAGCAGTGGTGGACCAAAAGCTTGGAGAGTGGAATTAAAAGGAAATAACTGAGACAGAAGAGGCATGGCACATGGAACTAGAACAATCTACCCTGGTGGATGAAATAAAGAAATAAAATGAAGAAGGCCAGATGAGGGTAACAGTCTGAATGATGTAAATAATCATAATATAGACACACAATACAATGCAATGTTTATCCATTACCAGTTTATAAAGAAATAAATAGGAATACAATTGCTTTTTTTTTTTTCATAAATTTATAAAAAAAATGTCTTTCAAGCACAAAAATTTAAATAAACAGATAAAAAGTGAGTCATTTTAAATTTGGAAAAAAAAAATGTATTTTCCAGGCATTTCTTTCATGCAGGATTTTATTGATATTTTTTTTTTATAAAATTAGCAATAAAAAACTTGTTTTCATAGTTATTTATAAAATGATAAATAATAAATATTGCATTGTAGATGGTTTACATATTTAGATAATTTCAAAAAAAAAATTTCACTAAAAAAGTTTTTTTTTCAAATTTCTTTATAAAATGATAAACAATAAATATTGCATTGTATTTGGTTCACATTATTATAAACTTGCAAATAAATATTACCGACTAAGTGAAGATAGTATAAAATAATAGCAGTATTAAGGGAAAAACTGTCCTTTTGATACACTGATTTTTATTTATTTTTTTGCAGGCCTGAAAATTGAAGTTTGCGCTAACAACAAAACAATGATTGCTTGATTGATTTATTTTCTTTATGGCTTATCAACCCTTTAGAGGTTATTTAAACCCAGAAAATATTTTTAGAGTATAAAAATTATTTTTTCCTTAATTTTTGTGATGATAATGGTTTAGTAATGCAAGTCTTATTAATTAATCTATAGATGGGTGGGGCGAAGAGGTGGGTTCTTACCTTTCCCTAGGATATTTGCACTTCAGTTAATATACCGAGCCCAATGGGAATTGGAACTTGGCTCTCCAATTAACTATTCTCAGCCGTTATCCATTAACCAGCAACAAAGAAAATTGCATCAACATGGTAATTTTCTTTCTTCTTTTAATGAGGATACTAAGAAACTTGTCTGTAATTACGAGAGGATCCTATTAAAAAATAAGTAGACAAAACTTATCTGAATTATTTAATGAAGTGGACACTGAGGTTAGCACTGAGTGGCGACAGTCTGTTTCACCTTGAATGCAATCTTCAAGCCATGTGTCATTGGTCAGTAACCATTTTTAAATTTACATATGCTCTATTACTGATATTGAGCAGTTTTACCCATAAATATATCATACCTTTAAAACTATACTTTTAACATATTATGGGAAGCCTATAAAGGACAGTAACTCAAAATACAATTGAGTTACTTCCCTTGTCTGGAAAACGAGCGCGGCACTTCTAAATTAAACATGGTGAAAGCTGATACACACATGGAATTTATGGTTTCAATCCTAAACAAATCCTTGCTGTTCTCAGAAGGCAAATGAATAAAAGTTGTTTTATTAGGTGTTAAAATAAACTTCTTTTATTTTCGTTTGTCTTTGTTAACCCAACAACCTGAGATATAACACACACACACACATACATACATACATACATATATATATATATATATATATATATATATATATATATATATATATATATAATGAAAAGATTACTTATAAATATTAATTTTATCCCAACATTGGTGTTTCTTGTTAAAATTTCCAGTCTTCAGGGGTTGTGGTTTTAAATTGTATTTTTCAATTTTTTTTTTTTTTTCATTGTTTCTTAAATCTTATATATATATATATATATATATATATATATATATATATATATATATATATATATATATATATATATAGAGAGAGAGAGAGAGAAAATCAAGGGATGAAATGTACTGACATAAAATGTTTTCTTTTTTTTATTTATCTTGTCTTTACAGATACATTTTATATATATTTACATACATTTTATTAATATCTTGAATTTTTGCACATGTATATCTATGTGTATTTAATTTTTTTTCAGTCTTTACTTTTACCAGATTCTGAAATGTCTGCATTTATCTTAAAACTATTGCGGAAAGAAAAATGTCAAAATAAATGTAAGTACTTTCTTGTAAGCAAGTTTCTTTTCCCTTATTGAGCTTCCCTTAGCAGGACTTTATTTTTTAAAAATAAAAAAATATATATATCTATATTTTTAGAAAAAAGTAATTAAATGAATAAGGACACAGTGTGAGGTGTGGTAGAAGGTGAGGAAAAGGGGGAGGAGGAGGGGGAAAATTTTCTCACTTTGTGCACTTATTCATTCATTCATTTTTTTAAAATTTTTTTTTTCTTAAATATAGTGTTCATAAAACTTTTTTTTTTTTTAAAAAATAAAGTGTTAGGAATTCAATTGACTGAAATCACCAGAAGATACTGAAAAACTAAAAACCAGGGTAACGGAATCAGCATATTTCCTAATTTTCTTTACTTCAAAGTTCTACATGTTAGATTTTTATCTTTTCATATGTGTACTAAGCACTTTTTAATACTATTGTTTCCTAATTCAACTTTGACCTTCAACTTTTTTTATTATATATATTTATATATATGCGTATATTTTGGCAGCATAATTTCATTGAGACATGTTTTGTTGAATAATCTAGACATGTTCTGTCTACTTATTCTCGATAGGATCCTTTTATATTCATGGATAAGCTTTTTTATGTGATTATTGAAAGACGAGAAGAAAAATGAAATGGCAAAGTTTGTATTAGTTCTATTATTTTTTTCTAATACTGGCTTTGTAAAATCTCTCCACAACATACCTAGTTACCTCCCCTTAAACGGTGTTCTGTAGCCATGCCATGACACAGCACACCTCACTCCACATATAAGAATTTTTGTCTTTCACAACAATGAACACTACAATACTAAATCCTGTAATTAACAATACCCTGATGATGACATTGTGCTATGTTGAAAGTACTCAGTAAATAAATACGATATGTATCAACATGGTGTTTTCCTCCCGTCTTTCAATAATTACATAATAAAGTTTATCTATGAATATGAAAGGATCCTATCAAGAATAAATAGATAGAACATGTCTAAAATATTCAACGAAACATGTCTCAAAACATATATATATATTAATGTGGTTGAATCAAATAACTAAATATTAGCAATCATATATAAGTGCGTACACAGGTAAGTGAATAAATATTTACTCATTTTAATTTAAGGTGTAAACAAAACTGCTTTTTTCTTTTTAAAAATCAAAAGTAAAAATTTGTGCCTGATGAATTGGTTGAACAATAAATCTTTAAGTTGCACTTTGAATGTAGCTATTTGTATATTTATTAACATTATATATATATATATATATATATATATATATATAAACTGGAAGTATTTCCTAACGAAACTGCATTATTATTTATTGGAAAAGCCTATATAATGCTAAACTAAGTTGTGGTAGGAAAATGGTGTTGAGCCAATCTTTGAAGTGAAGAGGGCATACCTGCCTTGAAAATCAACATTTGAAATCCTTTTTTTTTTTTTTATAAACCTGGGCTTAAATACCAACCTCTGACATCAAAGGAAACATGCAACTATATCAGTCATTGATTGTAGCATTTAACATGTCAGTATTCTGCTTATAGTACAATTGATTTTCTTTATTTTTCTTGAAAGATTCTGTGAAAGGCTGTCACATCATGAGGGTGTTTTCTGAAATCAAGAAGACTGTACGCTATGCAGACGTGGGTATGTCTTCAGTTCGCTATTGTCTTGACCAGCTGGAAATGAATAGTGACATCATCAGAAGTACGGATTCCCACTATGTTGCATGTTGAGCAGTTGTGATGGGAAGCAATGGCTTTTTGACTGATAAGAAAATCGTTTATGATGAATGATAACAAAATGTGATGTAAAAGCATTGAAACTTTTCTGAAATGTTCTTTTATACATCATAAAATATGAAGTTTTTCTGTAATTTTTTAATAAAAGAAAAAATTATATTTAATATTAACTAAAAGGCTACCAAGAGTGCTTGTTAAGGTCAAGTTGCTTCCTATTTAGATTATAATAACATAACTAATTAGGGGAGATAAATCTTAATTTAACCAAACTCCAACTAACTTTGAAGTTAGCTTTACTTTTATTTCTTCTAATCCCTAATCAGCAGGAATCAAGTATGCTAACAAATTTTTTGTAATAAAGTGTGGGAATGTTTATATTGGAGGAGGAAAAAATTTAATACTTTTAGTAATATAGGCTGTGGCAGAAATACCTCCCAGATTTTAAAGGTTGACAAAAAGATCAATGTAACTGCTATTAAAAAAATATTTTGCTGTTGGTTAAACAAAGGGCTACAGTTTGTATTCTTTCAGTTTTAAAAATGACATCCTTCAAATGGTGGCCTCTATTTGCTTGCTTGCAGTTCTGTTCTTTATTTTGCATTTGGCCATGGCTAATCACTTGCCTAACTTCGCTAGCACCAAACAGGTGACAGTTTAAAATGTGGGAAGTATTTTCTGCCACTGCCTTTAGCTAATGTCTTACCATTATGTGGGAGGCATTTCTGGGTATATTTATTTTGTATAAGAAATTTTCTATATGTACAATATAATAAAAACAATTATTTTTGCTAAAGGTTTCCTTGTTTTCTGTAGCACTTAGTAAGCTTTTTACACTTTTTTTTCTGTTAAATTGAACAATTTCCAGTTCAATAGCTTACTAATAATTATGAAATCAACATTCATGATCTAGTTTTGTTTGTTACCAAAGCTACAAAAATTTTTACGCTGAGGGAATACGGAAGCTTGTGCACAGATGGGAAAAAGTGTGTGACAGTGCTGGGAGACTACGTTGAAAAAAAAAAAAAAAATAGTAAGCTTCTATCTGTATTAGAAGTCCTTATACTGAAAAATTCACCTTATTTATTGAATGACCCTCGTCTATATATATATATATATATATATATATATATATATATATATATATATATATATATATAATGTGTGTGTATGCCTATATGTATGTATATATATGTATGAGTGTGTGCGTGTGTATACATAATATATAAAAAGAGAAAAGAAGTTGCAGACGTTTTGGGTTATAATGTTTTTTAAAATATATATCATACTTTATTTTTCCATTTTTTTGCTACACGTGTTTCAGGTCTTGCGACCTTCATCAGGCAAAGAGTTGCTATTTCCACATATTATTTGAAGGAATTCATTTTTCCTTATGTTTTCCCGTGTTTAACCATTGTCATCTGCGTTTTGTAGCAATCCCAATTCCTCGTCTTCCTCACATATGCACAAAGGAACCACATTTACTTCTTGTTTCTATTCATCGAGGAAAGCAACTACAAGCAAAAGACCGTATCTTGACAAATATGAGAACTTTAGCACTCACACACATGCTAAAAAAATATATTTGTAAAAATAACCCCAAAAATAAAAATATATCTAAAAACTTCTTTCACCAGTGAATTAATGAAAGTCTTATTGATAATATGGCTATGATATAGTGCTTATGATTTACAAAATGAGGAAGAACAGAATTGTCAATAGTCAGGAGTGAATGTAAATTTTCTTGTCACAACAGGTTTGGTTTGATTTGTTTTACGGCATATCAACCTCAATGGCTTATTTAATGCCGACAAGATTTTTATTGTTGCTAATATTTTTTCAAAAGTGTACTGCTAGTAATAATGTTTTTTTTTTTCAAAAATGTATATCTGTTATTAAAACCCATTTTTACACTCTCATAGTGTTTTGAACCTAGTTTGGGGTTAACTATTTACCCATAGCTGGGACCCAAACAGGTGCTACCACCCTGAGTCAGGGTGGACCAATGGACACCAGCAGTTCCATGCTCTACAAAACCTCCTGAACAAAGGCCTTGCTGTCGGATGTAGTTTATCGTCTTACCCTGGACGTGGATGTAGTTTCTATTTTTACCCAGGATAGTGTCACAACAGAGTTTTATTGCCTATAGAAATACTTTTGAAAATTAGAAAGCAAGGGATTAGTCAAGAATGAATGAAAATGTTAGCAATCAACAGAATGTGATAAATGCTTCTGTTGAAAATGTTGATCCTGAATTTGTTGGAGTTAACTCCTCCTTAATTCCCAAATTGTCACTAGGGGTCATTCTCTCCTATACTATAAATACTGGGAAACTTCTTGCCTCTTTCTCTTCTTTCTTCATTTCAGTGAATACTGCTACAATGTGTGCTCTTGCAAAAGACAGCGTTTCCCATTTCTGGGAAGTCGCTATGAACATTACAAACACACGTACGTACGAACATTCACCAAAATACGAACAACAAAGAGCAATCACAAATGTTCCCACAAACACAATGTTAACTGTCTATGCGCTTTCTAATTTGTTGTTAATACATATATTTGTTATATATACATATATATATATATATATATATATATATATATATATATATATATATATATATCGGTCTTGTTTGTCTTCTTTATCTTCAGTTGGACTTAATTCAAGTCCAGCCTTTTTCTTGTAGTTGGACTTTTTAATATTCTACCAGGAGTTACACATGTGTTCCTAATAAAACCGTCTTGGGTATGACGATAAACTACATCCACGTCCAGGGTAAGCCGATAAACTACGTCCAACAGCAAGGGCACTGATCAGGAGGCTTTGAGGAGCGTGGGACCACCTGTTAATTGCTGGTGTTCCCAGGTCCACCATGACCCGGGGTGGTAGCAACTGTTAGGGTCCCAGCTATGGGCAAATAGTTAACCCTGAAACTGAGGTAAAAAAACATTATGAAAGTGTAAAAATAGGTTTTAATACCAGAAATATGTTGTAAAAACTTATTACCAGAAAGAAATTTTTGAAGAAAAAAAATATTACCAGTAACACATTTTTGAAAAAAAAACAAAAATATTACCAGAAATAGATTTTTGACAAAACAAAAATATTACCAGGAAAAAGAAAAGTTGTCGGTATTAAATGACCCATTGAGGTTGATATGCTGTAAAACAAAACCAAACCAAACCAATAAAAAGACCTAATAAAACAGCACTCAAAACCATCCGGTCCTCTACAAATTAATATCTCTTTAAAGGTTACTGTGCAAAATATGTGCCTTTTAATTGGTTGTGTGTAGCAAAACCATATTTGGTAAAATTATCAGGTTCTTTTCTTCTACTATCTGAAACCATTACCAGGGGACGCTCGCCAAGACTATAAATAGTCTGCAATAATATTTTATCTCTTTCTACTTACTATTCCACTTATACGACAACAATGTTAATCTCTCATGGAAGATTGCATTTTTCTCACCATGGGAAACGCATGAACAACACACACACACACACACATACATACACACACACACACACACTTTGGACCAAAAACTTTCCCCATTCATTTGTTACACACATTATTGTCTTTGTCACTTGTAACCCTTTTGTTGTTAATACATTATCATTTCTTTGTACATATATATCAGTTCTTGTTGTTTCTTTACATTTCTTTATGTGGACTATATACTATGGACTGAACATTTGAGCAATGACTGTGTTTTAGAGAAAATGCAAACAAAAAGGACAATGTTTGGATATCAACTAATGCAGTCAGTAGAAACAAACAAAAATATCTGTGTGCCAACACTAAGTTCAATCGTGAATCTGTTGTAAACAGTCCAGCAGGCAATGTAGTAATGAAAACACAGGCTCAGAAATCCAATATTCCCCCTTCAACAGCAGAAATGCATTTTCACTCACCAATCTCAAAATCATTCTGTCCTTGGTAAGCATAAAAGCAACGGCCTCTATTCACTGAGTAATTTTTCTGATTGGCCACACCATTTGGGGAGCAAAGAACATCAGCATAGTTTCTCGGATACTTAAAGTGGCAGGTTTTTGCTAACTATTCTCTTTAATCTCCATTTGAACTCATACGTACATACATTCCCTCATTTCACATACTTTGGACCAGAAAATTTACCCATTCATTTGTTACACACATTATCTTTGTCACTTGTAACCTTCTGTTGTTAACACATTCATTTGTTTGAGCACCTCGAGGCGGTGTAATGGTTAGCAAGCTTGTCTCGCTAGAACAATTACAACTAAGTAGTGAGTTCGATCCTCACTGGGTGCCCCATACTTTCGGCCTTGTGCCACATCTGAGCTACGTTTGGAAAATCACTATAGGGTACCTCGGCGTGGTGTAAAGGTTAGCAAGCTTGTCTCGCTAGATCAGTTATGACTGAAAAGTGAGTTCGATCCTCACTAGGTGCTCCATACTTTCGGCCTTGTGCCACATCTAAGCTGCGCTTAGAAAATAACCGTATTCATTTGTTTGTACAGATATATCGGTTCTTGTTGCTTCTTTATGTTTCTTTAGGTGAACTCATACTCTGAGTCCGCCATGTTTGTTGCGGGCGTTTCAGGAGACACGCATGTTCATCTCACAACACGTACACCCGGCCCTCAACAATATGACTAAGTAAGATGAACATCTTTGAAAAACAAATATAAAAAACAAAACAAAAAAAGTTTTCAAATTAATGACGAAATTTTGAATCCGGACAATACTTGCATTCTCTGCCATTTACAATTCTTCACCTTGTTTCTTCAGTCAATCAGTTGTGCGTTATGCGGGATACATGCTTATGTTGGTTGACGAGTAGAATGTAATAAGTTTCTTTAACTAGAGTGTTGGAAATTATCAGAAGGATTTGGTTGTTAGGCTGGTGTGTTCTAAACATTCATCCTCAACAGTAAAAATGTTTAACATATGAAACACAACAAGGCAATAATTCAATTCAAATAATACACACATTTATATACAATTAAACAATATTTACAATGATGTTTTGTGTTATCAAAAGTTGGTGTGTTAATGATGTTTTGTATTATAATATCCAGATTGTTCGAGTGTTTCAATATATTCGTGTACTATTACAAAGTTATGGTAGAATAAGTTTTTGGTAAATTAAATGTTCATTTATAATTCAACATGAATGTGTATGCAATTATTTACGTACTGTTTTTTGGTTAAGTCATTTGAAGTTGAGTACCCTTAATTTTTATTTTTATCTTTTTTTTGTAAATAGTAATATATTAGATGTAAAATGAAACTTGAGGGGAAGTGGATAAAAACGGAAAACATATTTACCTTTTAAGTATCCGACGAATGGGTGTCATAAAATTTACCCCTCGTCCCGTTTCGTAATTTTTTTTTTTCTTTTTATAATCTAAATTTAAAATTTTATTTTCGATAGATTAAAGGTTTTTTTAACTCGTCAATAGGTTTTAAACAATTTTATTAATTATATCTATTTGTACTCTCGGTTTAACTCGTAATTTATTTTATTCGTCAATAAGTTTTTTAAAGTCCTTTTAAGGTCGAATTCCCTTTTATTTTTGTAAAAAGCAATATATTAGATGTACTAGGTATCTTACTGGGATGTGGGTAAAACGGAAAACATAATTACCTTCTAAGTATCCGATGAAAGGGTGTCCACTTAAAAAAAAAAAAAAAAATTCCCCGCAAACAACTTAAATAGAGCACACACCATTGTGATTGGCTATTGATCAACTACCAATCAAATGCGCGATGACGGGGTATATTATAGAAGTCAGTGTCTGCAAGCATTTTTAGAGGGCGTATCAGAGTCCGATCAGCTCTCATGGGGTCGACTTGGTGAGGTCAGTATGATGTTTGAAAGACCCGAAACTGCCCAATGATCCAATTCAGAACATCACTGACGACGCCCTCTAGCGCTAAAGAGCGTATATTCAAAGTAAGGTTTTAGTTCGATCGTAATTGTTACTTAAATACTAGTGAATATTTTCTTGTTCACTTTAGGTAAGCAAAGTTTGTTTAAAGTTCGAAAATATTTCTTGGTCACAGAGGATTATTCGAGCCAGTTGTCGTTGAGTCAGTGATGTTCTTTTTGCGCGGGAAAGTTATTGTTTTGAGTAGCGTTGTTTTGTTTGGCATCTCTCTGTGTTTGATCCGCTGACTGATTTGGTCAGTCCAGAATCTTCCTTTTATAAGTTCTCGGATCTCAAAATCGGCCCACAGAGTTTTGGTACAATTTACTTCTTTTCACGTGAGCTTTCGAATTTTCGAGCTGTAAGCCAATAGAATTCTCAGATCGGAAATATGAAGTTTTCATTGTTTAAGCTAATTTTACGTGGGTGTAAAGAATAGATTGTTCCCACAGCAGGGGTGTTAAAATAACATGGACGATTCCACACTTAGGTGATCATGTATCTTTTGATACATGACTGACAAGGCAGATTTTTTTCCCCACAGTAGGTTTCTCTCTGTGGTAGACCAGTTGCCATCCAGGGCTATAGAACCCGGTCTGTTCTACTATTTACCCATAGCTGGGGGAAGAAGAGGATTCATACCTTTCCCAGGATATTAGCAGGTAAGTGAATGTAATGGATTCAACTGGAATTCGAACTTGGCTCTCTGATTCCACTATCCGAGCCGCTACCCATTACTTCACCCTGCCTAAAGACGTCATTTTAAATGGCTATTAGTATTTGATTTGCTATCCCTGTTTTTGATTTCCTTAAAGTTTAAGTCTTAAACATTGAGGTTGTTATTAATTTCACTGACAAACAGTGATCTGCTCAAATTCGTCTACCCGCTCTAAAGGCTAAAAATATACAAAGAATAACGTTTATTATAAGAAATAATGTATAAAAAAAAAACTTAAAAAATTACTTAATGAAGAGGTGAATAAATATCGTTTTGTATTAAATTGTGACCAGATTGGCCAATACTCTCTAAGTCTTCTTTTTTTCTTCTTTTCTAACATCGAGAACGGTAGTAAAAAAAAAAACTAAACAATTTCATGATATATTTTTCAGTTATGTAGGGGAGGCAACTCCTATTTTTTTCAGAGTAACCTCCCTTAAAATTCAATCGCTTTTATATTTTTTTAAATCCGTTAAAAAAATCGTGGAAAGTGAAATCAGCGAACCGAATTCAAGTTCCAAAACTTGCGTACTTATGCATTTGAAGAAGGCATGACCCCCCCACCCAATCTCATCCCTCACCTCAGATGTGAATAAAATAGCATGCTTGATTCAGCTTTCAGCTCTTGGGTGATAGCCATTCTTTAGAGAGTAAGCCTGAAATTCAAACCGGGGACAAAGCAACGGGAAACCACAATCTTTTACAAGAACACTCATAGTTATTCAAATATATTAAAGAAAAGGAAACTGGAGAGAGACATGATCGCCTTCATACTGAAGAGACATGACATTAAAAGAAATATTAAATTGAAAATTTCCCTCCGTTTTTGTTTGTAGGTATTAGTTAGTGATACTGTGGGCTCGTCCATAGCCCAGTTTTACCTTCTTCATCTAATGCACTATTCCATTACATCAACTTTCATACAAGCAATGTCAGCGAGCTACTATTGGTTATTCTCCGCAAATCTAGCTCACTGATTGGTCCTTTTCGACCAATCAAGTCACCGGCACGTGCACAAGCAAATTTTGTCGCAATTCGTTTTGGAGCCACCCCACGTGACTACGACCATATATAAACCCAAAAACACGTGTGACGGAGAGCAGAGATCGACAGCAGACTGCGACATCCGCGAGAGACAACAACAGCAGCAGACAATTTTGACCGCTCACTCCAAGCTTCAAAATGTGACTCTCAAAGAACTCCCGTCTTGACTAACGCAGTCAGACGTTAAAGAACTTTATAACAATTCATGCAAGTATAATTCCAGCATCATTAATCCAACTTGCATAATACACAAAACATACTCAATCTTCTAAACTGCATTTTAATAATCAACTCTTTCGTTATGAGTCTAGGTACAAATAATTACCTAATCAAAGGGACGCAACTCAGTCTCACTTTTCAGTTAACATGCATGTAATTTCAATACGTAATAAATTCAATTGTTATGTTTTTAACTCTATATTCCTTTTTGTATTTCACAATTACTAATGATTTCCACACCTTTCCTAAACAAAAATAAATAATTGTGGGGAACAGCCCTTCAACACGCAACAAACATGGCTAACTATTACACACGCCATCATACATAGGGCCCGTTTCCCAACAATACCAAAATGCATGCATGTGTTTTTTTTTCCTGAAATACCCTCCCCCACCCGCCTAAAGACAAACAAACAAACAAAATAAAAAAAAACGAAAACTAGATTTACAAAAAATCATGGAATTATCCAATTTAAATGAAATTTCGGCACTTATTTTTTAAATTAATTCACCCTAGGCAAGGTTATGATGTCACTAAGACGCAAGGAATTACCGGGAATGAAGGAGAACAAGAAAAAAAAATTTAGAGAAAGAACGGGAAACTCAGTCCTAAACAAACCTCTCCTGATCTAATAACCGCGAGAAGTGTGAACAGGATGATATCAAGTCTTATTGCAGAAGAAAATAAATAAATAGCAAATGAAATGTCAGAATTTAGAAGGAAACATTAGAAGTATAGAGTTGAAGTAGATTTTAGAAAGAACCGGAAACCCAATCCTAAACCGGAAACAGGTTATGTAAGGTTAAAAATAATTACGCATGATGTTTAGAAGTGGCTCCAACTTTTTCGGACTTTGGTAACTTAAAGAAAAGAAAATTGAAGGCAATCTATTAACATTATCAATAAATCTTTATCAATTTCCCTCATTTTTAAAAAATATTACCACTTTCTTTTGTTTAGTAGATTTTCTTAATTAAAAAGACCTTGTCGGTGTTAGCTCTTCCTTAAATTCCTAACTGTTCACTAGGGGGCGCTCTCCCTACACTATAAGTACTGGGCGACTTCTTGCCTCGTTCTCTTTTTACTTTGCATTTCAGCGGACACATTTAAACCAAACCAAACCAAATCAAACCAAACCAAAGACGTTACTATATTTTTCTCTTGAGTGTACTAATATCAATAATGCTAGATTGCTTCATTAGAAACCAAGAAAAGAGTACTGAACTATTATGTAATATTATTACTCCTATATGGCAGTGAATGCTAGAGAACCTCCTACAGATGAGGCATCAAAAATATGGATCTACAGAAGGATAGTGAGAATATAGACTGATATTCTAGAACAATGACGAAATTTTAGAAAAAACGGGAAAAAAGGACACTTATATTTAACATCAGAGAGAGACAGTTAAAATAAGGAGGAAAGAAGGCTTGGAAAATTTGATACTCACAGGACAGATTGAAGGCAAATGGGACAAAGGAAAAGAATGTATAATCTACCTAGAGAGCTTCAGTAAATAGATGGCGCAGCTAGGTTTAGGAGAGATAACAAAAAGAGAAAATATGTTAAGAGCTACAAAGGAGAGGAAATTGGGGAGAGCCATGATCGCCAACGTCCTAAGGAGACACGGCACATATTAGAATAATGTAATACTTTTGAATTGGTCCTGCAAGTACATTCTTCTGCGTCAAATTTCAAGATGTTCCCATTCTTTTCTGTCATTTGGATGTGTCGGAGCTAATTCCTCCTTAATTTCCAAACTGTTCACTAGGGGGCGCTCTCCCTACACTATAAATACTCGGCGACTTCTTGCCTCGTTCTCTTTTTCATTTCATATGGGGTCTAGTTAGTATTTTCATAGAGTCATTGAGGTATTATGGTGGGTGTGGTAAGAAAGGTAAGTAAGAATGTGTTGTTTTGGTGCAAGAAATATTGTTAGTATGATTGGGTCAGCGTTTGTGGCTAGCTAAGTTTAAAAGTTAAGACAGAAGACCGACCCTTTTCCCCCTTCCCCACCTCGGCCTTGTGTCACATTTTCTGTTAATACAGAAATAAATAATCTTTTTCATTTCTTCATTTCAGCGAACACATCTACAATGTAAGCTCTTGCAAAAGATAAGCATCTTCCCATTTGTGGGAGACGCCATGAACATTATACACACATACACGTACGTACGAACATTCACCAAAATACAAACACTTTACGTTCACACACAAACGCAAATGTTGATATCTTTGTCACTTATAAATTTGTTGTTTAATACATATATTTGTTGATATATATATATCGGTCTTGTTTGTTTTCTTTACATATTCGCTTGGACTCAACTTGAGTCCGCCATGTTATGTTAGTGGACCTTCTAGCAGGAATAAACAGCACGTGTTTCTAATTCAACAAGACGTAAACACACACAGGTCTTCTACAACCAGATTTGGTACAATTATATATTTTACGACATCAAATATGAAAAGTGAATAAGTTATCAATCAAAATAAATAAACGGCAAATTCTGTCTGTTCGTCTGTGTATCTGAAACAATTCTAATTCGGGTCATATTTGCTTTACATAGACATACCTTTTTGAAATCAGAATGATCCCGGGATTGAAAATTTGCCTTTTATCTGGTATTCGAACATCCAGTACTGGGTTTTGTGTTCGGAGAAGGAGGGAACAGTAAGAAATTCAAATTTTAAAATAACTGAAAAAAATTTAATGATTTTAATTTATACTGAGTTTAAAGTAACACAAAATCTTTGTGAATATAAAAGTTTTTGTTTTAAATTCAGTTTAAAATATCTCCCAAACTTTGTGAATTGAGGAAATCAATTTTATTTCTTCAAAATGCCAAGGAATTACTGTTAAAGTGACAGGTTTCATGATGTGAGGTTTTGAAATTCGGCAGAGCTTGTGATTTGAAGAACTCAGTTTTCGGCCTGAATTGGTATTTCGACCCAAATTGGAGTTTCGGCCCAAATCGGTCTTTTGGCCGGAATTGGACTTATAGGCTGAATCATTGCTGTTTTCTAAGATGCACCAAAGACCGGAGGCCTAATTAACCTTCTACAGCGTGCGGTTTTTAAGCTAGTACCGAATAACTGTCAAATAATTGAAAAAGAAAGAAAAAAAAACACTGGATAAGATTATCACTTCATTTTATTTAAAAATATATTTTTTTATAAAATAAAGGTCGCGTATTTGTATTTTGAAGGTGTGTGTTCAATAGGTAAACAAAGAATATAGAAGCAGGCAAAACTAGAGTTTCTGCTACGGACGTTTATTCCTTTTAGGGTGACTATAGTGAAGCAGAATATTCAAAGTCTCTTGAATATGTCCGTTTTCTTTTCTTTCTGGTCCAGAAGTTAGGGTAAGTAAGTACAGGTATCTTATCCATGAGCTCGTCAGCCTTGCGCAGAGTTGGAGCAACCAAAGCAAAGTTTTTACTTACTTTATTGTTAGGGGATTTAAACATGGTTATGGTATGTCCGTTTTCTCTTTTTTTGGTCCCTCGTTACAATTGGCGAGCCAAGTCAGCCTTGCGCTGAGTTACAACAACCAACGAGAAAGCTAGACTTCATAGGGTGAGGTTTTTAAGGATGACATTTGCGCTTGCCATACGTTGGAAAGTGGGAAGAGAATTCAGTTGTCATTTCACCGGGGAAAATAACGTTTCGCAATAGGAACTTAATTACCACGTGTTGCTACATCTTGGAGAAAATAGGAGAAAGAGAGTGTGTGCGAGAAAATGTTTGCTTTTTATAGCCTTAAACTGCGCCGCCTAACAACGTTTAACGAAACCAAGTGGAGTAATCACATTTCCGGTTTCTTTGCTCTTAGCGTCATGGGAAATATATTTCTTTTTCTTTTCTATTATTATTATTTATTATTATTTTATTTATCGATTTTATTTCGTTTTCCCTCATGTTGAATCGGGTCAATTTGAGATAACGCAACACGGCGATTTCTTTACCATGTTTAGCTTAGTATGCGGGAACTAGTGAGGATCGAACCCACTATTCAGTAGTAATGATCAACCAATTATTGCTAACCATCAACCCACGTCGAGGCGCTCATATTACGAAAATTATTTGAAAAAGGGTACAATCGAGAATCAACGTTATGTGCCATGTTCCTTCAGAACGTTGGCGATCATGGTTCTCCACAATTGTCCTTTTTCCTCTTAGTAATTTTTTTCTTATTTCTATCTCTTCTAATTCCTGTTCAGTCAAACATTTACACAAGCTCGTTAGGTAGGCTATGTGCTGCTTTCCTCTAGCGCTCTTGCCTTCAATATGGCCTGTGAGTATCACATTTTTCAAGCCCACTTTCCTCATTAAGTGCAATAGAATTGTTTGTCTTTTCGCTGATATCTCCTAATTCCTGTTCTGCCAACCATTTATATAAGCTCGTTAAGTAGTTTACGAGATGCTTTCCCCCATCACTCTTGCCTTCAATATGACCTGTGAGTATCACATTTTCCAAGCCCTCTTTCCTCATTAAATGCAATAGAATTAATTCCTCTTCTGCCAACCATTTACACAAGCTCGTTAGGTAGTTTACGTGATGCTTTCCTCTGTCCTTCTTGCCTTCAATATGTCCTTGAAGTTATAACTGCTCAGAGGGCTCACCAGTGTTTTTATAAACAGGAACTACGGAGGAGGATTTCCAAAAGCTGGAAAGCATTTAGATAAGAACGGCGAAGCTCGGGTTGTGGCTTTCGATATCTCAAAGGCCTTCCATAGGGTTTGGAATGCCGATCTTCTACGCAAGCTCAATAGCTATGGTGTCACAGGACGAATATTTGGCTTAATCTAATAATTCCTAAAAAACTTGTGTAATGAAGGTCGTGTTAAATGGGCCCGTTTCTAGATCATTTCGTAACAACGCGGTTGACCCTCAGGACCTTATCATTGAACCTAGAGTGTTTCTGATCTTTATTGACGAAAGAAGTCTGAGTGAAGTAAGATGCTTAACCAACTCCAGGTTAATTAGAACATCGAATACTTTGCCCGCAGTTATTAAAAACTGAAACTACAGAGGAGGACTTCCAACAGGCTGGAAAGAAGAAGCACGTACTTGCTTGATTTTGGTATCATCAGTTTAAACACCGGATGATATAGCGATTAGCGTCGGTCATCAGCGTAGGATCAAGACCCAAAATTCTATATTGCTTTATGCTCTTGCCAGCACAGACTCTTTGCTGTTTCGTAGTGGTTAGAAAGTTGCGCGTACGAGCGTCCCTACATTTATTTCGTCCAGGGTATGACGATAAACTACATCCAGCAGCAAGGCCTCTGAGATTGGAGGTTTTGAGAAGCGTGGAATCACGTCTTAACTGCTGTTTTTCCCAGGTCCACTTTGACCCGTGGTGATAATACTTGTTAGGATCCCAGCAAATGGTGACCCCCCAAAAACAAAACAAAGCCCTTATACAAAAGTATAAAACACATTTTTATAATAAAAATACCAGCAATACAATTTTAATAATAAAAAATTACAAACTATACCAATTTATAGTAGAATTAGCAACAATACCAATTTTAAGTAGAATTAGCAACATGAAAGAACTCTTTAAATGACATTAATCCTTATAATTTCTTAAATCAAACTATATTCCAAAAAACACACATATCACCGCCTCGAATAATTATGTCCACACAAACATGTATATGCATAAAAGCTGAGCATCATCTACCATGTATTCAATTGTGAAAGCAGAATAACATATCATATTTTTATTAATTCGAAGCTCCCCCCAAATTATAGTCGAATTTTAATAAAATTTTCAGAACCTTATTTACAAATGAATGAAATTATTTAATTTTTTTTTTTAGAAAATCTTGGTAAAAATATGTAATTTTACATATGTTATCCCCACCCCCCAACACTTAATTTTATGAAAACTTGAGAAATTCCACGTGATAATTTTTAGTGACTATATTAGTTAAAAGCAGAATTCTTTGAAGAATTTAAATCACCGATTATTTAAAAAAAAATGAGACCCTGTTTTACCGAAAATCTGTCCGGAATCGAAGAATAAAAAACGCAATACAACAAAGACATTATTTAATAAGAGGAGCTTTTAATTGCTTTTATGACTAATATGTATTAAAGACAATATTGTCTGAAGAAATAACATTTTTTCAATGAAAAATGTATATTTACAAGATTTGTTTTCAATTTTTACAATCTTAAATTGAATAATTTATAGTTTTTAAATCTTTCAAAATTCATTTTCATTATGATAACCCTTAGAAAATATTGCTATTAAGTAAAACTATTTACTAATCGAATATTGTAAACCTTATTACTATCTGACGAATAATTTTAAAAGAATTTCGATTTGTTTTTGTATGTGTGATATACGTGCAGAATTTCAAAGTATGGATGCCCAAACGTATAACGTTATCATTAAAAGGTTACGTGTTTTCAGGGTTGTTCGCACTTAGGAAAAAATCATATGAAATTTATCGTCTGCTCCACCATACCTTTTTCTTTTTTTTTTTTACAGTAACGTTCACTCTGTACAAAGCCTGGGGTCCACTCGGGGTAGAGTGTTACACTAAAGGGAAGATAACGGTTGACTCTAGACTTGAGCAGGTTAAGATTGAAGCAATCTAGGGAGTCTGTTCCATGGGCAGTTGTTCGCGGAAAGAAGCTGTTTGAGTGGAACTTCTCGCCCATGGAATACGGAGCAAATGTGAGTGGTTTGCTACTATGCAAGTGAAATTGCGGGTCCTAGCCGTGAAGGTGAGACCTGGAGGAACCAAGGAATGTAGTTCGTCCGAGCACTTTCCATGGAAGTAGCGATAGAGCAGTGAGAGATTCGCCACACCCCGCCTGTGATAGAGAGGTTGGAGGGTGAAAAATAATTCTTCTCTCACAAGGACTTGGAGTCGCTTTTAAACACTATCAAGACTGGAAAGTGAGGTAGGAGCAGCTCATGCCCAAATATGGCAACAATGCTCCGTTTTGGGCCCGATCTGGCTCTTAAGGAGAGCATGAGGAGTCAGGTACTTACTGGAGCGGTACAGGGAACCGATCATTTTACTTGCATTTTTAGCGATGGATCGTATATAAAAGTTCCACTTGACGTCAGGTTTGGGTTTGAGGCTCAATATCCTCTCGAGGTACGGTAGGTCCTCGAGGGCGCACCCGTTCCTCGTGAATGGCGGTAGTTTGTGTTCTGATCGGCGGTAATGGAATATAACTAGTCTATTTACTAACCTCTCCACGTGATCAGATGTGGCACAAAGCCGGTTTTAATGTGGGGCATCCGAGCCAGTAGGCTCAGCCAAAAATTCCCGTAGACCCTGTATAAAATGGGGTCAGGTAGCTGTTTTCTGAGATGAGACTCTGCCCTCCGACATAGGCTCATCTGGGGGTCCTCTCCACACAGAGGCAGAGAGTTTGACCAGTACAGCTGGAACAGATCCCAGCTAGACTTCGTAGTCCGTTGAATTACCGATACTTATAGGAAGTTACTACCTATAGTGTAGTTACTTATGGGGATGACAGGTTATTCCATTACATCAATAATATAAGAGTTTATAGCATTTATTAATAATATTAATAACCAAAGATTCCCAAACAGTATGCTGTATGGGTATAATAAAATTACAAATATAAAATTAAACAAAAAATTACTCAAAAATGCATTAGTCTATTTATCACTGTTTCTGATGGAACCTCTAGTGACCACTTGCAGAACCCTAGGGTTCTGGGGAACACCAGTTGAGAAACACTGATCTAGAGAGACTGGATGCCATTTCATTAATTTGGTGTCTTAGAAACCGTTTTTTGACTAGGACAAAATATTTTTCTCATCAGAATCCATTTTGCACATTTATAAATCTACCATTCGTCTTTGTATTGAATACTGTTGCCATATCTGATCTGTGCAAGGACGTCGCAAGTCTCGTCTGGGGGTCTTCTCTGCTCAGAGACCGAGAGTTTGACCAGCATAGCTGAAAAAGATTTCAGCTAGACAATGGAATGTAACTAGTTTGGTTTTAGAGGCACTGAATGTAACCAACCAGCCAGTTTTTCCTCACTGGGAAGTTAGTGTTAGATCGGAAGAGAGGTCAGCTGCCAATCTCCGATCGTCAAGACTTTTAGAGGTGCCTACATCAAGGACGTGTTTCCCTTTGGTAAGAACGCAAAAAAACGACTACCCTGATCTCCCTTATATGTGTTTTCATCCATAGTACCACATTCATCTTTGCGGTGGATGAAGCTCTTGATCCAGTGTGTGAAACTTGTTGCTGCATATTAGTTGTAGGTTCGGGGTTCATACTTTATTGTCTTAATTGTCTTCAGTCGAACGCATGTAGCACTCATATCCATGCTAAGGCGTTTCCTGGCGGTTGATTCTAATATAGTTCATGGCGAGTCATATTCCATAATGTTATTTCACTGAATCGCTACATCCCGGCCTCGAGAGAGAGGGTTGGATGGTGGATGAAACTAATTCTTCTCCAACAAGTACTCGGAGACGCTTTTGAACTCTATCAACACTGGAAAGTGAGGACTAAATATGGCAACAGTACTCGATTTTCGGCCCGATCTGGCTCTTATAAAGGTAGAGGATAGCATGAGGAGTTAGGTACTTACTGGAGCGGTAAAGGGAGCCGATCATATTACTTGCATTCTTAGAGATGGGCTTTTATAAGAGTTCCATTTGACGTCGGGTTTGGGTTTGAGGCCCAATATTCTCTCAAAGCACAGTGCCTCCTTCAACAGTCATCCATTCATCGTGACTGGCGGTAGTTCGGGGTCTAATCGGCTTTGATGGAATGTAAGCAGTTTGGTTTTCGAGGCATTGTATGTAACCAGCCAGTCTTTCCCCACTGGGAAGGTCAGTGTTAGATCGGGAGAGAGGTCAGCTGCTAGTCTCTGATCGTCAAGAGTTTTAGAGGTGCGCCCGTATATTGTCGTATCATCGGCATAAACGTTTATAAATGATCGGAGTATATTCTTAGGTAGATCAATTATGCAAACCAAAAAGAGGGTTCGTCCGAGAAGTAACCCCTGGGGGACGCCTGCGTTGACCACCAGGACCTCGGAGAATTGGCCGTTAATAATTACATTTTAGGAAGGGTTTTATAATAGAGAAAACCCTTTCAGTGATTCCATTGCTAGAGAGCTTGTGTAGCAAACCTTTGTGCCACACCTTGTCGGAAGCATTCAAGATATCTAATTAGAAACACGTTCGGCGATCAATCGGCTGTCAATAAATCGATCAACACGTCAGAAAAAGAAGACCCCCATAGTTAAGAAATGCTTGTATATAACATTTTTATGCTATAAGTAATATTAGTTTCTAATCACATTAATTTAACTTTAAATTTGCTAATTTTTCTCAAATAACATTTCAGAAATATATATTTTATTTTTGAAAGATTTTTAAAACCGAGAATTAACGTTTGTTTACAAATGTGTCAAAATCACAGATTCTCATCGATTTTTCTGGAAAAAATCGATCCGATCAATATAATTTCTGTTTGAACTACACTTCAGAGTATTTTGATTACTGGGAATAGTAAATCTTAAATCCTTTATCTACTACTAATTCGGTATACCTAATGTTTAAAATGAATTTTTACAAATGAAAAAGCTTTCTTGAAGCTTTCATTGAAAGCTAAAGAATTTAAAATTTACTTTTTCCACTAAGCAAAATACTCTGTTGTCTCTTTCAAACAGAAATTATATTGATCGGAATTGATTTTTTCAGTAAAATCGACAAAAATCGGCCATTTTGACACATTTGTAAACAAAAGTTAATTCTCGGTTTTAAAAAGGTTTCATTTTGTTTACATAGTATGCTACGTAAACAAAAATAAATCTTTTCAATAACCGAGTCTAAAAAAGATTTTATGGATTGAAACTATTATAAAAATAAATTGTTATCAGTTAACTGTCTAACCACGAGGACAATTTGTAACACAAGGTCAATTTTTTATGTGAAGTAATCAAAAATGACATAGGCGGGAATTCCATACATTCATTTTGTTTTCTTTTTTATAAATTGAAAAAAATAATAAAAATGTTCTTAAACGAGGGCCCGGCAGAAAAACGTGAATTCATTTTGTGTTTATATTACATAATTTTGATTATAATTATTAAATTAATAATATTAAATGGGAGAATTAAAATTTTTTAAAAAGAAATAAAAAATAAAAAAATTATTTTAAACCGAAACAGACTTTAAATTAACGAACTTTATGGAAAGTTCGAGAACTGAGTAGAAACTTGCACATTTCATTTTTTTTTTTTACATAAAATAAATTTACATCATACTTAGGTGTTATGATCTATAAATTTTAGTTTTACTGATAGTTTAAAATCAATAAATATTTATATCTTTTTAGCATTAGTATCAGGAGTGGAAAATTATGTTAAAAAAAATCAAAAGAATTGTTTTTAGAATCGGAGATTAGGTTAAAAATTATCCGATTCCGATGCCGATACCTTCAAAAGTTCCGATATTTCTGATTCTCGATTCCAATTCTAATTAATCGTCCCATCACCAGTATAAGTCTTTTCTGTTCTCGAGAATCATTTGTAATAACAAATATATCCACTATTTACATTAATATGACAAACAAATATATCATCCTAGCTACATTGCAGTTAAGAGTAAATTTGGAATACACTAACGTCTTTTAGTTATTGCCCGGTAGTGGAAACGTACACAGAAGATGAAAGGAATATTGTTGTTCTCCTGCATGATAACTGAAGGCCGTACACTGCAAGAATACCACAGGAAACAATTTTGGAACTCGGTTGGTCTGTTCCAAACCATATTTACCCGGCCTTACAACAAGCGATTATTACTTTTTGTTTTAGATCCCTGCAAAACGCTTTGATGTGGAAAACCAGATTTAAGAGTTCATCAAAACTTTTTTTTACAACTCAACTGTGGAATTTTATTCAAAATGTATCGAAGAGTTGTCTGATGAGTGGCAACAAGTCATTGTCAAATGATGTTGAATACAGAAGAATGAAATGTAATTTTATTTTATTTTTTGAAGAATTAAGCTGATAAAAACAAAACGGAAAATATTTATGAGTATTTATCAAGATAATATATATACAGGGGTTGGACAAAATAACTGGAACAGGTGCAAATTCCACTCCTATATTTCAAAGACCTATTATATTAAGAGCTTTAACAGAAACTTCGTAATTGCAAGTTATATCGACAGTAAATACGTTTATTTATCTAATTTACTGTCTTTGTCTTATTTATTTTTAGAATTTAGTAAAATTTAAGCTAAATGCGTGACGTCTCTGAGTTCGAAAATGGGCAAATTGTTGGAGCTCGCATGGCAAGAGCCTTGATCACTAAAGTTGCTGAACTGTTTGGCTTTTCAAGAGCTACCAATTCAAGAAACAGGGTAAAACCTCTAGCAAGCATAGCAATTAGGGCCGGACTTGCAAACTTATTGACAGGAACCGACGTGCATTGAAACGCAATGGGGCGAAAGATCATCGGACTACTGCGGCCAAAGTGATTGCTGAGTTGAATAATCATCTGAATAGTCCAGTTTCTACTAAAACTGTTCGTCGTGAGGCTGGACATCACAGAAGAGCCGTCGTAAGGAAACCTCTTCTCTCCACTCGCAACATTCAGAAGTGGTTGAAGTGGTGCAGAGATCACAATGCCTGGTCTGCAGACCAATGGAAGCAAGTCATATTCTAAGACGAGTACAGTTTTTCTCTTTTCCTAACTTCAGGGCGGGTTTATGTGTGGAGGCAGCCCAAAGAAACTTGCAACGCTGACTGCTTTCTTCCAGCGGTGAAGCATGTTGGTGGATCAGTGATAGTTTGGGCCGCCATATCATGGAAATGTCTTGGTCCAGTAGTTGCCCTACATGGTAGAATCAACAGCAAAGATTACCTGAATATTTTGCGTCATCATGTTCATCCAATGGCCCAGCTTTTATCCCCTGATGGTGACTGCAACTTCCAAGACGATAATGCTCAAATACATACCGCTTGAGTGTTTAAGAATTGGTATGAAGAGCATGAAAGTGAGCTAGAACATATGGAGTAGCCTCCACAATCTCCAGATATCAATATTATTAAACATTTGTGGTGCATTTTGGAGCGACAATTTAGGAGCCGCTATCCTCCACCGTCGTGTCTTAAAGAGCTAGAGCAGGTGTTAATGGAAGAATGGCTGAAAATTCATTTGGATGAAATCAGGAAGCTGTGTGATTCCATTCCTAGACGTATTAAAGCTGTCTGTGAGGCTTAAGGAGGACCAACTTCATATTAAATAAATTTTCTTTGAATTTAACAAGTGTTTCAATTATATATATATATATATATATATATATATATATATATATATATATATATATATCTGAGATGGAACAAATACATCGAGTCAGTTGCATCATCCACCGCAAGGAAAGTTGGTTCCCTGTGCCGAGCCAGGAAATTTTTCTCCCCGGAATCGATCCTCCAAGTCTATAAATCGACCATTCGCCCTTGCATGGAGTATTGCTGCCATATATGGTCTGGAGCCCCTGCTGTTTGCCTCAGGGTTCTTGATAAGATCCAGAGACGGATAGGCAACGTGATTGGCCCTGATCTATCATCTCGTCTGCAGTCGCTCTCTCACAGACGCGATGTTGCCCCGCTCTGCATTTTTACAAGTACTTTCACGGTAATTGCTCCGAGGAGCTGCTTTCGCTTGTCCCTAGGCCTCATGAATTTAAACGTCCCACGAGACTGGCATCCCGTTCCCACCCCTTCACCGTTGAAACTGTTAGATGTAGACGTCTCTTCTACTCCAATAGCTTCATGTCTCGCACATCTCGCCTATGAAACTCCCTTCCCTATTACTGTTTCCCTGACAAATACAATCTCCAACGGTTTAAGTGTAGCGTCAATCGACATCTCCAGTTGCCTTGATCTATCCACTTCCCTTCTCCACATCCTTTCATTTTTCATTCCTATCTGCTCTCGCTCCAAATCTTCTGTAACCCCCTTGCCTTGATCGACCCACTGTCTTTCTCTTTCTCCACATCCTCTCCTTTACCACTCCTATCTGCTCTTCCTCCAACCCTTCTTTAACCCCTTGCGTGATAATGGCCTCCAGCATTGATTGGGGTGATACGCTTAAAATATATATATATATATATATATATATATATATATATATATATATATATATAGTACAGTTAATAAATCCGTTGGTATTTAATCCAAGTGGATCTTAGTAATATAAAATAATATAAAAACTGATATATTTTATAATATAAAAACTGAATCACAAAAAGAGCTCAATGTATTTATTATTACAGAGCAAATAATTAGTATTACGCAACAGAATCCAAAATTACTTCATAAGTGGGGGATAGATCTATTTCAACCAACGAAAACTACGCCAGTCTTATTAAACCCCGGTGTATAGACTCCATACCCCCCCTCTCTCTCTCTCTCTCTATATATATATATATATATATATATATATAATATCGTACATAGAGTTCTGGTGTTAATAAAGCAGTGTTATTATAAATACAACATATATTTTTAAGAATAAAAAACACCCTGTAATCCCCGTATAATATATGGACTGTTCCAGCATTGTGTTTACCAGAGATTTTTATTCAAATTTAAATTATGCAATGGTTAGTTTCTATCCAGCACCTGAAGATTGTGTTGTGCATGAAACTCCGAGTCGTGCTACCGATATATATATATATATATATATATATATATATATATATATATATATATATATATATATATTAAATAAAAACAGACCACTTTAAGGTTCTATATAATAAATTATTTCACCACAGCCCTTTTAAAGATCAGCGGATCATCAGATTTTATTTCAGATTTTTATTTCGTTTCAACCTTTGCAAATAAAATCTGATGATCCACTGTCCTTTAAAAGGGCTGTGGTGAAATAATTTATTATATGGAGCCTTAAAGTGGTCTGTTTTTATTTAAATTATTAGCTCCGATTTACATTGAGCTCTCTGGATTTTATCCTCCTTGGGTCTACCCATACGGATTACCTAGTTTTTCGTAAACTATATATATATATATATATATATATATATATATATATATATATATATATATATATATATAAAATATGTCTCGGCTTTGAGTAATACGTAAAAGGTTGATAAGCTGTAAAAAAAAATCAATCTTATTAGGTTATGGAATTATTGAAAGGCCTATGTATTTACGCATGTTGGAGAATGTATTGTTAAATAGAAACACGTATTATGTAAATCCCGATATACAAAGAAACCTCGGTTCTCGAATACCTCACATGTCGAACAAATCGGTTTTCGAACAGAAAATTCGAGATGAAAATGCGTCGGTTATCGAACAAAATTTCGGTTCTCGAACAACATTGCCGAACCGATCCGAACCGAGCCGAGCCGAGCCGAACCGAGCCGAACCGAGCCGAGCCGAGCCGAACCGAGTTAACCCGAACGGAATCAGTTCTGAGCCGACCGCCATGTTGTATACATTCGTGTCTTGTGCTGTGCATTTCTTTTCCAATTTTATTGTACTGTACCATTTTTTCTCTTTATTAGTCCTTAGTCATGGCTCTAAAGAAAACTAACAGTGATACTGGTAAAGGAAAAAGGAAAGTTGAGAGAAAAACAATTGTTGATGATATTGTCTCTTCCGACTCAGTTCCATATGACAAAATCAACAATCTATACTATTCTTATAAATAAAGAGACAATCATGTCTTCACCGCCCCCCTTTCCTAAACAATAACATCTCTTTCCTTCCCCTTCCCCTTACGCCATAAACTCTCCTATATACAGCTACGGTAAAATTAAAGTCTTCGTCTATATTTTATCTCTTTAGTATTGGAGTTTTTTCTTAGATTTAATGATTTTCATTAGTTTTGTGTATAAACTTGTGCACAAAGTGCTTTTGTCAAAGTTTAAATAAGCAATCATCTTGGGACCAGGAACGGATTAATCCATTTTATATAGATCCCTATTGGAAAAAATAGTTTCGGTTCACGAACATTTCGGGTTACGAACATGTTTCAGGAAGGAATTAACATCGTGGACCGAGGTTCCACTGTATGTGTTGTCAGTTCCGGGTGTTAAATAAATTAAACTCGGGAATCTTGAAGACATGAATTGCATCGTTAGAAATATTTCGAGTCAAGCGCCTTTTGAGACTATGCTATAATTAATAATGAGAAATATAAAATTTCTCTTGTGGAAAGGTGTGCTTCATGATATGAAAGGGAAAAAAAGACATCCGAGAATGATTGATCGGGTTGTCAACCTTGACTGATAACTGTTTGTAAATGATATATGTACATGAGTAGAGCATATTATATTCGTTTCAGTACAAATTACCCAGTGTCGTAATAATAATAACAGGCAAGTAAGGTGAGACGTTTTGCTGATACACATTAAGCGTCGCACGATAAAAAAAAAATTCTATTTAATAGGCGTTATCAATGTTTAAACAAATTGTTGTTGAATGCTGTGGAACAATCGTAATTCCTTTTGTTAATAGTTTAGTTCGTTCGTTTTAACTCTCTCCAGCTATGGGTGAAATAGTTAAGCATTGGTAGGCCAACTGAATTAATATAAGCAAAGTTAAGCATTGGAAGGACAACTGAATTAATATAAGCAAAATCTATGTATTATTCCGTGTATGGTATTCACAGAAATCATAGAACATTACAGGAATCCCCCGATCAGTGCGGCTAATATGTCTGTGGCGGACTTCACCACATTAATTTAACTTTAGATTAGGAAACATGGCTGACGCATAAAAGGATAAGCAAAAGACATTGTTACACATAAAATATGTATTTAACAAGATGTACAATATCAATCAACGATGTGAAGGAAAGCATGCATTTAAGTAAGAAAAGGTTGAAATATGGCCGACTTCACCACATTAATTTAACTTTAGATTAGGAAACAGGACTGACGCAGAAAAGGATAAGCAAAAGACATTGTGTAGTGGAAAGGTCGGTGAATTTTTAGATAATTAATGAATAAACGGGGTTTATTCAGAAGGTCATGGTAAATTGCGTGTTATTTTTGCACAAACAAATTTAGGAGAAATTGTTCAAACATTTATCATGCAATACAAAACAAAGAACAAATAATGACGAACACAATATTTGAACGAGAAACAAATCGAAATTATTATTATACAAATCTATATACAAATTATGATTTATAAATATGTTGAATGTAAGAACGGGAATTTTATAGTTCATGTGTTCGTATCAGGTCGATTGAAACTGTTCTTCGCTCGAGATTAATTGTTTGTACAGAAAATTAAATTGTTGCCAAACGACAATTTAACGATTGCTTCAAGGTGTAATGTGTGTGTGCAGGAAAGGCAAAATTATAATAAGTCGTACAGAGTAGCGTACCTTTATATGTTGAGTGAGATAATATTTTTTCTCGTAGTTGAATGGGAAAATCAACTCTTGTATTATATTAATCTCAGACGTTCATTTCGATGAGTTTGCCTCTAGAATTCAGATTCGCTGAGTTTCAAAAGGTAGCTGTGGCGAGTTGACTTGAAGACATATTTTCGCTGATCGACGAAATGTGCGTTTGTGTCGATTCAAAGATTCGCGCAAACTACTGAATTTCTAAAGAGAACCGCGTTCATTCCTGTTGCGGGAATATGCACCGACCGACCTGATTGGTAGACTTAGTCTCGACGGACCCGATTCGCCAACACATGATACGGAATGGTTCATTTAAAATTTTAGCGTGTCAATAGTGTATGGACTATCCCAAAAATTGTTACACATAAAATATGTATTTAACAAGATGTGCAATATCAAACAACGATGTGAAGGAAAGCATGCATTTAAGTAAGAAAAGGTTGAATTAAACAAGAGTTGTCGCTCTTTATCTGTTATTACAGTATTTCAAAGTTCACTGGAATAATGTTCATGAGAGTTTCTTATAATGACTGTTCTTAAAAGATTTGCCGCGTTAGAAAAGATTATGTGAGTGTATACAAGGTATGTTCAGCATGTGAGTGGTGTGTGTGAGGGAGAAGGTTGGCGCATGGTTTCAACTGTCGTGGATTCGTTTGGCAGCTGAATTCTCACTAAAAAGGGTTAGAAAATTCTTGCTTAAATAAGTAGGCTCCAGATCGCTGCGCGAGAAGAATTATTCTTCACGAGCAGACGATCTGATCGACCAATCAGCGAGCGAGCTTTGCGGAGACTTAAGAAAGCTTCTGTGATCCGTTTCTCCCAAAAGTGTACCAAATTGACTGCATAAAAATAGAGCGATTACAAAATTGTCGCATTACTGCGATTTGTAAATTGTCTATAATAACGTATAACAACAACAATGAATGCTCGGCGTTGTATGTGATTTGTATTTTTGTATGTATGTATGTATGTTCGTGTGTGATAGACTCGCACATGTCTATTAAAAGATACGCATTAATCGAAAACGCATCGATCGAATATAATAGCTTATAGGAAAATGATGTAATTTGTGCCTCAGATTTCAGTCTCATTCACAATTAATTTCTAAATTGCGTACTTTTTAATTAAAATATAGGTACATATAAGAAGATAAAACAAAATGCTACGAATTAATATTTATTAATCTGATTTTTAATGAAAATCTTATTTACAGTGGTTTGCCGCATGGTATTCTTCTGTTCTGAGGAATTGCGTTTTTAAAGTTTCCAAACATATTGTCGCAGTTAGCTCCTCCTCAGAATTGTTTTTTTTTCTTCCCTGCCCCCACAGACAATGAATTGTAAATATGGGGACTAGTTAGTATTTACATGGAGACGGTGAGGCATTATGGTGTTTGGAGTAAGAAAGGTACGTATGAATGTGTTGTTTTGGTGTATGGAATATTGTCCGTACGATTCGGTCAGTGATTCCGGCTAGCTAAGTTATAGTTAAGACACAAGAAGACCATCCTTTCCCCAACCCCCATTAGGACTTGTGCCACATTTCTGTATAGCACAGAATAAATATTGTTAGCTCCTCCTCAGTTCTTTAATCCTTCAACAGGGGTCTCTCTCCCCTGGCTATAAATACTAGCTGACCCTTCTCTCTAGCTCGACTTTTCGTCCTTTTAACTGATGTTTCTGCCACATTTAGTGATTGTGGGGTTTTTATTACTAACATGATT
>OZ038511.1:15858885-15878885 GCA_964036315.1 Acanthosepion esculentum | reverse complement strand
TCTTGCTCAAATGGTCAGAGAGGAGTGTGAACCGGGCGACAGGCAGGCCTATCACCTCCTATTAAAACGGTAAAAAATATACAAAACGTTCATGCAGCACATACATATACAAAACACATTTGTCTATATTTCCGAGAAGAGGTATTGTAATTATTTCCATTGTTCGGACTGTTGTCTTCATCTTTTTTGGCATATTCAAGACGTTTCGGCCATTATATGCTTCGGCCTTTCTTCAGGTGATTGGAATTGCGAATTTAATTTGCGATTACAGGGTTTAGTTCGAAATTTCAATCCCCTAAAGAAGGCCGGAGCATACAACGACCGAAACGTCGTGAATACGGCAACAAAGATGACGACAACAGTCCGAACAATGTAAATAATGTATATAATTACAACACATGCACAAAAAATGTATGCAACTCATACAATTAAAATATTTTAATATTTATATAAAAAATAGGGCTCAAGATAAAGCTTTCCAAAACTGAAATTATGATCTACGATCTTCAGCTGGTATGAAAGCAGTGATGGCACCTACCCTGAAGCCATCATCAAAATGAAAACATCCGCTATCAAGTGGTCCAAGAAACAAGACTTAAGATAAACCTTTTCAAAACGGATACTATGATCTGGAATAGGAATGAAAGCAGTGATGGCACCTACCCTGAAGCCATCATCAAAATGAAAACATCCGCTATCAAGTGTTCCAAGAAACAAGACTTAAGATAAACCTTTTCAAAACGGATACTATGATCTGGAATAGGAATGAAAGCAGTGATGGCACCTACCCTGAAGCCATCATCAAAATGAAAACATCCGCTATCAAGTGTTCCAAGAAACAAGACTTAAGATAAACCTTTTCAAAACGGATACTATGATCTGGAATAGGAATGAAAGCAGTGATGGCACCTACCCTGAAGCCATCATCAAAATGAAAACATCCGCTATCAAGTGTTCCAAGAAACAAGACTTAAGATAAACCTTTTCAAAACGGATACTATGATCTGGAATAGGAATGAAAGCAGTGATGGCACCTACCCTGAAGCCATCATCAAAATGAAAACATCCGCTATCAAGTGTTCCAAGAAACAAGACTTAAGATAAACCTTTTCAAAACGGATACTATGATCTGGAATAGGAATGAAAGCAGTGATGGCACCTACCCTGAAGCCATCATCAAAATGAAAACATCCGCTATCATGTGTTCCAAGAAACAAGACTTAAGATAAACCTTTTCAAAACGGATACTATGATCTGGAATAGGAATGAAAGCAGTGATGGCACCTACCCTGAAGCCATCATCAAAATGAAAACATCCGCTATCAAGTGTTCCAAGAAACAAGACTTAAGATAAACCTTTTCAAAACGGATACTATGATCTGGAATAGGAATGAAAGCAGTGATGGCACCTACCCTGAAGCCATCATCAAAATGAAAACATCCGCTATCAAGTGTTCCAAGAAACAAGACTTAAGATAAACCTTTTCAAAACGGATACTATGATCTGGAATAGGAATGAAAGCAGTGATGGCACCTACCCTGAAGCCATCATCAAAATGAAAACATCCGCTATCAAGTGGTCCAAGAAACAAGACTTAAGATAAACCTTTTCAAAACGGATACTATGATCTGGAATAGGAATGAAAGCAGTGATGGCACCTACCCTGAAGCCATCATCAAAATGAAAACATCCGCTATCAAGTGGTCCAAGAAACAAGACTTAAGAGAAACCTTTTCAAAACGGATACTATGATCTGGAATAGGAATGAAAGCAGTGATGGCACCTACCCTGAAGCCATCATCAAAATGAAAACATCCGCTATCAAGTGTTCCAAGAAACAAGACTTAAGATAAACCTTTTCAAAACGGATACTATGATCTGGAATAGGAATGAAAGCAGTGATGGCACCTACCCTGAAGCCATCATCAAAATGAAAACATCCGCTATCAAGTGTTCCAAGAAACAAGACTTAAGATAAACCTTTTCAAAACGGATACTATGATCTGGAATAGGAATGAAAGCAGTGATGGCACCTACCCTGAAGCCATCATCAAAATGAAAACATCCGCTATCAAGTGTTCCAAGAAACAAGACTTAAGATAAACCTTTTCAAAACGGATACTATGATCTGGAATAGGAATGAAAGCAGTGATGGCACCTACCCTGAAGCCATCATCAAAATGAAAACATCCGCTATCAAGTGTTCCAAGAAACAAGACTTAAGATAAACCTTTTCAAAACGGATACTATGATCTGGAATAGGAATGAAAGCAGTGATGGCACCTACCCTGAAGCCATCATCAAAATGAAAACATCCGCTATCAAGTGGTCCAAGAAACAAGACTTAAGATAAACCTTTTCAAAACGGATACTATGATCTGGAATAGGAATGAAAGCAGTGATGGCACCTACCCTGAAGCCATCATCAAAATGAAAACATCCGCTATCAAGTGGTCCAAGAAACAAGACTTAAGATAAACCTTTTCAAAACGGATACTATGATCTGGAATAGGAATGAAAGCAGTGATGGCACCTACCCTGAAGCCATCATCAAAATGAAAACATCCGCTATCAAGTGTTCCAAGAAACAAGACTTAAGAGAAACCTTTTCAAAACGGATACTATGATCTGGAATAGGAATGAAAGCAGTGATGGCACCTACCCTGAAGCCATCATCAAAATGAAAACATCCGCTATCAAGTGTTCCAAGAAACAAGACTTAAGATAAACCTTTTCAAAACGGATACTATGATCTGGAATAGGAATGAAAGCAGTGATGGCACCTACCCTGAAGCCATCATCAAAATGAAAACATCCGCTATCAAGTGTTCCAAGAAACAAGACTTAAGATAAACCTTTTCAAAACGGATACTATGATCTGGAATAGGAATGAAAGCAGTGATGGCACCTACCCTGAAGCCATCATCAAAATGAAAACATCCGCTATCAAGTGTTCCAAGAAACAAGACTTAAGATAAACCTTTTCAAAACGGATACTATGATCTGGAATAGGAATGAAAGCAGTGATGGCACCTACCCTGAAGCCATCATCAAAATGAAAACATCCGCTATCAAGTGTTCCAAGAAACAAGACTTAAGATAAACCTTTTCAAAACGGATACTATGATCTGGAATAGGAATGAAAGCAGTGATGGCACCTACCCTGAAGCCATCATCAAAATGAAAACATCCGCTATCAAGTGGTCCAAGAAACAAGACTTAAGATAAACCTTTTCAAAACGGATACTATGATCTGGAATAGGAATGAAAGCAGTGATGGCACCTACCCTGAAGCCATCATCAAAATGAAAACATCCGCTATCAAGTGGTCCAAGAAACAAGACTTAAGATAAACCTTTTCAAAACGGATACTATGATCTGGAATAGGAATGAAAGCAGTGATGGCACCTACCCTGAAGCCATCATCAAAATGAAAACATCCGCTATCAAGTGTTCCAAGAAACAAGACTTAAGATAAACCTTTTCAAAACGGATACTATGATCTGGAATAGGAATGAAAGCAGTGATGGCACCTACCCTGAAGCCATCATCAAAATGAAAACATCCGCTACCAAGTGTTCCAAGAAACAAGACTTAAGATAAACCTTTTCAAAACGGATACTATGATCTGGAATAGGAATGAAAGCAGTGATGGCACCTACCCTGAAGCCATCATCAAAATGAAAACATCCGCTATCAAGTGTTCCAAGAAACAAGACTTAAGATAAACCTTTTCAAAACGGATACTATGATCTGGAATAGGAATGAAAGCAGTGATGGCACCTACCCTGAAGCCATCATCAAAATGAAAACATCCGCTACCAAGTGTTCCAAGAAACAAGACTTAAGATAAACCTTTTCAAAACGGATACTATGATCTGGAATAGGAATGAAAGCAGTGATGGCACCTACCCTGAAGCCATCATCAAAATGAAAACATCCGCTACCAAGTGTTCCAAGAAACAAGACTTAAGATAAACCTTTTCAAAACGGATACTATGATCTGGAATAGGAATGAAAGCAGTGATGGCACCTACCCTGAAGCCATCATCAAAATGAAAACATCCGCTATCAAGTGTTCCAAGAAACAAGACTTAAGATAAACCTTTTCAAAACGGATACTATGATCTGGAATAGGAATGAAAGCAGTGATGGCACCTACCCTGAAGCCATCATCAAAATGAAAACATCCGCTACCAAGTGTTCCAAGAAACAAGACTTAAGATAAACCTTTTCAAAACGGATACTATGATCTGGAATAGGAATGAAAGAAGTGATGGCACCTACCCTGAAGCCATCATCAAAATGAAAACATCCGCTACCAAGTGGTCCAAGAAACAAGACTTAAGATAAACCTTTTGAAAACGGATACTATGATCTGGAATAGGAATGAAAGCAGTGATGGCAACTACCCTGAAGCCATCATCAAATTGAAAACATCCGCTATCAAGTGTTCCAAGAAACAAGACTTAAGATAAACCTTTTCAAAACGGATACTATGATCTGGAATAGGAATGAAAGCAGTGATGGCACCTACCCTGAAGCCATCATCAAAATGAAAACATCCGCTACCAAGTGGTCCAAGAAACAAGACTTAAGATAAACCTTTTGAAAACGGATACTATGATCTGGAATAGGAATGAAAGCAGTGATGGCACCTACCCTGAAGCCATCATCAAAATGAAAACATCCGCTACCAAGTGGTCCAAGAAACAAGACTTAAGATAAACCTTTTCAAAACGGATACTATGATCTGGAATTGGAATGAAAGCACTGATGGCACCTACACTGAATCCATCATAATAATTCAGGATCTGGAATTAGTAAAGACTAAACACTTCAAATAGCTTGGAGTAGGGGTCAGTTATAACGAATTAAATATAAGAGAAAAAGAATTTGAACATGGAATAATAGGCTGTGCCAGAAGTAGCTTTGTGCAATGCCTCACTTTGCTACGAAACCAAAACATCAATGTGAACTCGATTCATGTTCTTAGTCTTGTCAGATTGAGACTTCCATATGGATGCCATGCACGGCATCAAACCTTTTGAGAAATATCTCAACTGTCAGTAGTATACAGCCACTTCCTAAGATCAATGGTTAAAAGAAAACAAAGGCTCTGAGCAAGTAAAGCTTGAGGGTCCAAAGGTAATCCTTCTTTGAATATTGTGGACTAGCACTATAGAATCACAAAGAACTGTACCAAATAACAGAAACATCACTTGAGGAGTACCAACAGCTGCAACAACTAAAATGGATAGCACATAACTAGAAGAGAAACTAATAACATAATCAAGATGTTAACATTCTACACCACTTCAAATAAAAGGTTAGGAAGGAAATCTCCATCAATACTGGAAAGAATGATAACAGCTATTGAACTTAAAAAGAGGCTTTCCTAAAAAAATGTTTAAAGAGAAAGATTTTATAAATTTCAACCAAAAGCAGTACTGGCTGCTCGGTCAATGAATGCTAAATATTTTATTGTAGGGAAATGGCTAATATTGTCATTTCAGGGTTACCCCCCCCCCAAAAAAAAAAAAACAAAGGCTCTGAGCAAGTCGAGCTTGAGGGTTGTTATATCTCGTGCAAGATATAATAAACAAAGTAACCCGAATGTAGGTTTTCAATAATAAGTTTATAATCGGATGTAGTCCAGAGACAGAGTCGAGAGTATGCTAAACCTCAATAGGTGTTAACAAACGAAGTCGCTCTTGACTGTCTGCTGTGGTCGTACTTAATCGACAAACAGTCCGTCCATTATCGTGAATGGGGAAGTTGGGTTATACCATCGCAACACCTCCCCCCGAAGCTGAAATTCTCACTTTTGAAAATTTCTGCTTCTAATGTCGTCTTCTTTTTGGATCCGGGCTAAAACGCTCCACTGGTTTTCTTTCCCGTGTGCTCCTTCTTTTAGTCGTCACAATTAGATCCTTTTTTGGCGAAGATAATTTTCGCTTTTCAGCTCGTAAGGCTGGTCCATGCGATACAGGTTCATATACACTATTAGGTAGTGTCATGTTAAAAGCATCGCATAGCACTTCCATCGGAATTTCTTCTTCGCTTTTTTCACTTTCTTCACCATATCGTGGTCTAATCTGATTGATGTGTCTTTTACACGTAATTTTTTTACTTTTAATCGTGTAGATCCCTTTACCAATCCTTTTCTGGATTATGCCATCCATCCAATAGCTTTTTCCACTTTGAACATTTTTAAAAAAAAACTTTGTCTCCTGAAGTGTACTTTTTTATGTTGACTTTTTCCTCTTTCTTAGCAACTTTTTTGTTTTGATAGGGTAACAATCTATCGAAAATTGATCTAATTTTCCTTGCGAACATAATTTCCGCCGGTGACATTTTCGCATCGTTGTTCTCATTAGGAGTTACCCTATATATTGCTAAGAACTTCTGAATAGTTCTTTCTTCCGTGTTCATACCTTGATTTTTACGTAAAGCACGTTTAAAAGTGTCAACAAATTTCTCGGCTTGACCGTTCGACCTGGGATGACACACTGGTGTAGTTATGTGTTCAATGTCTAAGGCAGTACAGAAATTCTTAAACTCCATACTTGTGAACGCCGTACCATTGTCGCTAACCAATGTCCTGGGAACCCCGAAACGACTGAAAATTTCATCCAATGCACTGATGGTGTTCCTAGATGTAGGATGCTTGCACTTGACTACCTCAGGCCATTTCGATAAAGAGTCCACCAATATCAAATAATAGTACCCATTAATTGGTCCAGCATAGTCTATATGTAGACGTGCCCACGGCAAATCCGTTTTCGGCCAAGGATTCATTTTGACCGGAGGTACCCTTGAAGCCAATTGACAACCTCTACATAGTCTTACAAAAACTTCAATATCCTTGTCCATTCCTGGCCAGTATACGTAACCACGCATGAGTGATTTCATCTGAGACATTCCAGGATGACCGGTATGAAATTCTTTCAGCATATCTGTACGTAGAGATTGAGGTATAACAATTCTATCTGCGTACATCAACGTGTTGTCGCAAATTGAGAAAGGTGAAATCTGAGTTCCCTTTTTCTGTTTTTTGTTCCATCTCGTCTGGTTCTTTAAATTCACAATATAGTGATCTTTTTCCGCTTCTTTTTTTATTTGGTCCAAAGTTACCGGCAATTCCCTGACTGTATTCAACAAGAGACCTGATATTGCTTTTTCCTCAGTTAATGCTGCTATAACCGTCTCTTCTAAAATTTCTTCATTTTTTGGGATTAGCCTTGACAGTCCATCCGCATGCCCATGTTCTTTAGATTTGACGTATTCCATCCTAAAATGGTAATTAAGCAGGGTTACACCCCATCGCCGTAAACGATTAGCTGTATGCGTAGGAATGCCTTTTTTACCTCCAAATATTGTAAGTAACGGTTTATGGTCCGTTTGAAGTACAAATGATCTACCATGTAAAAAGCGATGATATTTTTTAACCCCGAACACAATCGACAAAGCCTCCTTCTCAATCTGGCTATAATTTTTTTCAGCCGGAAGAAGAGTCCTCGACGCGTGCGCGATCGGTCTAGTAGTGCCATCTTCATATTTGTGTAGCAGTGCAGCCCCCACTCCGTACAAACTTGCGTCAGTTGCCAGGATGATCTCTTTCTCAGGATCATAATGTGCTAAGGCGAGATCTGAGAGTAGGCATTTTTTTATTTTCTGAAAAGCCGTCTCGCAATCTTTCGACCAAAACCATTTCTTGTCTTTTTTCAACAATTCGTTAAGGGGGGGTTTTAAATCATACATTTTAGGTATGTAGATTGCATAATATTGGGCCAACCCCAGAAACGATTGTAGTTTCGCAACTGTGTCGGGTGCAGGCATGTTCTTAATTGCATCGGCTCTCTGTGGGTCCGGTTTCCTGCCTTCACTGTCTATCACCTGTCCGAGGTATGTAATTCTTTCCATGAAGAATTTACACTTCTCGTGGCTTAATTTAAAGCCAAACTCTTCTAGTCTTTTAAATATCGCTCTGATGTGCGTTTTATGTTCTTGAACATTCTTACTTTTGACTAGAACGTCATCTAAATAGGCGGTACCAAACTCAAGGCCTGCCAGCATAGTGTCCATCACCTGTTGGAACAAAGCTGGGGCGACCTTTAAGCCGAAAGGAAGCCTATTTAGCTTATAAATACCTTTATGTGTATTTATACACAAATATTTTGAGCATTCGTCACTCACTTTAATCTGCAAGTATGCGTCAGACAAGTCAATTTTTGAAAAAATCTTACCACCATTCAACTTTGAAAAAATATCTTCTGGTGAAGGTAGTGGATAACTGTGATTTTTAAGGCAATCGTTTAACCCTGTTGAAAAATCTGCGCACACTCTTATTTTTCCGTTTTTCTTCTTAACGTAGACTGTGGGCGAGGCCCAATCAGCATGGTCAACCTTAGATATCACTCCAGTTTTTTCTAGCCTTTCCAATTCCTTATTAATTGTGTCTAAGGAGGAAAAAGGAACGTTCCTCTTAGGTTTAAAAATTGGTTTCACATTTTCCTTGAGTTCAAATTTGACTTCCGTCTTAGTACATAAACCCAACCCCTCAGAAAAAACTCTGGGATATTCTTGTTTTAATTCATTCATGAATTTTTCATTTTTAATACTTTTTTGTTTTTCTGCACTGTTTATTACGTTGCAAAATGAGTTAATCGGGAGTTCAAACAAATCAAAAAGTACTATCCAGTCTACTCCAAAAAGACATGAATTAATCCCTTGGATTACATACACTTTCGTTTTTGCAGTCTTGCCACATAACGAAATATTGCACTTTAATTCTCCCATAAAGTTTAATTTTTTTCCTGAAACCCCTCTAGCGGTTTTTTTGGTTTCAGATAATTTGGGTCTTCCAATATTTTTCCATGTTTGTTCATCAATGATGCTTATGTCTGAACCAGAATCCAATAGAAAAGTAATTGTATGATTATCCATACGTACGTCTACGTATTTTCTATTTTTACCGTTCTGAATTTCTTTTTTTGATAATACCATGCTTACATCTTGTAATTTCCTTTTCTGGCAAACGGAATATTTATGCCACTTTTTTCCGCACGATTGGCAGAATTTATTTTTGTACCAACACACGTCTTTGGTATGGTTTTTATTTCCGCACGATTGGCAGAATTTATTTTTGTACCAACACACGTCTTTGGCATGATTTTTATTTCCGCACGATTGGCAGAATTTATTTTTGTACCAACACGTGTTTTTGGTACGGTTATTTTTTCTACACGTCTCACATTTTTCTGTCTTTTTGGCTTTTGGGTTTTTTTGAGTTTTTACGTGTCGAACATTAGCCACACTTTTTTCCTCAATTTGTGTATTATCCCTTTTTACGTTTATGAGACGTTGGCATTCTTCGGTCACCCTTTGTAATGTTATGTTCGAGTCTTGCTCGACCATTATTAATATTCTCGACCTAATTTCTTTATATTTAGGATCAGTTAGTCCTTGAAGAAAAATTAGGCACTTGAATACATCTTTGGAAATTTCTTCTAACTTGAATTGTTCAACCAGAGAGTTCACTGTTCCCGCGTATGCCAGAAAATCCTCGTTATCTGCTTTAACGATGTTTAGACATCTGTATCGCGTGTGAAACAGACTATTTCTTTCGTCAAATATTTTTGACAGAATACTTATAGTTTCTTCAAACGAAACTTCTTCTGGTTTTCTGGGCAATATCAAGGTTGAGTACTTCGTGTTCTCGTTTGTCCCTAGTTTCTGGACTAATAATGTTACTCGTTCCTCATCCGACCAATGTTGACATCTCTTGGTAAATATAGTTTCGAAACGTTTAAAGTATGCTGGAAATGTAATGCCCGAATCAGGTTCATATATAAATTCGGATAATGAATTTGCTATTCCTTCGGCAGAAAAAACAACGTTTTTTCTTTCTCCAGACGACTGTTTCAGAATTTTTTCGAGACTTTTTTGCTGTTGTAATATTTGTTGTTGTAACTCTTGGTGCTGTTGTTGTTGCTGTTGTTGTAACTCTTGGTGCTGTTGTTGTTGCTGTTGTTGTAACTCTAGGTGCTGTTGTTGTTGCTGTTGCAAGCTTGTACACAGCATTTTAGTCATTTCGACTAATTGCTCCATCCTGACTTTATTCAGAATTCGTCAAAAAAAAAAAATTTTTTTTTTTTTAAACGGTTAACAGCCGTAATATTTTTACAACCCGTACTTTTTACTTGAATAACGAATTATTAGACCGGCTCGCATTTGAGTCACGGTTCAATATATACTTTTCAAATCACAATTTAACAGTAAAAATTTTCTTACTTTTCAAAAAGTTTCCTTTTGCCTTGTGACTCCGCTTTCGAAATCCTATTCGGCGTCAACTGATATATATATATATATATATTTTTCCAAGTAAGTACGTTGCCAGCAAAGTTATAACTTTTTTTTTCTTTGGGGAAGTTCGTTCCACAATCCTCGTCGCCAGCTGTTATATCTCGTGCAAGATATAATAAACAAAGTAACCGGAATGTAGGTTTTCAATAATAAGTTTATAATCGGATGTAGTCCAGAGACAGAGTCGAGAGTATGCGAAACCTCAATAGGTGTTAACAAACGAAGTCGCTCTTGACTGTCTGCTGTGGTCGTACTTAATCGGCAAACAGTCCGTCCATTATCGTGAATGGGGAAGTTGGGTTATACCATCACAACAAGGGTCTTGCCAACATTGTGGAATAGCACTAGGAATAGCACTATAGAATCACAAAGAACTGATAAGAACAAATAACAGATAAACATTTCCAAAACCGGAAGTATGAACTGAATCTAGCATAAAAATGAAAACATGCTTTACCAAGTGTTCCAAGAAACAAGACTTAAGATAAACCTTTTCAAAACGGATACTATGATCTGGAATTAGAATGAAAGCAGTGATGGCACCTACACTGAATCCATCATCAAAATGAAAACATCCGTTATCAAGTGTTCCAAGAAGCAGGACTTAAGATAAACCTTTCTAAAATAGAAACAATGATCTGGATGGCACCTACCCTGAATTCATCATAATTAGTCAGGATGTGAAATTGGTAAAGACTAAACACTTCCAATAACTCGGTGTATGGATCACTTACAACAAATTTAATATAGGAGATGAGAAAGGTGAACATCGGCTGTATTAGCAATAGTCTCGCCGCAACAAAATCAAAACATCAACCTAAAAACTAGGGTTATCTTCTTAAATAGTCTCGTCCGATCTAGACTTTCGCATAGTTGCTACGCATAGTTCCAAAGTCGTCCAGAAATACCTAAATTGTCAGCTGTATAGAACCGCTTTCTCAGATCGAGATTAGAAATGGTGTCGCTCGAGTGAAGTGTGTCGGTCTCAGTGAAGACCGATTTCTTCGAACATTGTGAACTGGCGCTACAGAATCACAAAGAAAGAGCTGTACCAAATAACAGAAACCACATCACCCAAGGACTTTCAACAAACAGAGACAATTAAAATGGATATCACCTGTATCTCAAAGAATGAACAACGACTTAATGAAGATGTTGACTTTCCACGGTAAAATGCAAGAAAGAAAACATACCGTCAGTACCGGAAAGAGCGAAAACAGTTACTGGACCTGAGGAATTATTTTCCTGTAAAATTGTTTTAAGAGAAAGATTTTATAAATTTAAACCGAAACTAGCACTGGCTACTAAGTCAGTGTTTTCATTGAAAGACGACTGTTTCCTTATAAGGATACATCTAATATTACCATCACCATATACTTTCAACATAGATTGAGAGACGTTACTATACAGCATGCGATTACACATCAAACAAGAATATAAATTCATATATAATATAAATATATGTATTCACTTATATAAACAGTTCTCGCTTTCCTATCTCTCTCTTTTATATATATATATATATATATATATATATATATATATATATATATATATATATATTTATTTTTTTATTTTATATATATATATATATATATATATATATATATATATATATATATTATGCAATAATCGTTCATCTCGACCAAAATGGTTCCAGACGATATTACCCTAGGGGCCAGGCTGTAATAACTATTGGTCGGTGGTCGTTATTCGCCGTCCAAAAGTGCACCCAAACGAAAAATCTATTATATGCTGCCATATTTTCCCCGCCATAATTTTACCGCCACATTTCTCCCACCCGCACTCTTTTTGATTGTCGACTCGATTTCTTAAGCCGTGGAAGGAGGTGTCGACGTCAGTTCCGACGCTGTCACCACCCACAGCGTCTAAATTTCCGGCACTGATACATCGTGTCATACAATCAATCGAATCTCACGATTACAGCCGTCACTGACCATTAACCACTCTCTTCTTTTCTTTTCATTTGTTTTCTTTCTTTTTCTTTTTCTTTCCTTTTTTTGTCACTTCTTTCTCGTCTCTTGTCACGTTTCTGTCTGTATTTCTTTCTTTCTTTCTTTCTTATCACTTCCTTCATCACCATTTTCCGTCTTTCTTTCTTTCTTTCTTTCTTATCACTTCCTTCATCACCATTTTCCGTCTTTCTTTCTTTCTTTCTGTCTGTCTTTCTTTCTTTATCGTCACTTTTCTTTTCTTCCTTTCTTTCGTCCTTTCTTTCTTTCTTTCTTTCTTATCACTTCCTTCGTCACCATTTTCTGTCTTTCTTCCTTTCTCGTCAGTTTTCTTGCTTTCTCATAATTTTTCTTTCTTTCTCATCATTTTTCTTTCTTTCTTTCTTCTTTCTTTCTTCTTTCTTTCTTTCTTTCTTTCTTTCTTTCTTTCTTATCACTTCCTTCTTTCCTTCCTTCCTCGTCACTCCCCTTCTTTGTTTCGTTTTGGCACTTTCATTTCACCATTTCTTTCTCATTCGTGTTCTATTAAAATTCTTGTTTTCCTCACCGAACTCCTACTTTTTCGCACCTCCTCCTCCTCCTTCTTCTTCTTCTTCTTCTTCTTCTTCTTCTTCTTCTTCTTCTTCTTCTTCTTCTTCTTCTTCTTCTTCTTCTTCTTCTTCTTCTTCTCAACCAACCCAATTACATTTGCTGTCGTATCAGCCTTGTCATCACCATTTTTTGATTACAGACCGTATACACATTTGTGTAGAAATAAAATAAAAATGGCTGAAAAGAGACTTCTTATTCCCTCTCTCTCTTTCCTGTCTTTCTCTCCATCGCCTGCCCGTACGCACACCCAGATACACGCCCATATCCACACCACATCAGATGCATATTTCTATTTCTTCGTTCCCGAACAGAATCATAAGCGATGATAGACAAGATCCCCTTAAGCGTCACCCCACCCACATATATATATAAGCGTTTCTTACCGTAAACAAATTTCACAAGCTATTGTTGGGAAGTTCGAACACCCCATTCTTCTCTGTTAGGACGGCCTTGTGCCAGACGAAGCGAAGTTTAGTAAGTATCTATTCGGTATCTGCTAGAGGGTAGTGATTCATTTCCAGAGATGAAGGTTTGTCATTATTATGCATTAATCTATTTAGATCACCATCATTATCTTGGTTGTTATAGTAATAATATTTCGGCCGTTGTACTCTCCTGCCTTTTCCATGTGCCTGTCGAATTTGATAAACTTCTGAGAATTTCAAACTGAACCCTAAAGGTAGATTGTTCGCATTCGGTTGTTCATGCTAAGGAAAATAACTCGTATTAATTAATTTTTTTCAGATATGTCTTTTTCATATTGCTTTATCTTTTTTAAATTATATGACTTTCACTATTTCAACCAGAGATTTAACGCATGATTTTTATCCAGTGCAGACTTGGAGGACAATTTGATGTTGGTATTACATCTTTGACATAAGCAATGTGATTGGCCCTGATCTGTCATCTCGTCTGCAGTCGCTCTCTCACAGACGCGATGTTGCCTAGCTCTGTCTTTTTTTTACAAATACTTTCACGGTAATTGCTCCGAGGAGTTGCTTTCGCTTGTCCCTAGGCCTCATGAATTTAAACGTCCTACGAGGCTGGCATCCCGTTCCCACCCCTTCACCGTTGAAACTGTTAGATGTAGACGTCTCTTCTACTCCAATAGCTTCATGTCTCGCACATCTCGCCTATGAAACTCCCTTCCCTATTACTGTTTCCCTGACAAATACAATCTCCAACGGTTTAAGTGTAGCGTCAATCGACATCTCCAGTTGCCTTGATCTATCCACTTCCCTTCTCCACATCCTTTCACCTTTCATTCCTGTCTGCTCTCGCTCCAAATCTTCTGTAACCCCCTTGCCTTGATCGACCCACTGTCTTTCTCTTTCTCCACATCCTCTCCTTTACCACTCCTATCTGCTCTTCCTCCAACCCTTCTTTAACCCCTTGCGCGACAGTGGCCTCCAGCCTTGCTTTGGGTGATACGCTTAAAAAAAAAAAAAGTAACCTAGCAGTTTGTCTCGAAAAGGATTTCCAATCAGTCGTTAACTGTGGTAGGAAATGGTTTGTAAATTTTAATGCCTCCAAAACCAGGGAGAGACTTCCCTGCCCTCTATCAGCAGGGGTGATGCTAGACTTTGCGACAGTATTTTACTGCGTCTTCTCGGCTTCACGTTTCCCACTGACCTAAGGTGGAACAACTACAGGGAATCAATAGGCGCATCTATCACAAGGGAAGTTGGTTCTCTGTGTCACGCCAGAAGGTTTTTTCTCTCGTCTGAGTCCATCTGACACAGCTTCAAATCTACCATTCATCTATGCATTGTTGCTATATATAGTCTGGTGCCCCAGCTTTTCATCTTGAGGTTCATTGACAAAACCCAAAGACGGATCTGCAATATAATAGATCCTGATTTGGCATCTCGGCATCCAGTCACTTTCTCACAAACATAATGTGTCTTCCCTTTGTCTTTTCTACAAAAAGCGTACTACTAGATTGGCAGCTAGGTCCCACCCATTTACTGTTGAAATAGTTAAATATAACCGCCACTTCTACTCCAACAGCTTCTTCTCTCGCACTCTCCATCAATATAAACGTCGCCGGATAAAGTGTGTGCCTTCAGAAGGGGAATACTTTGAAGGAGATGAAATGCCGAATTGATATGTGGTGTAGTTTTATTTATATAGCACCAGTAGCTATACTCTTTGATCTGTACTCGTCTTCTGTAGAATTCCTAGATTCTATTTTTATTATTGAAATTTTTAAGACAATATTTCACGAATCCACAGATTTCTTTGAGCATTTCACCCCAACCAAAGCGTGAGTGCCACTAGCCCGCAAGAGGTTACAGAGAGTGAGAGCCAGAGTAAAGACGGGTGTTTGAGGAAAGGATAAAGAGAAGGTCGGGGATCACGATCAAGGCATCAGAAGATGTCGATTGACATTAGATTTGAATATTTGAAGATTCTATCTATCTATCTTTTTTTTAAGCATATCACCCCAAGCAAGGCGGGAGTGCCACTAGCACGAAAGAGGTTACAGAGAGTGAGAGTAAGAGTAAAGAGGGGGGTTTGAGGAAAGGATATAGAGAAGGACGGGGAACAAGATCAAGGCATCAGATGTCGATTGACATTATATTTGAATATTTGACGATTATAGCTATCAGAGAAGCAAGTAAGAGGAAGGGAGTTCCACTGTCAGGAAGTGCAAGAGAAGAAGCTGTTGGAGTAGAAGAGGTAATTACATTTAACCGTTTCAACAGTGAAAGGGTGGGACCGAAATGCCAACCTAGTAGCATGCTTAAATTCATACAGTTTGGGAACCAGCGAAAGTAGCTCGTCGGAGCAGTTACCGTGAATATACTTGTAGAAAAGACAGAGGGGAGCCACGGCACCTCTCTGAGAAAATGACTGTAAACGAGATGCCAGATCAGGACCCATCACGTTGCACATCCGTCACTGGATTTTGTCGAGGGCCTCGAGACGAATAGCAGGGTCACCAGGCAATATATGGCAGCAGTATTCCATGCAAGGATGAATGTTTGATTTATAGATTTGAAAGAGGGACACAGGCAGGAAAATTATTTTTAAAGCTGCAGTTTTTATTGTTTGTTTTTTTAACACAAGTTATCCACCGATATATTCTTAAACCTTTAGGGATTATCGTTGGATTAGATTTACCCTGCAGTATGCTTAGAGTTTGCCAAGCAAGTATTCTTCTTCTTCTTCTTCTTCTTCTTCTTCTTCTTCTTCTTCTTCTTCTTCTTCTTTCCGCAGGACGTTAGCGATCATGGCTCTCCACAATGTACTGTCTTTTTTAGCTCTTAATATATTTTTCTCTTTTTGTTATCTCTCCTAAACCTTGCTCCGCGATCTATTTACCCAAGCTCTTTAGGTAGATTATGCGTTGTTTTTTCCTGTACCTCTTGTTTTCTATCTGTCCTGTGAGTATCAAATTTTCCAAAACCTCTTTCCTCATTATGTGTCCGAGAAATGTCAATTTGTTTCTTCATGATGTTAAGTATAAGTGTCCTTTTTGTTTCTATTTCCTCTAAAACTTCGTCGCTGCTCACATCTTTGGTCGATTGTATTCTTAACATCCTCCTGTAGAACCACATTTCTGTTTGTTTTATCTCCTCTTCATCTGTAAGTAGGTTGACCAGCATTCACTGCCATACAGGAAAACTGATATTACGTAACAGTTGAGTACTTTTCTTTATCTCTAACAAAATATTCCTGTTTTCTTAATACTTTGCTTAGCTTTTGGAAGGCATCTTCGATTATCCCAATGCGTTCTCTGTTAAGTTACCCAAATGATACAGATATGAGCAAATGATATTGTTATCGTTGTGCGCAATCTTAGTCATCATCGTCCCCTGACTGTTGTGTGTACAACTGCTCTGCCCTGCACTGCCCAGGAGGCAAGATGACCAAATAGAGAGAACTGAAAAGAACAGTTGTCGCCTCCTTCCTCTTTCTCACTTTACCTCAGATCTCATTACGGCCCCTCAATTACCTGCGTCTTACGTTGGCAGATCGCTAATTTCGGCATTTGGCGCATTTCACATAGGGCGTGGGGCGATCTGAGCGGGCGGCATGGTCAGTGTGCCAGCGAAAATCCTGCTAACACTATATCTATTGGTTTGGATGTGATGACCCGAAATTGACAGAGGTGACCTATAAGATTATATTATAATTGAGTTAAGGTGTGCGTGATGGGGAATTCGTTCAATAGAAAAGTTCCTAACTTGTGAGCCAGTAATGGACTTTGAATCTAGACTTGAAGCCAAATGGGCCAACTCTTAAAGAGCCAGCAAATTGCAGGAAGCCGACCACCAAAGAACATTTCCTCTTGCCAGTTAATCGTTTCTGGGAAATGCATCTTATAATGCGTGTATTAAACGATGTTTAAGAATTAAGTGATTAAGAATATATATATATATATATATATATATATATATATATATATATATATATATATATATATATATATATATATATGTATTTATATATATACATATATTTATATATATACATATATTTATATATATATATATGTACACACATATATATATGTGTATATATATATATATAAATATATGTATATATATAAATATATGTATATATATATAATACGCCACTCACACACACACATATATATATATATATGTATATATATGTGTGTATATGCTTATGTATGTATGGGTTTATATGTATATGTTTTTGTGCATGTATTTATGTGTGCATGCACATGTGTAAAGATTTGTGTGCATGTTCAACTCATATTTTACTTTCTCACGTTTTTTATTTACACGCACACACACATATATATGTGTATATGTGTGTGTCTATGCTTATGTATGTATGTGTATGTATGTGTTTATATATATATATGTTTGTGTGTATGCATATGTGTACATGTGCATAGACATATGTGTATGTGCAACGCATATTTTACTTTCTCACGTTTTTTCGTACACACACAATATATATATATATATATATGTATATATATATATATATATATATATATATATATATATATATATATATATATATATATATATATATATATATATTATGAAATGGGCATAGTCGGACAATTATTTAAAGACATTTTTATGTTTAACATTCTTTTTATAGATACAAGTATTTAAGTAAATGCTCTGTTTATAATAAACAGTATTAAATAACATTTACCGGCCTGAATGTCCGAGAAATTTTCATCGAAAATATTCGTCCTCCGACAGGATTCGAACCTGTATCATATACGGAACCGTCATATAGCCTGACGTGCCTTTAACCGATTTGGACATCTGAGGATCGTTCGGTTGGCAAGGTCGAATTTACTGCTTATAAACTTCAATCTTCCATGAATCTCTCAAGTACATTCATAACTGCTCATGGCGTATCAAATGTAAACAAATTATATCACACACACACACACACACACACACACACACACACACACACATATATATATATACTTTTTTTATTGTAGGTAGTTACACCAAAACCATGTTAAAGCCGCTACACAATTGCAGTGGTGTTTCGATACAAATCAACGCATTTCATCAGGCGACAAAAAAGCCCTGGTAAGTAGTTTTTATTAGCGCCTGATGAGATGCGTTAATAATAATATTACTCTACTTTGTATTGAGCCCTCTTTTAAATTAAATGTTACAAACGTTGCAATTGTACTCTATTCGTTCTCATTAAGTTTAGATCATATCGTTTTTTATTGTGCGCAGTGTCACTACAAATGTATACACACGTTTCCAGTGTCTGTTTTTTAATTTAAGTTTTAGGTCAGCGAATCGGTAGCGAATTATGCATCGAAAAATAATTCATATTTATCTGTATCTCACTCATTTAAACCGTTATTTAACTCCTCTCTTTAAAACTTCTCTCTGTTAAATTTTTTATCCCCACCTTCACCTTTAGGCCTTCCTGTTCTTCTTTCTTTCTTTACACGTCTCTCTCGAGCTTTCATACATTTCCCTCTCACACTTGTTTCCCACTCCCACACATACAGTCTCACTAAAATCTATATTTTCCGATTTCTTTTTGAATTTTTAGGTCTGATGAATTGGATCGCGATTACGATTCAAATGTAATAAATTATAACCATGGAATATTAGTGTTGGAGCCTTTTATATTATATTCTTACTCTGTCTTGGACATTGAATTCTACCTGGATTATTTCCGGAAGTCTAGTCGTACTGAGGAGCTGTGATACAGCGAAACAGTACTGTCTGTGAATGACATATATATATATATATATATATATATATATATATATATATATATATATATATATATTGACCGCTAATATTATCAATATCTATCTATCTATCTATCTATCTATCTATATATATATATATATTATGAAATGGACAAATTATTTTACGACATTTTTATGTTTATACATTCCTATTATAGATACAAATATTTAAGTAAATGCTCTGTTTTATAATAAACAGTATTCATAACATTTACCGTCCTGCATGTCCGAGAAATTTTCATGCAAAATATTCGTCCTCCGACAGGAATCGAACCTGTACCCTATACGGAACCGTTACATAGCTTTGAGCAGATATGAATGTACGTGAGAGATGGAAGATTGCCGTTTAAAAACAGTAAAATTGACATTGTTAAACGAACGATCCTCCGTGGCTCGATCGGTTAAGGCACGTCAGGCTATATGAATTAAATATAAATTGCGAAATTTATCAAGTAAAACATATAAAATCCCAGACTTATCACCCAAGATGAAATGGGCAGGCGGAGAGATTCGTTGATACACTCAAAAGAGCGCTACGAAAAGCCTACGATGTGCCTACGGAGAAAGCCTGACAGCAATTTCTTCAGGTATATTGAATAACGCCAAATAATGCTACACCATCAACACTATCACCAGCAGAAGTGATGTTTGCTAGAAAGATCAGATCTGCATTTGATAAATTGCTACCAAGTAAAACAAAACAAGTAACCCAGTCCTATGCACCAAAATGAAAATTTCTCCCAGGAGAAAAAGTTTTTTGCAAAGCCTACAAAAATAACACATCTTACTGGGAGCAAGGCACAATTGAGAAAAGAATTGGCAAGATGGTTTACGTAGT
>OZ038511.1:15761385-15856385 GCA_964036315.1 Acanthosepion esculentum | reverse complement strand
ATTTTATTCCTACAGAAGGATGCTGAGAATATCATGAACTCAGCATGTGTGTCCCGTGGAAATCTGAAAGAAAATGGAAACAAAAAGGATACTTAGATACTTAGAATCAGAAAGAGGAATTGGAAAGAGAGCTCGGAAAATTTGACACTCATATGGACGTACTGAAGACAAGAGGGAGAAAAGAAAGCGTGAATAACCTACTTACCAAGTTTGTGCAAATGGGTGACAGAACAGAGAGTGGAAGAGATGGTGAAGTTGTGGAGAGCCATGATCATCCCCGTCATGAAGAGACACGTAACATAGGAGATTTGCTAGTAATCATGGTCGAAAGTAGACAAAGGAAAACATAAGTTAAAAACTTTCCGCGACAGTTTCTATGCAAACTAATAAAATGTAATAAAAGCCTTGACAAACCTTATCGATTGAATTCATGAAACAATTTTTATTCTCCTTCTCTCTCTCTCTCTCTCTCTCTATATATATATATATATATATATATTATAAATTAATAGATTTAAAATATGGTTTTACCGCTACACAGTGATGACCATGTTTCAGAAATGGAAGCTAAAGCCCCTGAATTTAATTTTGTTATTAAACCAAAGACATTAGTTCCATTTCCTCATTCGCTTGATGAGGAAATGGAACTAATGTCTTTGGTTTAATAACAAAATTAAATTCAGGGGCTTTAGCTTCCATTTCTGAAACATGGTCATCACTGTGTAGCGGTAAAACCATATTTTAAATCTATTAATTTATAATATTAATGCTCTGTAAATTTAAATTTACATAGAGCACTATTGTGTAAAAATAAAAATATCTATAAGAACACCGGATTTTATATCTTACTGTTCTTTCCTTTTTATTTATATATATACATATATATATATATATATATATATATATATATATATATATATATATATATATATATATACCCAAGTATAGGATTGGCGTATATGGAATAAATTCCAATAACCAAAAAATACTATTCTTAAAAGAGTGCTCAATACAGTGTAGAGCAAATATAATTATTTATTCGAAAATTATAACATAAATATGTTATAAAATCACTACAAAAATAGTCATTTTGTTTCAACACTTCTGGTGTCTTATCAAGTGATGATGTTGAATGTAGAATAAAGAGTTTTCCTTTTGAAACCTGTTTATTCTATGGCTATTTTTGTAGTGATTTTATAACATATTTATGTTATAATTTTCGAAAAAATTATATATATATATATATATATATATACACACACACACACACACATACACATACACACACACACATATATATAGAGAGAGAGAGAGAGAGAGAGGGAGAGAAAAAGAGAGAGCTAAAGAGAGAGAGAGAGAGAGAGAGAGAGAGAGAGAGACACACACACACACACACACAGAAATGGAAGTTATCACTGGAAAAGGAATCGACAACATAAGTTCAAATTTTGGCTAAAGTAGTGTTCACTTCGTGTTCATGCACTTGGAAAAGGTATGAATCTATTTCTCCCTGGACTTATCTTTTGACAAATATCTTGACAAGAATCTCTCGTTACTGACATGCCACATTGGTTGTTGGCAAAGAGAGTGGGTGAATGATCATTTAACTACCATAAATATCTTTTGTCTTCGCAATAGAAATAGCCAAAGGCTGCTGAACCTATTGTCCACCTTGCCAGAGACCTCTCTTTCTCTCGCTCTATTTCTCTTTTTTTCTTTCCCTCTTTCTCTTTCTTTCTCTCCCATTTTTTCTCTCTCGCGCTATATACGTTTGTCTGTGCGTGGGTAAAAAGGGGAGAAAGTCTACAGTGCGTGTTCATACCGAATTAAATTCTTGTAGTGATTTATTTTTAGAAAATGTCAAGATGCGATGAGATAATTTTTAAGATGCCTTTAAGTAATTTATTGCTAAAAAATAAACACTTGTGTATGTGGAGGAAGCGGAGAGTGGGTTGGCCGCCATTTTCGATGGCCGACTAGGATAGCCAAGTAGACAGGTGGCGGGAGACTGTTGGAGAGAAAACAGAAAAAAAACGACAAATCGATATGATTAATAAGGCCGCCGTAAATAGGTCGATAGATAAGTAGCTTAAGTCCAGCTTGGAAAGAAAATTCTATAGGTATCTATAGAGGGGTTGGACAGGGTACTTCGACGTGGTGTAATGGTTAACAAGCTTGTCTCGCTAGATCATTTAGGACTGAATAGTGTGTTCGATCTTCACTTACTGCCCCATAAATTCGGCCTCGTGCCACATCTAAGATACCAAAGAAAACCAAAAGTAACACTTCGACGTGGTGTAATGGTTAACAAGCTTGTCTCGCTAGATCATTTACGACTGAATAGTGAGTTCGACTCACCCCACTGGGTGCTCCATACCTTTTGCCTTGTGCCGCATGTAACATATGCGTTTAAAATCACTATCGAAGGTTTGCAGGGAAGAGAAATAATTTGTATTAAAACAATGCCGAGCCATTTTCTTTTATGCGTAAGCACACACACGTGCATATATATATATATATATATATATATATATATATATATATATATATATATATGGTTAGGTAAAAAATATCAGCACTTTCACATTAGCATATATTTAGATTTGTCACTGTTGTAACCTAGGGAAGGATACTAAATAGAATAATCAAACGAAGGTTGGTAATGAACGATAATACTTAGGACAAGAACAACGCATATAAGATTCGCCAGCGGCGCGTAGAAAAAGTCTTCAACTGCTAGAAGTGAGTCAAGTGAATTCCACAAAGAATCTCCAACTGCAAGATCAGGATATCTACCAACCGCCCCACGCAGTCAGATGTGGCACAAGGCCGAATATAATGTGGGGTATCCGAGCCCGTAGGCCCAGCCAAAAATTCCCCGTAGACCCCGTATAAAATGGGGTCGTGTAGCTGTTTTCCGAGACGAGATCCTGTCCTTCAACATAGCTTTGCCTGGGGATCCTGAGACAGAGAGTTTGACCAGCATAGCTGGAGACGAATCTCCAACTGCAGACCAACATACAGTATTTACTACTGTATTTATGTGAATGGGGACATACCCATTATCGTCCTTAGTTATGCTACAACAGTCACACTACCTTCTGCTCATGCGTGCTTATAGTTGGTACTGTTGAATATATATATATATATATATATATATATATATATATATATATATATATATATATATATATATATATATACTAGAAAAATACAATACACAAAAATGGAGGAAAGTTTAAAATGATACAGAGGACCTAAAAAGATAAGATCAAAGATCTCATTACTTCTCCTTTCTCTAACCAATCTAAATTGTTTTATTACCCTTAAGCAAAGGAAGATTTTCCACCAATCCAAGAAGAATTTGGATTACTACCACACAGAAAAGACAATAGTTAAGCCTAAGAAATCATACGTAAAAAATCAGTTCCTTTAAATAATTTGTGGAAATAGACATTCTTTGCCTGATGAAGGTCATAAAACCCGAAACACGTTGAGCAAAAAATATGCAAAAAAAGGTATAATATATATTAAAAAAATTCCCATTATAACCAAAAATGTTTGCGGTTTCTCTCTTCTCTTTAAAATATACTCTTTTCTCTCGTTGGAACAACTATAATCTCAGCATTTTTATATATATATATATATATATATATATATATATATATATATATATATATATATATATATATATATATATATATATATATGTGATGAAAATGTGGAAAAGACAAAGCAAAATCCGAATATGTGAGTTTACTGTTTTTTATTTATTTTTTTATTTTGTTTCTGTTTTTGTTTTTCTGTCGACGTCAGACGTTTCGGTCAAATAGACCTTCTTCAGGACATAGTTAATGGAGATATATTTATATTAAATTTAAGTTAAATGAAGAGACGATATATACAGGACTAGTCAGAAACAGAAAAACTGAAATTCTAAAGTCAGAGTATCCTATTCACATATTCGGATTTTGCTTTGTCTTTTCCACATTTTCATCATACCGTCGGATCTACATCCACATATTTGCTTACATATATATATATATATATATATATATATATATATATATATATATATAACATGATAAAAATATAGTTTTAAGGTATGGTAAATTTATGGGTAAAAGTGCTCAATATTAAAGATAGACCGTGTGTAAATTTTGACAAAAATCTCTCGTTGCTGGCATGCCAAGTGGTTGATGGCAAAGTGAGTGGGTGACTGGGAACTTGGAGAAACAACATTGCCTTGGCAACAGTATTAGCAAAATGGCTGCTGCACTTATTGCCCACCTTGTCAGGAACCAGTATCATTCACACAATCTATCTCACTCAATCTCTCTCTTCCACCCCGTCTCTCTCTCTCTCTCCACACACACGCACGCACACGCACGCACACACACACACACACACACACACACACACACACACACACACACACACACACACAGAGTGTGTCATACTGGTGGTCCCTGACAAGGTAGATAATGGGGAAAATGATTGTTGTACATATAAAGCCCTTTTCTGCCCGAATGTATCAATTTACAGCCAAAAACACGTGACCCCCGATAAAATCGAAATTTCGTATCTCATATCAAACTACATAAAATGGCTTTATTTAGAGATTACATGCGTCTTGTTGATCTAAGGTGATCCCCAATTACAGGTCAACTGTAATGGCGAAAGTTTCACTCACAGAGCTTCTTTTCGAAAAATTGTCACGTGATACTTCTATGTGCCGCGTGCTGATAAGCGATTATTGCTCTCCACAACTTCCTGTCCTTGTTGCTCTTTTCTACTTTCGCTAAAGCTGACGACGTTGTTCAGCGATCTATTCATACAGTCTCGTCAGGTAAATGTTTCGTTACCTTCCACATTTTCTCTTGCCCTCAATATGCCCCGTGTGTGTTAAGTTTTCCAAGCCCTCCTTCCTTATTATTTATCCAAGGAATTTCAGTTGCCTTTTCCTGATTCTGAGTATAAGTTTACTTTCTGTTGCAATTTTCGTTAAGACTTCCTTGTTCACTATTTACATTATTCGGACTATTGTCCTCATCTTTGTCGCCATATTTATTACAACGTTTCAACGTTACAAGGACACATGGCCCAGTGGATAAAGGCGTTGGTTAGATCCAGTGACAGGACCCAAAGAGTGTGAGTTTAATACCCGATTAAGGCGATGGAGAACTTGCAGAGGGGAATTAACAGGAGATAACTGATAACTGACATCCATTAAACATGGCACGTGGAACTAGAACAGTCTACCCCAGTGAGCGAAATGAAGGGTTCAGTTCGACATTCCAACCACCTGAAGAAGGAGCTGCCCAGTTCTCAGTTACCATCGAGTCCAAAAGACACTATTTTTCACCACCTGACAAGCGGGATGTGTTTAGCCACTCATAACTCTACCGTTATTTCCACGTTTGAAGTATTAAAATACCATATTAAAAATTAATCCAATAATTCTTTATATATATATATATATATATATATATATATATATATATATATATATATATATATATGATTATGAACTCGTCGAGTTCAACGCATGAGGTTCCGACGACCACAAACTAATTATCTGCATGCCTATGACAGGCATGACTTTTGAGACCGACTCGAGAATTGCACAAAAGACCACAAACAGTACAGGAGAATGTATTATATCCAAGTGCAGCAGGAACACAATTAGATGTCTTTTTTTGCTTTCTCGTTTCATGTAGTTGACTGATGGTTACTTCTCAGTGCAGCTATATCAATGTTGTACTTCTTTAGCTCCAGTGTATATATTTTCACGGCAACTGTTCCGATGAGTTAATTTCGATGGTTCCCGGACTAGATGAATTTAAACGTGCTACCAAGCTGGTATCTCGGGCCTACCCTTTCACAGTCAAAACGGTTTTTCTCAAACAGCATCTTCTCTCGCACTTCCCGTCTGTGCAGCTCCCTTCCCCTTACTTGTTTCCCCGATGACTATAATCTTCAAATATTCGAGTGTAATATCAATCGACATCTGACACTCTGAGCTTGTTCCTCGTCCTTCTCTGTATCCTCTCCTCAAACACGCCTCTTTTTTCTTGTTCTCAATCCTCTGTAACCCCTTGCGTGCTAGTGGCACTCTCCCCTTGCTTGGGGTGAATTACCTTAATATAAATATATATATATATATATATATATATATATATATATATATATATGCAGGTATGCCGAAAAATAGGGAAGAACACGTTAGGTAAATAATCCGGAGTTCCTTCGTATTTTTGCTTTTATTTTTAAAAAGACAGTGCTCCAAACAGAAGTAGAGCTTATATTATAATATATTTTTTTAAATATGATTCCTTCGCTACATAAGAGTTCTCATGTTTCAAAATCGAGAGCCGAGACCCTTAATAACATTTTTGAAATTAAGTTGAATTAAGGTGTCTGGTCTAGCTTCCTCGTCAAGCGAGAATTTGGGAATAAGCTATCTTGTGGTTTGCGCGTGTTTATAAGTATGGTCTCTTGCAACATTAGATGCTATGGAAACGGCTAGGGTCGGCTATATTGGTTAGGTGTCTAAGAGTTAAGAATTAATATTTAAAAAAAAAATTATATTATATATATATATATATATATATATATATATATATATATATATATATACACATATACATATATATATATATATATATATATATATGTATATATTTTTATAAGTTATTTTTATAGATATAATTTCTTTAATTAAATGCTCCGTTTATTAATTAAACAGTATTAATTTCATTTTTTCTTTTCTTTTTATGTGCCATGTCCTTTCAGGATGTAGGCAATCATGGCTCTCCACCTCCTTCTATCCCTTGCAGCTCTCAACAAGTTCCTTTCCTCTGCTTCCTCCCCGAGATCACGTTCTGTCATCCACTTGCTTAAGCTTGCCAGGTATGTAACGCGTTGTTTTCCCTTGTCTTTCTTTCCCGCTATTCGACCCGTGAGTACCAGATTCTTCACGCCCTCCTTCTTCATTATGTGTCCCAGAAACGTCAGCTGCCTCTTCCTGATATTAAGTATAAGCCTCCTCCTTGTTTGCAACCTCTCTAAGACCTCATCGTTGCTCACACGCTCGGTCCATGATAACCTTAGCATCCTTCTGTAGAACCACATCTCTGTCGCCTCGGGTCTCTTCTTTCGAGAAATTTCATAGAAAATATGCGCTCTCCGACACGAGTCGAACCGTCATTTGATCTGATGTGCTCTTAACCATTCAGCCAAAAAGAAGCGTCTGGTTAGCAGAGTCTGGATTACTGTTTATCTCGATTGATGATTGCTACTCATGAATGGCTGAATGATTAACAGCACGCCAGATCAGATGGCAGCTCCAAATTAGGGTTACAGGTTCGATTGGCCAGAGCCGCTTTTATTGCCGGGGCCGGCTTCGTGAGCCGGATGTGATGCTTGGAACCTATGCGCAGAAAACAACCTTTTCTATTTTGTTCTCTGCCTTCATGGCATTCACAGCCGGACGGCATGCGTAATGACTCAGAAAGAGATCTAATTGTAACGGAGTATAACACACACACACGCATATATATATATATATATATATATATATATATATATATATATATATATATATATATATATAAATCAAACTGATGTTACGGACACATCACGTAGCCGTAGAAAACAAATCAACCAAACAAGCAAGGCGATAATGCCACTAAGACGCAAGGGGGAAATGAATTAGTCAATCAATGAAAAACAAAACTGGTATAAATGAAGGACTGCTGTTAAAATGCATATTCCATACATATATAAATAAACATGGAAAGCCTATGATCGATTGATGGACATGAATTGAGATATGTAGATATGAACAAACCAATACGTAGCGGGGTTGAAACAAACTAAAAGAGAAAGAATGAAAGAAAAAAAGAAGGGATGAAAGTAAGAAAGGAAGGAAGGAAAACAAAAAGAAGAGATGAAAAGAAAGAATGAATGTAAGGGAAAAATGAGGAAAAGTAAAAAGATGTAAAGAAAGAAAGAAGCAACGCAAAGAGGGAAAGAAAGGTTAAAAAGAAATGACGGAAAGAAAGGATAAAAACATGGCCGAATCCCGCCCAAAACAAAAACGAATAGGCAGAACGAAAAGAAGAAAGAAAAAAATAAGTGAGGAAAAGAAACAGAAAAACGAAAAGAAAGAAAAGAAAGAACGAACGAACGAATGAACGAAAGAAAAGAACGAACGAACGAAAGGAAAGAAAGAACGAACGAACGAAAGGAAAGAAAGAACGAACGAACGAAAGGAAAGAAAGAACGAACGAATGGAAAGAAAGAAAGAACGAAAGGAAAGAAAGAAAGAACGAACGAAAGGAAAGAAAGAACAAACGAACGAACGAAAGGAAAGAAAGAACGAACGAAAAGAAAGAACGAACGAAAGGAAAGAAAGAACGAACGAACGAAAGGAAAGAAAGAACGAACGAACGGAAGGAAAGAAAGAACGAACGTACGAACGAAAGGAAAGAAAGAACGAACGAACGAACGAAAAGAAAGAAAGAACGAACGAACGAAAAGAAAGAAAGAACGAAAAGAAAGAAAGAACGAAAAGAAAGAAAGAAAGAACGAAAAGAAAGAACGAAAAGAAAGAAAGAACGAAAAGAAAGAACGAACTAAAAGAACAAAAAAGAGAGAACGAACGAAAAGAAAGAAACGAAAGACCGAACGAAAAGAAAGAACGAACAAAAAGAAAGAACGAACGAAAAAAAGAACGAATCAAAAGAAAAAAAAGAAAGAACGAACGAAAAGAAAGAAAGAAAGAACGAAAAGAGAGAAAGAGCAAAAAGAAAAGACGAACGAAAAGAAAGAAAGAAAGAAAGAACAAAAACAAAGAATGAAATAACGAAAAGAGAGAAAGAACAAAAAGATAGAACGAACGAAAAGAAAGAAAGAAAGAAAAGAGAGAAAGAAAGAAGGAAAAGAGAGAAAGAAAGAAGGAAAAGAGAGAAAGAAAGAAGGAAAAGAGAGAAAGAAAAAACGAACGAAAAGAAAGGAAGAAATAACGAAAAGAAGAAAAGAAAGAAAGAACAAGAAGTGAGAAAGAAAGAAAGAACGAAAAGAGAGAAAGAAACGAAAGAATGGAAATAAAGAGCGAAAAGAAAGGAAGAAAAACGAAAAGAAAGAAAAGAAAGGAATAAGGCAAATTTACCTGATCAATCAAAAATTGAATTACGCCTGAAACAACAAACTGTTGTAAAATAACTATTCTTAATGATGTTCTGTCGGTGGAGGCGACTGCTTCATAGAATTAACTATGTGACTAAAATGGGCCAATTTTATTTTAAAACTATAAATTCTGTCAGGAGACAGCACAAGACCTTCGGGATTTGACAGTAAAGCTACAAATAGATAATGAATTGATTTTGTAAATTAATCGATGTATTAGTACCAGATATAAATGACGTATCGTCAGCTTCTATGACATGATAATTAGTTTCGTGGTCGCAATAATAAAGCCTATTTCCCACCAGTGCCAGAGGTCGGGGTTTAAGCACAGAATAACAAACAAAAAACAAAACAAAAAAACAAAAAAACAACAAAAAAGAGAGAATTTCATTCGCTGTGTAATGAAGTGGGTATTCCGATTAAATGACAACAACACGAGACTTGAATCTTAATTACTTGACATTTTATATTCACTGCAATATTTTGCCAGTTACCCTCCTCAGTCGGTATGCGACACTTGTTGTCGGCCCTTATATTCACGACAATACACCAGGGGTACAAGCCTAAGTTTAGGGAGGTTTAGTACTGAAGAGAAAGAAACACAACAACCTGTAGTATTTAAATATATAATTTAACGTTAACCCTGTATAAGGCCCGGGGGCCACTCGAGGTAGATGGTTACATTAAGAGGCACTTTAAGCGGAGGGGAGAGGATGATAACGGTTAAGTCTAAATTTGTTCAAGTCTTAGACTTAACCATTATCTTCCTTTCCTAACTGCATAAACTGCTTCTTAATGTAACCCTCTATCTCGAGGTTAGGATTGTAGTGATTAGGGAAACATCCCCTTGTGATTCGGTTCCATAAAGTGAGTGCTTGGTAGCTGCTGTTCAAATATGAAAACAGTACTCCATTTTAGGCCTGATCTGGCTTTTGTAAAGATAGAGGGTAGCTGGAGGAGTCAAGTTCTTACTGGAGCCGACCACTTTCCTGTCTATTTTGCGATGGATCGTATGTAAGAGTTCCACTTGAGGTCAGGGGTGAATTTAAGGCCCAATAGTCTCTCAAGGCAGTCGAGTTTGTTACATTCATCTACATACAAATACTCTTGGGAAAGATATCAATCCATCTCTTCTCCCTACAGCTATGTAGAACGAACGAAAGAACGAAAAGAACGAACGAAAGAACGAAAAGAACGAAAGAAAAAACGAAAAGAAAGAACGAAAAGAAAGAACGAAGAACGAACGAAAGAAAGAATGAAAGAAAGAACGAAATACGAAAGAAAGAACGAAAGAACGAAAGAAAGAAAGAACGAAATATGACAACAGTACTCTATTTTAGGCATGTTCTGGCTTTTGTAAAGATAGAGAGTAGCTGGAGGAGTCAAGTTCTTACTGGAGAAAACAAATACCCTTTGAAAAAAACAACAAAAAGAGAGAAACTATAATTAAAGACTGGGTTCAGAACAACTCTGAATTCAAAACCCGTTTGGCATAGGGCTAGAAACTCCATCCTGTAAAAATTGACTACTAGCATGATGAGAGTCTACAGGACTTGAGTGAGTGTGAGATCAACACAAGTTCCATAATCCATTATAGTCATAAGAGCGTGACATGTACTGCAACCACAGCAGCAGTAGTGTATCTAGGGTAAAATAGCTTAACAGAGCCCATCCCTCTTCGGGTGGGATTTGAATTCAGTTTTCTTTTTCCTAGGCAACCAGCCTAGGAAAAAGAAAACTGAATTCAAATCCCACCTGAAGACCTTAAGGCATGACAGCCCAGTCAGTCCTGTTATTTAACCCATAACAAGGAGAAGAAGAAATGGATTCATAGTTTTCCCAATAGTATTTGTGCGAAAGTGAATGTAACTAACTCTGCTAGAATTCAAACCCCAGCTCTCACTGATTTAAATTTCCCACTTATTAACCATTACACTATACATATATACAACAAATATAGTCTGTTTTATGTTTATCTGACATTACAAAATCTGTGCAGTCTTTACATTGAATGTATTTGCAATACATTCATCGAGACTGGTGCTCGTTCGGGGTTCGATCGGTAGTTTGACTTTGGAGGCATTGAATGTAAGCAGCCAGTTAGTGAAATTGAGAGAGATAGAGAGAGAGTGTGTGTGTGTGTGTGTGTGAGAGAGAGAGAGAGAGAGAAAGAGAGAGATAGAGAGTGTGTGTGTGTGTGTGAGAGAGAGAGAGAAGAGAGAGATAGAGAGAGAGTGTGTGTGTGTGTGTGAGAGAGAGAGAAAGAGAGAGATAGAGAGAGAGAGAGTGTGTGTGTGTGTGTGAGAGAGAGAGAAGAGAGAGATAGAGAGAGAGTGTGTGTGTGTGTGTGAGAGAGAGAGAGAAAGAGAAAGATAGAGAGAGAGTGTGTGTGTGTGTGTGTGAGAGAGAGAGAAGAGAGAGATAGAGAGAGAGTGTGTGTGTGTGTGTGTGTGAGAGAGAGCGAGAGAGGTGTTTGCAGACAATGTGGCTCTGTGGACATAGCTGAGGCGAAAAGGCATCCGGGTATCTTGTCAATAGTCCTTGTTGAAGAAGGGCTCTCTTTCAGTCGACGGCTATTTTCTTTAGGTAGCAGTAAAATCTGTTAAGGTTGTCGGCTCCGTTCTTATGAGGAGGGCTTAATGTTTAGTCACCTGCGCTCAACCATACTGGGCGACAGCTTCTAAAAAGAAAAAAACAGAATAACCTGAGCTATTTAAATATATATTAATATCCAGATAGAGAAAGAAATAAAAGAAGTGTCTGCTGACAATATGCGCCTGCGCACTGTTGGTATTCAACTTGCGTATCGACCAATTCTTCTGTGCAAACCTGCATCCTTGCGGTGAACACTTGGCGATAAAAATGTAGGTGACCCTTTCACCAACAAGCAAACGACTGGCACCCGCAACAAAAACTCGCTGTGAACGTAGCTAAAACCGACGCCGATTCTGTCCCAGCTGCCTTGCTGCACGCGTTTATATTATCGAGTGACGTGCAGGAAAAAGCCCGAATGAAAACACTGCCGATAGACACCCGGATGTAACAAGTTTCAAATCTGGCGTCAAACTTTTGCCTTTTGTTTCTTTTTCTTTCTCTTTTCACTCGGCCAATACGCACACGATTCGGTCATCATGGGTATGACGATATACTACAAAGTAACCAAAATGTTCTGTCCGTTTTTAAAGAAAAAAAACGCTTCACAGTATGTGTAACTTATATTTAGTCTTCGAAGTAATCGCCATCGGCATCCAGCACCTTCTGCCAATTTGCGGTAGAACTCGGTGGGGGATGTTGACGCAAAGAAGTCCGTGAGGGCTTTGCGCGAGTCTACTTCATTGGTGAAGGATTTCCCACGAAGATGATTATCCAGGGAGTGGAAGAGGTGGTAATCGGATGGCGCAAGGTCAGGTGAATAAAGTGGATGGCACAAAGTTGCTGTATGGTATCCTTGACCACTCGCGCGACATGCGGCCTGGCGTTGTCATGGAGGAAAAGCACACCTTTGCGATTCACCAGTGCTGGCTCCTTCTGGCGCAATGCCTGTTGCACACGTTTCAATTACTGCGAGTATAGGTCTCCAGTGACCGTTTGGCACGTTGGTAGCAGTTAATAATGAACCACTTGACGACATGTCCACCAGACACAAAGCATAATCTTGCGTGGGTGCATAGGCGGTCTTGCGGTGTGAGGGACAGCGTCCTGAGGAGACAACCAATGTCTGGTAAGCACTCGATTTAATAAGGGTGCGGTACGGTGGCGAGAAAGCAGCGATACGCAGGCTGCCACTCGTTGTCCCTTGTGGAACTCCAACCGCGTTTGCGGAACCCACTTGCTCAGTTTGTACGTCTTACCTTGGCGGTGCAGGTGAAGTCTAAGTATTTCATCGGAAACGTTGAACTGTCTTGCAAGTTCACCACACGTTAGACTACTGTCCTCTTGAATGGCCACCTTCTGGACTCCGTCATTCAAGACCTGTGGTCGTCCACTGCGAGGCTCATCAAGGAGAGACAAATCTCCCGACTTGAATTTTCGAAACCAACGCCTTGCAGTACGTTCATCCACAGCACTATCCCCAAACGCTTGACATATGCGGCGACTTGATGCAGCTGCTGAAAAGCCCACTTTGAAGTCGTAAAGCAAACAGCCCTAAACGAGATCTATAGACACTTCCATCCTTCTCACAGCTGTCCGGCTTATAACTGATGGCCGGGCACAGTGCGCGTGTTTTTTATAACGTCTGATGTTCCTACTTCCGGCTGTCCGAATTTGAAAACAATTGCTACAAGCATTTCATATATATTTCAACCTCATTCAATGACTAATCAAAAAACGGACAGAACTTTTTTGGTTACCTTGTACATCCGGCAGCCAAGCCTCTGATAGGGAGGTTTTGAGGAGCGTGGGACCACCTCTTCATTGCTGTTGTTCCCAGATCCACCCTGACACGGAGTGGTAGCACCTGTTAGGGTCCAAGTTATGGGCAAATAGTGAACTCCAAACTGGGGTCAAAACACTATGAAAGTATAAAAATACCAGCAATACACTTTTGATAAAAAATTACCAGCAATACTTAAAAAAATTTACCAGCAATACTTAAAAAAAATTACCAGCAATACTTAAAAAAATTATCGGCAATACTTACCCCCCCCCCCAGCAATACTTAAAAAATACCAGTGATACTTAAAAAATACCAGCAATACTTAAAAAATTACCAGCAATACTTAAAAAAAAATTATTGGCAATACTTTAAAAAATTACCAGCAATACTTTTAAAATAAAATTATCGGTAATACTTTTGAAAAAGAAAAATATTACCAGCTATACATTTTTGAAAACCAAAAAACCAAAACAGCAATACATCGAGCAATACTCGACAAAAACCCTCTTTACAAAAATACGTCAATAAAACCTGATCTACAAACTGATGTCTTACAAAGATTACATATTCTATTCATACGAACCTATCCTAAAAATCTTGTCGGTATTAAATAATCCATTGAGGTTGATAATCCGTAAAACAGAATAAACTAAACTAAACTACGCAATTCGGTGACTTTTTTGCAACTGATCATGCGAATTTTCGTCACACGGACATTAAGAGAAAAAGACATCCGGGTATTTTGTTAGTAATCCTCTTGAAGAAGACGTCCGTTTCAGTATACTGCTAGCTTTTTTGGAGAATAGTAACTTCTTTTAAGCTTGTTGGCATAGTTCTTCATAACTTGATGCCACTATCCAGGGCTAGTACTGAAGGGAGCAGCCTTGCTGCGTGCTACTTGAGTAATGTTCTTCCTCTTTATGTGCTGTAGGTGATCATGGCTCTCCACAACTTCCTATCCCTTATAGCTCTTAGCAAACCTTGTCTTTCTGTTATGTCTCCTAAGCCCTGTTCCACTATTCATTTACACAAGCCCACCAAGGATGTTATACGTTGTTTTTTCTATATCCCTCTTGCCCTCTATCTGTCCCGTGAGTATTAGATTTTCCAAGCCCTTTTTCCTCATTATGTGCCCCAGAAACTTGAACTGTCTCTTTTCCCGATGTTAAGTATTAGTTTCCTTTTTGTTTTTATTTTTTTCCTAAACTTTGTCGTTACTCACATGTTCGGTCCATAAAATTCTCAACATCCGTCTGTAGAACCACATTTCCGTTTCCTTCAAGTCTCTTCTTAATCTTTGAGGAGATTGTCCAGCACTCACTGCTATACAAGAGGACATATATCACGTAGCAATTCGGCGATCTTTTCCATGTTTTTTAGCGAAGTTTTTCTATCTTTTAATACTCTGCTTAGCTTTTGGAAAGCATCTTTGGCTATCCGAATGCACCATCGGATTTCAGTGTCGCTCTTTACGTCCTCTGTCGAAACACTTCCCAGATATTTAAATTTCCGAACTCATCAATTTTCTAACAACCATGCATTCTGTCTTCTTGTAGTTGATTTTTAACCTTTTCTTCTCGCGTTTCTTTACTACCTTCTGTAGAAGTTTTTACTTAGATTAATTTTCGAATTTCAAATCGAAGATACCAACATTAAACAAGTACGAAAATTTAAATATCTCGGAAGTGTTTTAACATAGGACCGAACGAGCGACATTAAGGCCGAAAGGCGTATTGGGAATAGCCAAAAATGCCTTCCAAAAGCTAAGCAGTGTACTAGAAATAGGAAAACATCTTCAGTTCTTGTCTGATTAATGAAGTTCTTCGTTATGTGCCGTGTCCCTTAAGGACATAGGTGATCATGGCTCTCCACAATTTCCTGTCCTTTGTAGCTCTTAATAAATTTTGTCTTTTTGTTATCTCTCTTAAGCCTTGTTCCGCCATCCATTTACTCAAGTCCTTTCACTTTCTTCTTTGTGCCGTGCCCCTTCAGGACTTTGTTGATCATGGCTCTCCACAGTTTCCTGTCCTTTGTAGCTCTTAGTAAATTTTGTCTTTTTGTTATCTCTCTTAAGCCTTGTTCCGCCATCCATTTACTCAAGTCCTTTCTTTTTCTTCTATGTGCCGTGCCCCTTCAGGACTTTGTTGATCATGGCTCTCCACAGTTTCCTGTCCTTTGTAGCTCTTAGTAAATTTTGTCTTTTTGTTATCTCTCTTAAGCCTTGTTCCGCCATCCATTTACTCAAGTCCTTTATTTTTCTTCTATGTGCCGTGCCCCTTCAGGACTTTGGTGATCATGGCTCTCCACAGTTTCCTGTCCTTTGTTGTTCTTAGTAAATTTTGTCTTTTTGTTATCTCTCTTAAGCCTTGTTCCGCCATCCATTTACTCAAGTCCTTTCTTTTTCTTCTATGTGCCGTGCCCCTTCAGGACTTTGGTGATCATGGCTCTCCACAGTTTCCTGTCCTTTGTTGTTCTTAGTAAATTTTGTCTTTTTGTTATCTCTCTTAAGCCTTGTTCCGCCATCCATTTACTCAAGTCCTTTCTTTTTCTTCTATGTGCCGTGCCCCTTCAGGACTTTGGTGATCATGGCTCTCCACAATTTCCTGTCCTTTGTTGTTCTTAATAAATTTGATCTTTTTATTTTCCCTAATCCTTGTTCCACCATCCATTTACTCAAGCTCGCTATGTAAGTTATGCATTGTTTTCCCCTGTCCCACTTGCCTTCAATCTGTCCACTGAGTGTCAGATTTTCCAAGCCCCCTTTCCTCATTATTCAGATTACTACGTCGACGGGTAACAGCTGAGAAATATATTGGACATTATAATCATGATCACATAAGCGTTGCTACATATGGCAAGCTCCTCATACGCGGGCTATTAGTTCGAATCTTGACTCAAATTAGACTTTTATTAGAGTACTTTTTATTTTTTTAGTCGGATAAAAATATTAACGAAAAAGTTTGTGATAATAATGATACTTATACAATATATATGTCGTATAAGAAAATATTGGTTTCGATCGTTATATATGTGTGTTTTAATATTAGTAATATACTTTTGCCATTGCGAGTAATATCCGGCTTTGTCATTTTTAGTCATCGAAAATGTATGAGACATTCGGAAATGTAAGCGTGGAGGTAAGGAAAACTATCCATGGTGGCAGGAAGTAGACATCTGCCTTATGTAACATACACCCGAGCCAGCTTTCATTACATATGGACACAGAGAACTTACCGTAGACTCATGAACTGCGTTGGCAAGTTTTAAATGTCAGTAAGTATTGGACACTTGCTTATTTGAAGACATTTTTATGTTTAACATTCTTTTTTTATAGATACAAGTATTTAAGTAAATGCTCTGTTTATAATAAACAGTATTAAATAACATATATCTGCCTGAATGTAAGAGAAATTTTCATAGAAAATATTCGTCCTCCGACAGGATTCGAACCTGTATCCTATAAGGAACCGTCATATAGCCTGACGTGCCTTAACCAATTCGGCCACTGAGGATCGTTCGGTTGGCAAAGTCGAATTTACTGCTTATAAACTTCAATCTTCCATGAATCTCTCATGTACATTCAGTGGCCGAATGTTGGACAGTTTTTGTGTTTATTTTCTCCCGAAATTAAAGCAACTATACAAAGTTTAGAACGGCTCATGATTAAACATAATAGACATTCATTTTCTGTTATATTTAACAATATAGGTTTAATATATATATATATTTGGCCTGACGATTGCGTCTAGCATGAAACAGCCTGTCGCCTCTAAGTGTTGACTTCAATGTTCACTTTTATATTTATACACTTTCTATCTCTGATATTGAGCACTTTATCCCATAAATATAGCACACCTACGACGTAAATGTTTAGAGAGAGCCTTAATCGTTAAAGGTCATCTACAGTAAATCTGCACCCTGGCTCTTACAACATTCCTAGTAGATCTTCTATTACCACAGTGTGGGATATCTATACGGAACCGTCATATACCTTGACGTGTTATACCAGTTTATAATATATTCAAATAATTTTCTGACATTGATCATTCGCAGTTTGTGACGTCATTTGCTCACGTTTAGATATGCTCCGAGCAGATATGATCGTTCAAGGGAAATCATGGAAAATTGTAGTTTAAAAGCAGTAAATTCGACCTTGCTAAATACACGCTACTCTGAAGCTAAACGGGTATAGTACGCCAGGCGATATGACGGTTCCGTGTAGGATTTTCTATGAAAATTTCTCGGACGTTCAGGCCAGTAAATGTTAATACTGTTTATTATAAACAGAGCATTGACCTAAATATTTGTCTATATAAATAACGCATAACAATAAAATATATTAAAAGAATTGTCGGACTTTGTCCATTTCGTAGTGTCTGACGTTATATATATATATATATATATATATATATATATATATATATATATATATATATATGTAAAATTTAAATTTACAATTCCCAGCATCTCTCGTTTGAGCACATGTGCCGCTGCGCTAATATAGCAAATTCGGTCTAAACGCGTCACACGAAAACTTTTTACACTTTGTCACACAGTTTTATATTTTACCAATATTGTTCTTATAAAAAATTGTTCTATAAAAATTTATATATGGTTATGTCATATATATATATATATATATATATATATATATATATATATATATATGTGTGTAAATAAGTCAACCTAAAGAGACAGACAAACCTACCAAAGTTTCACGGATCGTCAGGGCACACTGGCTAAAGAGGTAATGTAAGAACAGGAGTATATATAGCCTACAACACATAAGGCTTTGCCGGACGAGTATAGCTACTCATATTTATAAGATTATTATTATTTTTATTATATATATATATATATATATATATATATATATATATATATATATATATATATATATATATATACAAACACACACACACACACACACATATATATATAGGCTGGATCAGAAATACATTTACAAACATTAGGGGCAGATTCCTGACAACAAAACAGGGACAAATGTTCATATAAACATGTGTCCGCAAATCCTCCGTTTTTGAGTTAATAAGTTTAAAGAAAGATACACGACACTCTGTTGCCATGTAGACTAGGTTACATTTCTCATTCGTATACATTTGTGGCTAGTCTGTCTTCAACATTTAACCTGCGTAGCATTGATTTACTTGAGAAGTGTTCCGTTTTAACAATGGAAGGATATTCACATCATGAGCAGGCAGATATGATTTTTACATACGGCCGCGCGAATGGTAATGGACGCTAGGCTGCACGGCTGCATGAGATGGCGTTTCCAGACCAAAGGCAGCCGAGTCATCCAACTTTTGCTGCTGTTTATCGTCACTCAAAACAATTGATTCATGCGGCAGACCTTAATAATGCAGAGACGCTTTATCATGGGGGCCTGTAAAACCAGGTGGGGAGTATTTGAAAGAGTCCGCCAGTCAATGATCCGACGGGTGCATACGTGTATTGAAGCAAGCGGAGTGCATTTCGAACATTTGTTATAAGTTGCTGCGTTGAGGGACAACGATGACCCTTTGGAATTTTTTGTTGTCAGGAAGAACGCCCCAAAGTTTGTAAAAAGATTTTTGACACGCCTTGTATATATATATATATATATGATGAAATTGACATGGTCCGACAATTATTTTAAGATATTTTTTATGTTTATACATTCTTTGTATAGATACAAATATTTAAGTAAATGTTCTGTTTATAATAAACAGTATTAACGAAATTTACCGGCCTGAATGTCCGAGAAATTTTCATAGAAAATATGCGTCCTCCGACAGGAATCGAACCTGTATCTTATACGGAACCGTCATATAGTCTGACGTGCTTTTACCGATTTCGCCACAGGGGAGCGTTTCGGTTAGCAAGGTCGATTTTACTATTTGCCAGCGATAAATGTATCGTGATTGTAGATAAATCTGTCGGCAATAAGTGTATACTGACGAACGACGCAGTTTATCTTTTAACTTAATATATAGTTAAATTATTTCTTATAGCCATAATTTATTAGCATATAATGGTCCACCCTCTACGGGTAATTACCTTATATTGTTTATTCAGCTTAAATATTGCTATGTATTGCCGTCCAGTTATTATTATTATTATATTAGTTACAATTTTTTAAAGGGAGGGGATGGGTTAATCAGACGTAAAGTTAACAGGAAATTTAAAAAAAAAATTTTATATTCACGAACCTTCTTAAAGGAGCCTGTAGATAAAATAAAAAATGTGGAACATCTATATAAGATATTAATGGAAAAAAAGAAAAGAGGAAGAGAGAGAAAAAAGGAAGAGAGAGAAAAAGAACATGCAACTTACCGTGATGAAAATGCATATTTGTTTCGACGTTCAAGGACGTCTCGTCAGGCGGCTAACAATAATAATACCACCATTATTAGCCGCCTGACGAGACGTCTTCGGATGTCGAAACAAATATGCATTTTTGTCGCGGTTACTTGTATGTTCCAATGTAACAGTTAATAATAATAATAATAATTATATATATATATATATATATATATATATATATATATATATATATATATATATATATATATATAAGTGGACATGGAAGTCAGCACTTAGAGGCGACAGTCTGTTTTCATGCTAGTGCAATCGTCAGGCGATATATATATATATATATATATATATATATATATATATATATATATATATATATATATATATATATATATATATATATATATATATATATGTATGTGTGTTAAAAAGAAGAGAGGTACCGCAAACGTTTTTGGTTGTAATGTGGATTTTTTAAAAAAAATATTATGTTTTATTTTCCATAATTTTACTACACGTGTTTCTGGTCTCGCGAGAGTCTTCAGGTAAAGGGTGGAGATTTCCACATATTATTAAAAATAATTATTTTTTTTCCTTTATGTCTTTCAGTGTTAAATATTCTCGGTATGAGACATTCTTTGTTTTTGTGTTAGTAATCCGAATGTCTTCTTTGAATTCAAGAAAGAAATTCGGATTACTGTCTCATATCAAATGTAGACTGGAACAAAAAGAGAATGTCTCATATCGAGAATATTTAACATCGAAAAGTTTTTTTTTAATCTGCAAAAGAAATTAAATCCACGTGAAAAAGAAGTAAAACAAAAAAAAGAGTAAGCTTCTATCTGTATTAGAAGTCCTTATACCGAAAGATTCACCTTATTTATTGAATGACCCTCGTATAATACAATATATAAATGAAACTGATATATATTTTTTTTTGGTGGTCATACAATCGTCAGGCGGTGGCCTTTACGTATCCCATAATGCATATTGTGTAGCAACGAGGGTAACAGGAGGAGAAGTCTAAGGTTGGTGGAAAAGAGAAGTTGTTTCCATCGCGAGTGTAATAACGTTTTAGATGTCGTGCTACTCAGAAGGCCTGTATGTATATATCAAGTAAGAGAAGATGGTGGATAAAGGCTTTCAGATTATCCCACATCAACGTTCTTTATCAAAAAAAATATTTTTATACCTGCAGACGAGCATGGGTTCTTACCTTCTGTTCAGCATTCTATCATCACCCACACCTTACAGCACCGAAAGTATTTTTTCTGCCAAACACAAATTACATTTATTGCCCTTACCGCTAAACATATGCTTGGTACTTAACATTTCCCAGAGAATTATGGGATATGCCTTGCCCGCGTCTTGTATCTTCCAAATAGTGGGTGGATAAATTTTGTGTGTTTTTTTTTAAACACTTTGTACTGCCTATTAGTAGCCTATCATTGTAAAACCTCTTTTCCAACTCATCCTCTCCGGCTAAATGCAACCGCCACTTTTATTCCAAGAGGCTCTTTTCTCGCACTTCCCGCCTGTGGAACTCCCTTCCGTTTACTTACTTCCCTGATAACTACAATCTTTAAAAATTTAAATGGAACATCAATCGCCATCTATCTTCTTGAATCACATTCATCTCCTGTCTTTTCCTCAATCCTCCCTATACTCAATGTTTTCTCTTACTTTCACTCCCCGTAACCCTCTGTGTACTAGTGACATTCTCACCTTGTTCGGGGTGAAATGATATATATATATATATATATATATATATATATATATATATATATATATATATATAAATATATATGGAGAGAGAGAGAAAGAAAGAGAGTGAGAGAGATTGATAATATTAGTGGTCAATATATATATATATATATATATATATATATATATATATATATATATATAATTATATAAATAAATTCCCAAGAGGATAGAATACAGGTAGAATTCAATGTCCAGGACAGAGTAAGAATATAATATAAAAGGCTCAAACACTAATATTCCATGGTTATAATTTATTACATTGGGATTGTAATCACGATTCAAATCATCAGACCTACAAATTCAAAAAGAAATCGGAAAATATAACTCCAGGTATAAAAAACAAAATTTTAGTGAGAGTGTATGTGTGGGAGTGGGAAACAATTGTGAGAGGGAAATGTCTGAAAGCTCTAGAGAGAGAGAGATGGAACCGAAGAAAGAAGAAGAGGAAGGCCTAAAGGTGAAGGTGGGGATAAAAATTTAACAGAGAGAAGTTTGAAAGAGAGGAGTTAAATAACGGTTTAAATGAGTGAGATACAGATAGATATGAATCATATTTTCCGATTTCTTTTTGAATTTGTAGGTTTGATGAATTGGATCGTGATTACGATTCCAATGTAATAAATTATAACCATGGAATATTAATGTTTGAGCCTTATATATATATATATATATATATATATATATATATATATATATATATATATATATATAATCATCACACATTATGAAATGGACAAAGTCCGACAATTATTTAAAGACATTTTTATAATTAACATTCTTTTTATAGATGCAAGTATTTAAGTAAATTCTCTTTTTTTATAATAAACAGTATTAAATAACATTTACCGGCCTGAATGTCCGAGAAACTTTCATAGAAAATATTCGTCCTCCGACAGGATTCGAACCTGTATCCTATACGGAACCGACATTTAGTTTGACGTACCTTTATTGGGAAATATATATATATATATTAATGCATGTTACATTAAATAATAGACAAGTTTGTCGTTACTTTGAACTTATTCAAGCAGCAAGGGCGGACTATCGTTGTGGTTTCGTCTGTGTGTTGTTTGATTTATTGAAATTGTCATCTTTGATAATGGCTTGTGTATGAAACATGCATTAATGAAAAATTGCTGAAGAAATATACACAATATATATATATATATATATATATATATATATATATATATATATATATGTGTGTGTGTGTGTGTAAGTTTGTGTGTATACAAAATTGCGTAACTCAAGTGAAGTTTACTTTACTGATGAGTCTCTACAACTTTATATTTGTCTGTTTTTTTTTAAAAAGATTTTTATCCTCATTGTCATTATCATTTGAATTAGTGTTATACTACCAGCAGTTGGGTACTTCTACCGATTAAACAAAGTAGATCCCATTTTGGGCCTGTATGTCCCTAGTACTTACTTTTTCTATTTTTGCTGGCTATTTCGAAAACAAAATCATTAACGTGACATTTGGCGATGACAGCTAATTAATATCTAATGGCAACAGATAATGGACACACCGGAGAATAATAAAGGCAATTAATACTCTCTGGTGTTTACAAAAAACAAAAATTATTTTAACAACGAGCTTATGTGCAGTGCGTGGTGGGGGTCGTAATATTAGTACGTGGGGGTCGTAATATTAGTACGCTTAATGACTATCACGAAAAATGTCTGAAATTTCAATCCCCCTAGACACACAGGCACGTGCGACCACCCCCACAAAACACACACACATATATAAACAACAAAGATTATGTCCTCTCATAAAAAAAAATATCGACCAGGATATTTCTGATAGATAATGTCTTTAAAGCAAGCAGTCTTTGTGATAAGAGTGCTCAATATCAAGAGAGTGAGCGAAATTAAATGTTTACTTATCTGTCTCTACTTTGAGTTTCAGAATCTTCTGGAGGCTTGATAGTAAAATTTTATTATCAAGTGCATATATATGAAACGTTATTTTGGGGTGGATACCAATATTTGAATAGTCGCTTATTTATTAAACAGTATACTTATTTACTAGCCTAGAAGCAGCTCTTCGGGCGGATTTTAGGCGAGCTCCCGCGGAGAGCTTTTGGCAACTTCGAACTTGGGAACTTCATTCAGCGCCCTATGTACGAGGGTCATTCAAGAAATAAGATGAATTTTTCGGTATAAGGACTTCTAATACAGATAGAAGCTTACACTTTTTTATTTTTTTTAACATGGATTTAATTTCTTTTGCAGATTAAAAAAAACTATCAGAGTTTTGGCGATTAACAAAGATGGCCGACCAAGAAGCATGCTCCAGGATTGAACAGCAGTCAGTTATCAAGTTTTTGATTGCTGAAGGGTGCAAACCAGTTGAAATTCATAGGAGAATGTCAACTGTGTATGGTGCCACATGTTTCAGCCAAAAAATGTCTACAAGTGGGCTAAATTGTTTAAAGAAGGACGGAGCATTGTTGAGGATGAAGACAGGCCTGGTAGGCCTACAGAAGTGAGGTCTCCTGAGGTGATCGAATCAGTCAATGACCTCATTCAGTCTGACAGAAGGGTGACAGTGGATGACATTGCAAGGACTTTGAGCTTATCTGTTGGGACAAACGCAGGGGTCATCAGTCAGAAGGAGTCATCTTGCATCATGACAACGCAAGGCCTCACACAGCAGCCCAAACGGTGCAGACCATCAACGAGCTGGGCTGAGAACTGCTCCCTCATCCCCCTTACAGCCCAGACCTTGCCCCTTCAGACTTTCACCTGTTTGGTCCCTTGAAAGCGTTCACGAGAGGCACGAAGTTTAAAAGTGACGATGAAGTCAAAAGTGTTGTGAGCGACTGGCTGAGACATCAGTCCAAAGATTTTTACGCTGAGGGAATACGGAAGCTTTGTGCATAGATGGGAAAAGTGTGTGATAGTGCTGGGAGACTATGTTGAAAAACAAAAGTAAACTTCTATCTGTATTAGAAGTCCTTATACCGAAAAATTCACCTTATTTATTGAATGACCCTCGTACGTAAAATTTATAAGAATTTAGAAATAATGAAATTATTTTATCTTTATTCAACATCTTAATTCGGCATAAACTTTCTTCCTATACGCAGCCGATCTCCGTAGTTTGTTTACATTTATTTTGGCGCGCAATTTTTATTTTCTTTTAAAATCACCATTCTTTATGATCCCTTCACGTCACTCTTAAAAGACATCAGGGAACCCAAACTATGTGATATTTCAAATACGCCACAGTACGCGTGCTAGAAAAAGAAAACATATGAGCAATGTACCGTGCCCCGCTTAAGTTTTAATTACAGTTTAATTAGACGATATCAAATGTAATTGCGACGAAAAGCGAAAGTAAAGCTAAAACTTTAATAAAGAATTATTTAAAAAAAATTTCACTCTGTTATTTAAATTTAACTTTAAATTAGTTATTTATATAATTTTTAATTGTGTGTAACTACAGTAGATACTATGGCGTAATTTAAGTGTATTAAATTACAGGAGAAGCGGAAGAAGTCTTTAATTGTTTTGACGTGCAAACTTGTTAACGTGTAGAATTTGAAATCTGCCCTTCCTCATTTATGCTCCGTTTTATAGAGAAGACTGATGCCATTTCTGGATAAGGGAGATAACCGTGGATTACTCCACATCCCTAATTTTTTTATTTTAAGTCCTCTCAGTCTATCAAGAGGTCGAACCTTGCGACTATATTTGGTGTAAACTGACGGGATGTTGCCATTGGCAATTAGCTTTTCACTTATTTTGGTTTCGTGTTGATCCCCTGACAATTCAGCTGGACTCGTTTTTTCCGAATAACTGACACCCGAAACAGTTCTTGATTGACACTGCAATGTATTGGAAGTTTGTGGGTTGGTAACTTTTATTGATGATGGCTGTTTAGAATTTCGCCTTAGGTGAAAGGTATTTCGTCGTTGAATTTCACTGTCTTAATTAGAACAGACATTTGTTTTGTTTTGTTTTATTTTACGGCATATCAATCTCAATGGGTCATTTAATGCCGACAACTTTTTTTTTTCTGGTAATATATTTGGTTTGTTAAAAATTTATTTCTGGAAATATTTTTTCCTCAAAATTGTATAGCTGGTAATATTATTTTCTAAAACGTATTGCTGGTAATATTTTTTTTTTCAAAAACGTATTGCTGGTAATAGTTTTTTAAAAATTCATTTCTGGAAATAATTCTTTACAAAGTATTTCTGGTATTAAAACCTATTTTTACACATTTATAGCGGTTTTTACCTCATTTTCGGGGTTAACTATTTGCCCATAGCTGGGACCCTAACAGGTTCTACAACCCCGGGTCAGGGTGGACCTGGGAACACCAGCAATTAAGAGGTGGTTCCACGCTCCTCAAAACCTCCTGCTGTTCGACGTAGTTTATCGTCTTACCCAGGACGCAGATGTAGTTTATCGTCATACCCAGGACGCTTTGAATAAAGACAAAGGTATTTACATTATTTACATTGTTCGGACTGTTGTCTTCATCTTTGTTGTCATATTCATGACGTTTCGGCTTTTGTACGCTCCGGCCTTCTTCAGGTGATTAGAATTTCGAACTGAACTCCTAGGGCGCGGATGTAGTTTATCGTCATATCCAGGATGTGGATGTAGTTTATTGTCGTACCCAGGACGCGGATGTAGTCCAGAGTTTGGGGGTTAACTATTTGCCCATAGCTGGGACCCTAACAGGTGCTACCACCCCGGGCCAGGGTGGACCTGGGAACATCAGCAATTAAGAGGTGGTTCCACGCTACTCAAAACCGCCTGATCAGAGGCCTTGCTGTTGGATGCAGTTTATTGTCTTACCCAGGACGACAGACCTTTGGTGAAGCAGCTTTTACAATGACTGTTGGTGAAGTTTTTGATGCTTTTACCGGACGCATATTTTCTATTCTATACGCCGTAACACTTCCTGGACTTTTTTCTTCACAGGAAGTGACAAGCGTCGATCGATGAGTTGCCATAGACATTGGTTGCGCAGACTCTTTCAAACGTATTTTATATATATTCTGGATTCTACCAATGCCTGTGAAAAGTTCTGGAAATTCTTTTCTATATTTGTGGTCTTCATTTTTTATAGAATTCACCCACCTCAGTAGGTTAAGAGGTTTTATTACTGGTACTCACAGTAAGGGTTCCCTCAAATTTTAAGTAACAAACAAATCCTGGCCAGACTTTGCTTTTGAAGTTTCTGATAAAGACTAAATGACTGATAACTAATCTGGTGGTAACTTGGTGCATACAGTTGTTTACTACAATTTTTTTTTAAAAATTAGGGAGTTTTTTTTCTAAAATAACTCCTGGAGATTACCGTTACATCTGCTCCAGTATCCAATTTGAAGTGACTTACTTTACTACATAGCTTTGTAGTAACTTTAACTTCATCTTGCCAGGCTTTTTCCGTGACATCGTTAATCCTATCGTTATTATTAACGAACCCAAGGACGTAATGACGTTTGTCGGAGTTAGCTCCTCCTTAATTCCCTAATTGTTCACTAGGGGTCTCTCTCCCTATACTATAAATACTGGGCGACTTCTTGCCTCGTTCTCTTTCCTTCAGGCCTCGTGCCGCATCCCACTTCGCGTGGAGGTGAGGTAAATCTTCTTTTTCATTTCTTCATTTCAGCGACTACAATGTAAGCTCTCTTAGAAGATCCGCGTCTTCCCACTTGTGGAAGACGCCGTGAACATTAAACACACATACACGTACGGACGGACATTCACCAAAGAACAAACACAAATGTTCACACATACACAAATGTTATTGTCTATGTCCATTTTAAAATTGTTTTGTTTTATACATATATTTGTTTTAAAGACATTTTTATGTTTAACATTGCTTTTATAGATACAAGTATTTAAGTAAATGCTCTGTTTATAATAAACAGTATCAAATAACATTTACCGGCCTGAATGTCCGAGAAATTTTCATAGAAAATATTCGTCCTCCGACAGGATTCGAACCTGTATCCTATACGGAACAGTCATATAGCCTGACGTGCCTTAACCAATTCGGCCACTGAGGATCGTTCAGTTGGCAAGGTCGAATTTACTGCTTATAAACTTCAATCTTCCATGAATCTTTCACGTACATTCATAACTGCTCATGGCATATCAAATGTAAACAAATGACGTCACACATTATGAAATGGACAAAGTCCGACAATTATTTAAAGACATTTTTATCTTTAACATTTTTTTTTATAGATACAAGTATTTAAGTAAATGCTCTGTTTTTATAATAAACAGTATTAAAAATATTTCCGGAAAAAAAGTTGTCGGTTTTTAATGACCAATTGAGGTTGATATGCCGTAAAACAAACCAAACCAAACCAATTATAAACTTCATGGGTTTCTCCAACAAAAAAATCTTCGAATTTCGTTATTACTACTTCCAAATTTTCTTTCTCCTCTTTGTTATCGAATTTCACCCCCTCGTAAATATCGTATGCGTCTCCTTCTATTATTGACAAACAGACAGATGTTTGGTATGCATTATCAAGTTCTTTTTTGAGTCGACCGGCCGATAGTTTCGAAAATATCGAATAATCCTTTTACCAGTCAGTCAGTTATGTGCCATGCGTGATACACACTTAGTCGATCATGTATCTTTCGATACATGACTGACGAGGCAGATTTTTTTTCCTCAATATGTTGCCATTTCTTTCTGCGGTAGATCAGTTGCCATCCAAGGCTATAGAACTCGGTTTGTCCTACTATTTACGCATTGCTTGGGGGAGAAGAAGAGGATTCATACCTTTCCCAAGGGTATTAGCACGTAAGTGAATGTAATGGATAGCGGCTCGGATTGAGGAATCGGAGAGCCGAGTTCAAATTCCAGTCGAAAGATACATGATCGCCTAAGCGTGGTATCACGCATGACACATAAATGACTTCCTTTTCCAGTAAGTTGCCAGATTCCCTGATAAAACCATTTTTGCAGGAGGTTAGACATTTGCCGTAAATTTACTTTGGTCATTGTATCCTTGTTCAGAATTTTGTGCAATGGACAAGTCGTCAATTGGACTAAACATCTTTTTTTTAACAACGAGAACAAATTTGCTTTTGCTTTTTTTTGTTTTTACTTTATAACCTCTTTGTAGTTTAAACGCGAAGAAAGTTTTTTCAAAAAAAAATATGACTTTACTTACAATTTCTTGTAAATTATTTTTAGTCCATTTGTATATTTCAAGGCCTTTTCTTTTACCTGGAAACGTTTTTAATTCTTTCGGGCACCGTGGCGTAATCTAAGTGTATTAAATTACAGGAGTGAAGTGTGCGGAGAAGAGAAGATGAAGTCTTTATTTTGACGTCCAAACTCGTTAACGCATAGGATATTTATTTTGCATTTTTTAATACAAAATTGTGGCACAAGGCCGAAGAGGAAGTGAGGAAAGGCTGGTACTCAGTAACTATCCGAGTCCTAATTAATCGCAATCACGACCCATTTATTCAACACAATATAATCAATTACCACAGGAACTTGTCCATCACCTCCAAATCCTATATGTACCACAATAACACATATTCACAGGGGACCTACAAAACACCCCATGATATAAACATATGTCCCACATGGCGTTAGATATTCAGGCCAACACTTTGGCCCCAGGGTTTAAGGCCTTGGGACCCCTTCAATTGCCTCCTTGCTGACACCCATAAATTTTCTCGACTTGACGTCGGCTGTCAACAGGGAGATTGTCTTTGCTGCAACTGCCTCCGTGACGGAAGTTAATGGAAGAAGTTCATGTCTTGAGATGAAGGCACTATACTCCTCACTCAGGTTTTTAAAATATTCTGGCCCTTTTTGGGTCTTTCCGCCGTCCATGCTGACGTCGACGGTTGTGTGACGACACAGGAACCAAAACAGTTGGCAAACAAGTCAAAAGTAAAACAACATTGAGATAAAACGTATACAAATAGCACAATAACTCAAAGCAAAAAAATATCACTCACTTGACACCGGACAAGTCACTTCTATCCTATGATCGTAAGTTCCAAAACAATTCCCACTCGTTAACGCGTAGAATTTAAAATCTTCCCCTCCTCATTTACGCTCCGTTTTATAGCGAAGGCCGGTAGCATTTCTGGGTTACTCCACAGTTACTACCTGTTACTTCAGGCTGTTTATGATTCGCTGAGATCGAAAAAACGGACGGACGGACACACATAAACTGCGCTTTATTATTATAGATTTTCTTCTTCCAGCCAGCATATTCGAGAAATCTTATTAAAGGAAAATGTGTCCCCATTTCCAGGATTCCAACTTGTGCTCCCCTTGGCAGGAAAAACCGTCGTTAGATCCAACGTGATTTAGAACGTCGATGACCAAGCAAAGTTGAATAGTACCTGTAAACGCATATAATATAAAGAGAATATGCAGGACTATGTTGTCTTTGACATTCAACACAACATGTTTAAAAGAAAAGTTGCTGCCAAATTACACACACACACACACACACACACACACATATATATATATATATATATGTATATTATGAAATGGACAAAGTCCGACAATTATTTTAAGCCATTTTTTATGTTCATATGTTTATACGTTCTTCTTATAGATACAAATATTTAAGTAAATGCTCCGTTTATAATAAGCAGTATTAACAACATTTACCGGCCTGAATGTCCGAGAAATTTTCATAGAAAATATGCGTCCTCCAACAGGAATCGAACCTGTATCCTGTACGGAACCGTCAAATAGCCTGACGTGCTTTTACCGACTGAGCCACAGGGGAGCGTTATGGTTAGCAAGGTCGATTTTATTGTTTTTAAACTACAATTCTCCATAATTTTCTCTCGTACATTCATATCTGCTCGATGCGTATCCAAATGTAAACAAATGACATCACATTATGAAATGGACAAAGTCCGACAATTATTTTAAGACATTTTATTCTTTTTTTATACGTTCTTTTTATAGATACGAATGTCCGAGAAATTTTCATAGAAAATATGTATCCTCCGATGAAAATGTCTCGAACATTCAGGCCGGTAAATGTTGTTAATACTGTTTATTATAAACAGAGCATTTACTTAAATATTTGTATCTATTAAAAGAACGTATAAACATAAAAGAATGACTTAATATATATATATATATATATATATATATATATATATATATATATATATATATATATATTTATCGACTGATGAATTATTTCAAATTCTAAACGCTATACAACCAAACAAAGGTATTTTAGCGACACATGATGTTGAAAATTTATTTAAAAACATCCCCGTCGGTCAAACCATCGACAGACTCCTTAAATCTGTGCATAAAAATAATTGCATTCCACCTCCATCCATCAAATCAAATATCCCCCCCCCACCAAAAAAAAAAAAAATTATTGCATACCTGCATTACTAAGGTCCCTTCCTACGACCATAATGGCAATATCTACACTCAAAGTGATGGTGTTAGTAAGGGAAATCCCCTCTGTCCGTGCTTCGCCAACCACTACATGTGCCACGTAGAAATCACGGTATTTAAACAAGTTACTAGACCCACAATATATGTCCGCTATGTAAATGATATTATATTTTAGCGAAAAAAAACAAAAAATTGATAATCTTAAAACTAGATTCGAAAAACTCTGTCCTGAACTTTACCTATGAATGTAGTAAAAAAAAAATTATCTTTCATTCTTAGACGTTCTCGTAGAATTCAGTAATAACACATTCACCACTTCATCATAGAAAGAAAAAATACTAGCAGCCACCTTAATTTTAAGAGTGAATGCAATGCCCACTTAAATATAAAATAGTAGTTATAAAAAATTTCCTAAAGAGCGCACACGAGAATTCATCCTTTTCCTCTTTTCATTAAAGAACTCAATAATGTAAAATAGACACTAGTTAACAATGGTTTTCCTAACTACCTCATCGATCACTAGGCTAGACTATTTCTTTCTCAAGTAATAAATAGCGATACTGAACATACAGATAAAAACGTTAACATTTCATTTCGTCTATTGGCCTGAATGTTTGAGAAATGTTAAAGGAAAAACTGGTTAATTTGCAGATTATGACCCACGCCCAGTTTGCAATAAAAATTTCCCGAATACTTACATATAGATGTAAATGTACAGGCTTCATTTTTTTTGGAAAAACTGTCTGAGTGTAAATTTCTCCTTAAATTTGGAATATGGAGGTGATAAGGATAACTCGACTCTGTGGAGATAGCTATCTGTAAAGGTCTTAACTGGTTGAACAAGACGATGGATTTCATCTGATCTAGCTCTAACAGTTCAATGTAGAAAAACTGGGTTATAACTTTTAATACTGTCTGCCTATAGACACAGTATAAACTCGACATCTCTCTGATTATAGACTCAAGTATAAACATGAATTATGACTGCAACAGACACAGTATAAATGCGACCTATGTCTGCCTATAGACTCAGGTATAAAATCGACATATATCTGCTTATAGACTCAAGTATAAACATGAATTATGTCTGCCATAGACTAAAATATAAACATGAATTATGTCTGCTATAAACTCAAGTATAAACTCGAGTTATGTTTACCTATAGACTCAAGTATAAACTAGACATATGTGTGCCTATAGATTAAAATATAAAATTAACTTGTCTGTCTATAGACAGAAGTAATAACATGAATTATATCTACGTACAGACTCAGGTATAAACTCAACCTATATCTCAAGTATAAACTCGACCTATGTATTTCTATAGACTCAAGTATAAACTCGACCTATATCTGATATAGACTCAGGTATAAACTCGACCAATGTCTGTCTACAGTCTTAGGTATAAACTCGACCTATATCTGCCTATATACTCAGGTATAAACTCGACTATATCTGCCTATATTACTCAAGTATAAACATGAATTATGACTGCAATCGACTCAAGTATAAACCCGACCTATGTCTGCCTATAGACTCAAGTATAAACTCAATCTCTGTTTGCCTATAGACACAAGAATAAAGCTGACCTATGTGCGCCTATAGATTAAAACACAGAATTGATGTGCCTGCCTGTAGACACAAGAATTAACATGAATTATGTCTACCTATAGAATCAAGTGTGTACTCGACCTACATCTCTCTATAGCCTCATGTATAAACATTAATTATAGACTGAAATGTAAATATAGAACAGTTTCACATCTCTAGTATAGTCATTAGGCCCATCTTATTTGTCACCTACAAGGATTCTATAGAGACTGGAAAGTGAGGACAGGGTAGCTCCCGCCCAAACATTAGTGCTCGATTGTAGACCGGATCTGGCTCTTTCAAAGGTCGAGGGTAACACGAGAAGACTGCTGCTCACTGAATATGTACAGGGTACTAACCATTTTACGTGGATATTTTAGGCCGGATCTAAATCACTATTATCTCCAATTATCATCTTATATTATAAAAATATTTTCTGACTTTAAATTGTCTGCAATGGGTTGATAAACCGTAAAAACGAATCGACCAAAAATCACAAAAAAGACCCAAAACAAAACAAAAAACCACTGACTAATTTATTTTACACTCTATATAAGGCTCGGGATTTAATCGGGGCAGAGTGTTGCAGTTAGGGGAAGTTTATGCGGATAGGAAGTGCAAATAAGGGTAAACCCTAGACAGGTTAACACGGTAGTTATCAGGGAAACATCCTCTTGGGTGTCGGTTCCACAAAGCATTGCTTAGCGGGAAGAAGCTATTCAAATGGAGTTTACTTCTCGCCGATGGAATACGGAAGGAATGTGAGTGGTTTGCTACAATGTTGCTGGCACGGCGGGTCCTAGCCGTGAAGGTTAGAACTGGCGAGCCCAATGAATTCAGTTCGTCAGAGCACTTTCCATAGAAGTGACGGTGAGAGGTTTGGCATATCCCGCCTGTGTGTGTGTGTGTTTGTGTGTGTGTGTGTGTGTGTGTGTGTGTGTGTGTGTGTGTGTGTGTGAGAGAGAGAGAGATAGATAGATAGATAGAGAGAGAGAGAGAGAGCTTGGAGGGTGGAAAGTAATTTGTCACTCACAAGGATTCCGAGACGCTTTTGCTCTCTCGAGAGAGCACTGAGCAGCACCTGTCCAAATATTACAACAGTGCTCCTTTTTAGGCCTTAGCTGGCTCTTCTAGATAGCGCGTGGAGTCAGGTACTTACTGGAGCGGTACAGATAGCCGACCATTTTTCCTGCATCTTTAGCGATGGGTCGAGTCCCACTTGAGGTCAGGGATGAGTTTAAGGTCCAATAGATTCTCAAGGCACGGACCATACCCGAGGGGGACATCCATTCATCGTGGTGCTAGTTCAGGGTCCGATCGGTGATATCTTGAACTGCCCAAATCTTTACTTTCCAGCCTTGATAGAGGTCGAAATATTTACCCAGTTTTTCTGGGACAGGAAGACTTATTATCCACACTCGAACCTCTTTCTTTCTTTCTTTTATTGATTACCAAAACAAAACAAAACAAAAAAAAAGACAATATGGATGAAATAAAAAAAATGATTTCCTTTTCTGATAGAAACGTAAACAGATGAAATCATCTAACATTTAAATTTTCAAACAAAGCAAGAAATATTATGAGCAAAAGAATCTTAAAAACAAATCATCTTTTTTTTTGTTTTATTTTAATTCTCAGTGACAAAATTCTTTGGTTGAATCGTGACCCATGCTATGAAAGATAAAAATGAAATTCTTATCAATATATGTTTATCTCAACAATGAACTGAATTCATAAAATATTAAATTCTGAATAAGGTCAACACTGTTACTATTACACATTTTGGCAATTTTTATTATTCTGTATATATTTTCTCTCTTTATTTAAATGTTATTGCAGTTTTATGTTAAATACACCTTGTAAATATTCAGAGATTCATTCGTTCATGCAATCATAATACCCAAACATACAGATTTGTCTCACTAAGCCATTATTATCTCAAAACAATTTTTTACAACCTAAAAATATTGTCTGGCTTTAAATAACCTGCAAACAGTTGATAACCCGTAGATTAAGTACCAATCAATCAATGATATACTGATTAGCTACACAGCATGTCTTTTAGATTTATTTACATTCTCTGGGATATAAATGCATGGAAATTACCGTAGCCACAAAGTGAGGGATCAGTTAATATATTGATTGAATTATAGAATTGATACCCCGCTTTATATCCACGTTATTTTTTTTTTGTTTGTTCAAATTCTGGTTAGGTATGAATCCACCTCTTCTCCCCTCAGCTATGGGTCAAATAGTAAGATTTGTATCTTGTTTTTTATGTGTCGTGTCCCTTCAAAAACGTAGGCACACACACACACACACACACACACACACACACACACACACACACACACACACACACACACACATATATATATATATATATATATATATATATATATATATATACCAATGATTATACTGTCTAATCTTATAAAGAAATAAAATGTCTGTTCTGGAAGAGGTGCGGTGATGGCAAAATAAGACAAAGAATTAATTATTATTACTAATAGTGGTAGTAGTATTGCTATTATAATTAGTAGTAGTGATGTTATTGTTATTATAATTATTATTAGTAGTAGTGGTAGTAGTATTGTTATAATTAGTAGCAGTGGTAAAAGTATTGTTATTATAATTAGTGTTATTATTATTATTAGTATTAGTATTGGTAGTAGTATTGTTATTATAATTATTATTAGTAGTAGTGGTAATAGCATTGTTATTATAATTATAATAATTATTATTATTAGTGGTAGTATTCCAATTAAATTATCATTTTTATTGTTATTTTGGTATTATTATTTCTTCTAATGAATGTCGTCTTTTTGTCAAATTGATATCAACAGGTGTAAAAAACGGTGAAATAATAGATATATATATATTGGTCAACTTTGTATTGACCACTTTTTAAAAAATAAATACTACAAACTGTGGAACTTTACTCCATCTGTTCTTTCTCTCTCTCATATATATATATATATATATATATATATATATATATATATATATATATATATATATATATATATATATATATATAAGTGAACTTTAAAGTCAACACTCAGAGGCGACAGGCTGTTTCATGCTGGATGCAATCGTCTTGCTGCGAATGCTGGATTTTTTCTCGGCTATTTATATATGTGGGTCAGTGGTGCATTGTGGGTAATCCATTCTGGCGGTTATTTTTGCGGGAGTAGCTTGTTTGTTTGTTTATTTATTTGTTTGGGTTAATTTATTTTAGTTGTTTTTCATTTTCATTTTGTATTATTTATTCTCGTTTTTTAATAATAATAATAGTAGGAAGTTGTGGAGAGACATGATTGTTCTCGTCCTGAAAAGACGCGACCCATAGAAGAATATTTAATCATGATATATACACAGAACAGGATCTATCGTAGAGTTCATTTGCTGATTGATTTAGTTTAGTGGCATATCAGCACCTTTATAGGTTATTTTGAGTAACAGAACTAATTTCACCTCGGAATTAGTTTCAACTCACAACTAATTTCAACTCGGAACTAATTTCAACTCGATTTAAGAACCCTAACCCTAGCCCTAACCCTAACCTCTAACTCTAACCTTTAGTTCCGAGTTGAAATTAATTCCGAGTTGAAATTAATTCTGCCCCCCGTTATTTTATGCCGAAATCCACATATTTTGTACATCATTATTTGGCTTCAACTAAATATATTTTCAACGCAATTGTATGCCTTCAACTACAGATAAAATGTTTTGCTGATCGTTTTGCTATAATATGTATTTTTAGTAAGTTTACTATAAATATTTTGCTGGTCATTTTGATTAAGAATATATTTTTGCTAATTTTACTATAAATTTGTACTGTTGGTATATTTTGATAAAAATGTATTACCGGTATTTTTACTATAAAAATGTATTTTTATACTTTTATAGTATTTTCGTTTTGTTTGGAGGTTCACTATTCGCCCATAGCTGGGGCCCTAATAGGTGCTGCCACCTCGGGTTATGGCGGAGCGGGAAACCTCCAATCTGCCGATCAGAAGCCTTGCTGCCGGATGTAGTTTATCTATCGTAGGGAATGAATCAAATAAAATTCACTGAGATGGTGGATATCAAACTGCTCACCCAGTCCAGGTCAGCAGGTCGTAAACAAGAAAACATGCCAGAAGGTAGATCTTGCTCCCCTGGCTGATTATAGAGTCGATCTGAAAGAAAGCGAAAAGAAAGATAAGTATTTCAGACATCACAGGAGGTTGAGTAGAATCTGAAGCTGACAGTCGTGATAGTCGTTATCGGACTGCTGGGAACAGTCTCTTAAAGCCGAGGAAAAGGTCTTAAGAGAATAGCTAGAATCATTCAGATGACAGTTTTACGAAGAAAAGCTACAATATTGTTGTAACGTTGTCTTTGTTCAAAATAAACGAGAATTAGGAAGGCCGTAGTGAAAAAGAGTATCGAAGGAAAAGAAAATTAGGTAAAGGAAAACAAAGAAAAAGAGGTTTATTAAATACTCATCCAGAGAACAGAAAAACTTGAGCAATTCACTACTCCTCAAACCCTACTCTAATGTAGCTACTTGTTATATTTATAAGTAGGAGCAATCCACTGTCACGGTAGTAGGGAAAAAGCCGGAAGTACGCTGAGCCCTACCCGGTGTTGTGGGGCAGACCCCTTTTACACAAGATGGACTCATCCAAAGTATACTTATACTGACAGAGGGAATACCTGCAGGTTGAGATACGTTGAGTCAGGGTGAGAGATACGGAGACAGTGCACAGGGTATTCACAGAGAGTTATACGAGAGTCCAGCGAGAGAGATAATTACGGCTTCACTTACAGAGACTTGTAGATATACTTTCTACTAACACGAATTCCTGGACTACTAATCTTCACTTCAAGTCTGTATTCTTACGTTCAATACACTTATTTTTCTATCTCTATTACTGGCGTTGTTTATTTATTTGTGCAGGATTCCATTCCCGGAATCCACAACACTCGGCAACACATATAAAGAATGGTGCTAGATTATTCACGAGATTTGATGTCAGTTAATCTCCACTAAAAGCCATCAGTTTTGACTGAAGTCAGCAGTCATTAAGCGAATAATAATAATAATAGTCTGAACACTACTCATAGAAAGTCATAAAGTTTGGGACTTTACCATTGATATTGACAGACAGATAAAAGCTGTAGGTCGACCACAGTTGTTTTCCCTTGGGTTGAGCTCATGTGAGTTCGGCCCCTTTAAAGAGGAGAACTGTTGTCTCTTTATTTTTTGCTTCCTTTTTTTTGGGCGGGGGGTACAGCCTCTTTACCATCCTGACCACCAGGGCATCCACGCACGTGGAAACTGGTCAACATGTGCACGGCCTAGCGAAAGAAAAAAGTAATTTCTATTCACTTATCTGCGGACGATCCATGGCCATAAAGTTGCTATGTTATTTCTTTGTTCTCGTTCTGTAAACCTCCTCGTTCCTTTGGACAGTATGAACAATCATTTGTTTTGGGACATATGTAAATCTTTTTAATATATGCATGTAAGTTGTTTGTCTTATTAAATGTTTTGTTTGTTACGCTCGCGTATTTCGTCTTTCTATATTCGCATTCAGTGTTAGTGTATCAATGGCTACACTAATGCTAATATTAGTACTCGGTATACTACTGGAAGGCTAAAACACGTTATTCTTCCTAACACTAAATAGCCGGTAAGCTATGATTGGCAGATAAATAATACTGATACAGCTAATAGACCAGACATACTAACTAAAGATTAGAAACAAAAACGACATATCACAGCTATGACAATGCAATCAGATAAAAAATATACCGTAATTCCCTATGTATAATATGCATTTTTTTCTAAAAAAATAATAAGTAAAATTAGGGGTGCGTATTATGCACAGCTACAAATTTTTTTTCAAAAAATTGCCGTTTCATTGGTCAATTTCAGTTGCGAATTGACTACTCACCACAAACATACAACAATTTAACATTTGGCGATTGCGACCCCATAAAGGATGTCAAATAAAATCATATGTACCTAACAATACTTACAAATGTAAAGTAAAATAAGAATTATCATAAAACTAAATTAGAATAATATTATTCTATGGTTAAAACCATTTTTTAAAAATAAGAGTAGGAAACGCTGGCCGTAATGAAATTGAAGAGGTACAATTTATAGGGTTTGATTACCAAACAAGGGGTGCGTATTATGCGTGAGTAGAAGCATTTTCCCACACTTTCAGCACAATTTTAGAGGTGCGTATTATGTGTGAAGGGCGTATTATACATGGGGAATTAAGGTATTTGAAAAATCTTGTTGCATGTACAAGATGTAATAATTGTATACAGGACAGATATTATTAAAAAAAAAAAAAATAAAATAGAGAAAAAAAACAAAAAAAAAAACAAACGCTCAAGTAGTTTGGAAGACATGAAAAATCTGGGAGCGAAGAAGGAAAAAAAATCAGGAGTTCACCGGTTCAGAATTCGAATAGATTTTGTGCACTACGAACTGCAAAGGAACATATAAAACTAATACACCGTGTCAGTTATATAATGAAAACAGAATATTTCACATATGGGGTCTGGATGAACCTACAGTACGGTTTCCGGTATTTCCCGATTGGCTCACACTTTTCACATATATATTTAGACAGGGCAGTGCTATTGCGATACTCCGGCTCAAAGATGTCACCTGATTAGATTATTGCCGTTTCAATTGGCATTCTGTAGAATCAATATATCTCATAGTGGGAAGACTTACAAAATCGGCCGCTACTTTATATATGACTTTATGGGGATGACTGTCACATGTTAATAGAAAATAGCAGTGGTAAGAAAATTGCTCTCCCCACAACGAAACGATGAATGTAAAAACAACTTCTCAAAATCTTCCCTGCTCCAACCTAAACAATCTCTCACTTAAAGCAATGCAATTGTGATGTTGCTAATAACAGGTATCCCCGTGGAAGAAACGAGACAAAATAATGCTTAATTGTCTTGAATTATAATGAAGAAAAAAACAACAGAAAATTAACAACAGAATTATTCATGATTTGTCAGCAGCAGCAGAGGCAGAGGAAGACGAGAAATGAAATTCTGTTGAGAATTGCCGTTCAAGAAACGTGTTATTTTAGTTTTTCAGTCTTCGATGAATGAACTTTAAGCTAACTAGGGTCAGTGACAATCAGCTATCAGCACTTGGCGTAATAATTATCAACAGACGCGGGTAATTTAATTTCGTGGGAGATCGAAACCCCAGATTTGGTTTCTTTCTTTCTTTCCGTTTTTAATTTCATGTATCCGTTTTTCTATCTTTGGTTACAACGCCCATCTTCTTTTTCTTTCTTTCTTCTCGTTTCTTTTATACATTTCACGAGTTCGTTTTCTTTCTGTCCATTTTTTGGTATGACCATTTCTCTTTTGTTTCTTTCTGTCCCATTTTTATTTTCATATGCCCATTTTGTTTGTTTTTATTTGCATTTTTTATTTCCATATGTCCATTTTTCTTTCTTTCTTTCTGTTCATTTTTTTCTTTCTATGCATTTCTTTCTTTGATTCTTTCTTTCTGTCTATTTTTTATTTTCATATCTTCATTTTTCTTTCCTTCTTTCTTTCTTTCTTTCTTTCTTTATTTTTGTCCATTTTTAATTTTCATATAACCCATTTTCCTGCTTTCATTCCTTCTTTATTTCCTTCTGTCCGTTTTTTATGTTCATATGTCCATTTTTCTTTCAAAATTTCTTTCTTTCTGTCGATTTTATATTTTCAAATGTCCATTTTTCTTTCTTTCTTTCTGTTCATTTTTTTCTTTCTATGCATCTCTTTCTTTGATTCTTTCTTTCTGTCTATTTTTTATTTTCATATCTTCATTTTTCTTTCTTTATTTCTGTTACTTTTTTAATTTTATATATCCATTTTTCTTTCTTTCTCTCTTTCTTTCTCTCTTTCTTTCATCATTCTCTCTTTCTTTCTTTCTGTCTTTTTATTTTCATATCTTCATTTTTCTTTCTTTATTTCTGTTACTTTTTTAATTTTATATATCCATTTTTCTTTCTTTCTCTCTTTCTTTCTCTCTTTCTTTCATCATTCTCTCTTTCTTTCTTTCTGTCTTTTTATTTTCATATCTTCATTTTTCTTTCTTTATTTCTGTTACTTTTTTAATTTTATATATCCATTTTTCTTTCTTTCTCTCTTTCTTTCTCTCTTTCTTTCATCATTCTCTCTTTCTTTCTTTCTGTCTTTTTATTTTCATATCTTCATTTTTCTTTCTTTATTTCTGTTACTTTTTTAATTTTATATATCCATTTTTCTTTCTTTCTCTCTTTCTTTCTCTCTTTCTTTCATCATTCTCTCTTTCTTTCTTTCTGTCTTTTTATTTTCATATCTTCATTTTTCTTTCTTTATTTCTGTTACTTTTTTAATTTTATATATCCACTTTTCTTTCTTTCTCTCTTTCTTTCTCTCTTTCTTTCATCATTCTCTCTTTCTTTCTTTCTTTCTTTCTGTCTATTTTTTATTTTCATATCTTCATTTTTCTTTCTTTATTTCTGTTACTTTTTTAATTTTATATATCCACTTTTCTTTCTTTCTCTCTTTTTTTCATCATTCTCTCTTTCTTTCTTTCTGTCTTCTTTTTATTTTCATATCTTCATTTTTCTTTCTTTATTTCTGTTACTTTTTTAATTTTATATATCCACTTTTCTTTCTTTCTCTCTTTCTTTCATCATTCTCTCTTTCTTTCTTTCTGTCTTCTTTTTATTTTCATATCTTCATTTTTCTTTCTTTATTTCTGTTACTTTTTTAATTTTATATATCCATTTTTCTTTCTTTCTCTCTTTCTTTCATCATTCTCTCTTTCTTTCTTTCTGTCTTCTTTTTATTTTCATATCTTCATTTTTCTTTCTTTATTTCTGTTACTTTTTTAATTTTATATATCCACTTTTCTTTCTTTCTCTCTTTCTTTCATCATTCTCTCTTTCTTTCTTTCTGTCTTTTTATTTTCATATCTTCATTTTTCTTTCTTTATTTCTGTTACTTTTTTAATTTTATATATCCATTTTTCTTTCTTTCTCTCTTTCTTTCTCTCTTTCTTTCATCATTCTCTCTTTCTTTCTTTCTTTCTTTCTGTCTATTTTTTATTTTCATATCTTCATTTTTCTTTCTTTATTTCTGTTACTTTTTTAATTTTATATATCCACTTTTCTTTCTTTCTCTCTTTCTTTCATCATTCTCTCTTTCTTTCTTTCTGTCTTCTTTTTATTTTCATATCTTCATTTTTCTTTCTTTATTTCTGTTACTTTTTTAATTTTATATATCCACTTTTCTTTCTTTCTCTCTTTCTCTCTTTCTTTCATCATTCTCTCTTTCTTTCTGTCTTCTTTTTATTTTCATATCTTCATTTTTCTTTCTTTATTTCTGTTACTTTTTTAATTTTATATATCCATTTTTCTTTCTTTCTCTCTTTCTGTCGTTCTTTCATCATTCTCTCTTTCTTTCTGTCTTCTTTTTATTTTCATATCTTCATTTTTCTTTCTTTATTTCTGTTACTTTTTTAATTTTATATATCCACTTTTCTTTCTTTCTCTCTTTCTTTCATCATTCTCTCTTTCTTTCTTTCTGTCTTCTTTTTATTTTCATATCTTCATTTTTCTTTCTTTATTTCTGTTACTTTTTTAATTTTATATATCCACTTTTCTTTCTTTCTCTCTTTCTTTCATCATTCTCTCTTTCTTTCTTTCTGTCTTCTTTTTATTTTCATATCTTCATTTTTCTTTCTTTATTTCTGTTACTTTTTTAATTTTATATATCCATTTTTCTTTCTTTCTCTCTTTCTTTCATCATTCTCTCTTTCTTTCTTTCTGTCTTCTTTTTATTTTCATATCTTCATTTTTCTTTCTTTATTTCTGTTACTTTTTTAATTTTATATATCCACTTTTCTTTCTTTCTCTCTTTCTTTCATCATTCTCTCTTTCTTTCTTTCTGTCTTTTTATTTTCATATCTTCATTTTTCTTTCTTTATTTCTGTTACTTTTTTAATTTTATATATCCATTTTTCTTTCTTTCTCTCTTTCTTTCTCTCTTTCTTTCATCATTCTCTCTTTCTTTCTTTCTTTCTTTCTGTCTATTTTTTATTTTCATATCTTCATTTTTCTTTCTTTATTTCTGTTACTTTTTTAATTTTATATATCCACTTTTCTTTCTTTCTCTCTTTCTTTCTTTCTGTCTTCTTTTTATTTTCATATCTTCATTTTTCTTTCTTTATTTCTGTTACTTTTTTAATTTTATATATCCACTTTTCTTTCTTTCTCTCTTTCTCTCTTTCTTTCATCATTCTCTCTTTCTTTCTGTCTTCTTTTTATTTTCATATCTTCATTTTTCTTTCTTTATTTCTGTTACTTTTTTAATTTTATATATCCATTTTTCTTTCTTTCTCTCTTTCTGTCGTTCTTTCATCATTCTCTCTTTCTTTCTGTCTTCTTTTTATTTTCATATCTTCATTTTTCTTTCTTTATTTCTGTTACTTTTTTAATTTTATATATCCACTTTTCTTTCTTTCTCTCTTTCTTTCATCATTCTCTCTTTCTTTCTTTCTGTCTTCTTTTTATTTTCATATCTTCATTTTTCTTTCTTTATTTCTGTTACTTTTTTAATTTTATATATCCACTTTTCTTTCTTTCTCTCTTTCTTTCATCATTCTCTCTTTCTTTCTTTCTGTCTTCTTTTTATTTTCATATCTTCATTTTTCTTTCTTTATTTCTGTTACTTTTTTAATTTTATATATCCATTTTTCTTTCTTTCTCTCTTTCTTTCATCATTCTCTCTTTCTTTCTTTCTGTCTTCTTTTTATTTTCATATCTTCATTTTTCTTTCTTTATTTCTGTTACTTTTTTAATTTTATATATCCACTTTTCTTTCTTTCTCTCTTTCTCTCTTTCTTTCATCATTCTCTCTTTCTTTCTGTCTTCTTTTTATTTTCATATCTTCATTTTTCTTTCTTTATTTCTGTTACTTTTTTAATTTTATATATCCACTTTTCTTTCTTTCTCTCTTTCTTTTTTTTAATTTTATATATCCACTTTTCTTTCTTTCTCTCTTTCTTTCTCTCTTTCTTTCATCATTCTCTCTTTCTTTCTTTCTGTCTTTCTGTCTATTTTTTATTTTCATATCTTCATTTTTCTTTCTTTATTTCTGTTACTTTTTTAATTTTATATATCCACTTTTCTTTCTTTCTCTCTTTCTTTCATCATTCTCTCTTTCTTTCTTTCTGTTACTTTTTTAATTTTATATATCCACTTTTCTTTCTTTCTCTCTTTCTTTCTCTCTTTCTTTCATCATTCTCTCTTTCTTTCTTTCTTTCTTTCTGTCTATTTTTTATTTTCATATCTTCATTTTTCTTTCTTTATTTCTGTTACTTTTTTAATTTTATATATCCACTTTTCTTTCTTTCTCTCTTTCTTTCATCATTCTCTCTTTCTTTCTTTCTGTCTTCTTTTTATTTTCATATCTTCATTTTTCTTTCTTTATTTCTGTTACTTTTTTAATTTTATATATCCACTTTTCTTTCTTTCTCTCTTTCTTTCATCATTCTCTCTTTCTTTCTTTCTGTCTTTTTATTTTCATATCTTCATTTTTCTTTCTTTATTTCTGTTACTTTTTTAATTTTATATATCCACTTTTCTTTCTTTCTCTCTTTCTTTCTCTCTTTCTTTCATCATTCTCTCTTTCTTTCTTTCTTTCTTTCTGTCTATTTTTTATTTTCATATCTTCATTTTTCTTTCTTTATTTCTGTTACTTTTTTAATTTTATATATCCACTTTTCTTTCTTTCTCTCTTTCTTTCATCATTCTCTCTTTCTTTCTTTCTGTCTTCTTTTTATTTTCATATCTTCATTTTTCTTTCTTTATTTCTGTTACTTTTTTAATTTTATATATCCATTTTTCTTTCTTTCTCTCTTTCTTTCATCATTCTCTCTTTCTTTCTTTCTGTCTTCTTTTTATTTTCATATCTTCATTTTTCTTTCTTTATTTCTGTTACTTTTTTAATTTTATATATCCACTTTTCTTTCTTTCTCTCTTTCTTTCATCATTCTCTCTTTCTTTCTTTCTGTCTTTTTATTTTCATATCTTCATTTTTCTTTCTTTATTTCTGTTACTTTTTTAATTTTATATATCCATTTTTCTTTCTTTCTCTCTTTCTTTCTCTCTTTCTTTCATCATTCTCTCTTTCTTTCTTTCTTTCTTTCTGTCTATTTTTTATTTTCATATCTTCATTTTTCTTTCTTTATTTCTGTTACTTTTTTAATTTTATATATCCACTTTTCTTTCTTTCTCTCTTTCTTTCATCATTCTCTCTTTCTTTCTTTCTGTCTTCTTTTTATTTTCATATCTTCATTTTTCTTTCTTTATTTCTGTTACTTTTTTAATTTTATATATCCACTTTTCTTTCTTTCTCTCTTTCTCTCTTTCTTTCATCATTCTCTCTTTCTTTCTGTCTTCTTTTTATTTTCATATCTTCATTTTTCTTTCTTTATTTCTGTTACTTTTTTAATTTTATATATCCATTTTTCTTTCTTTCTCTCTTTCTGTCTTTCTTTCATCATTCTCTCTTTCTTTCTGTCTTCTTTTTATTTTCATATCTTCATTTTTCTTTCTTTATTTCTGTTACTTTTTTAATTTTATATATCCACTTTTCTTTCTTTCTCTCTTTCTTTCATCATTCTCTCTTTCTTTCTTTCTGTCTTCTTTTTATTTTCATATCTTCATTTTTCTTTCTTTATTTCTGTTACTTTTTTAATTTTATATATCCACTTTTCTTTCTTTCTCTCTTTCTTTCATCATTCTCTCTTTCTTTCTTTCTGTCTTCTTTTTATTTTCATATCTTCATTTTTCTTTCTTTATTTCTGTTACTTTTTTAATTTTATATATCCATTTTTCTTTCTTTCTCTCTTTCTTTCATCATTCTCTCTTTCTTTCTTTCTGTCTTCTTTTTATTTTCATATCTTCATTTTTCTTTCTTTATTTCTGTTACTTTTTTAATTTTATATATCCACTTTTCTTTCTTTCTCTCTTTCTTTCATCATTCTCTCTTTCTTTCTTTCTGTCTTCTTTTTATTTTCATATCTTCATTTTTCTTTCTTTATTTCTGTTACTTTTTTAATTTTATATATCCACTTTTCTTTCTTTCTCTCTTTCTTTCTCTCTTTCTTTCATCATTCTCTCTTTCTTTCTTTCTGTCTTTCTGTCTATTTTTTATTTTCATATCTTCATTTTTCTTTCTTTATTTCTGTTACTTTTTTAATTTTATATATCCACTTTTCTTTCTTTCTCTCTTTCTTTCATCATTCTCTCTTTCTTTCTTTCTGTCTTCTTTTTATTTTCATATCTTCATTTTTCTTTCTTTATTTCTGTTACTTTTTTAATTTTATATATCCACTTTTCTTTCTTTCTCTCTTTCTTTCTCTCTTTCTTTCATCATTCTCTCTTTCTTTCTTTCTTTCTTTCTGTCTATTTTTTATTTTCATATCTTCATTTTTCTTTCTTTATTTCTGTTACTTTTTTAATTTTATATATCCACTTTTCTTTCTTTCTCTCTTTCTTTCATCATTCTCTCTTTCTTTCTTTCTGTCTTCTTTTTATTTTCATATCTTCATTTTTCTTTCTTTATTTCTGTTACTTTTTTAATTTTATATATCCACTTTTCTTTCTTTCTCTCTTTCTTTCATCATTCTCTCTTTCTTTCTTTCTGTCTTTTTATTTTCATATCTTCATTTTTCTTTCTTTATTTCTGTTACTTTTTTAATTTTATATATCCACTTTTCTTTCTTTCTCTCTTTCTTTCTCTCTTTCTTTCATCATTCTCTCTTTCTTTCTTTCTTTCTTTCTGTCTATTTTTTATTTTCATATCTTCATTTTTCTTTCTTTATTTCTGTTACTTTTTTAATTTTATATATCCACTTTTCTTTCTTTCTCTCTTTCTTTCATCATTCTCTCTTTCTTTCTTTCTGTCTTCTTTTTATTTTCATATCTTCATTTTTCTTTCTTTATTTCTGTTACTTTTTTAATTTTATATATCCATTTTTCTTTCTTTCTCTCTTTCTTTCATCATTCTCTCTTTCTTTCTTTCTGTCTTCTTTTTATTTTCATATCTTCATTTTTCTTTCTTTATTTCTGTTACTTTTTTAATTTTATATATCCACTTTTCTTTCTTTCTCTCTTTCTTTCATCATTCTCTCTTTCTTTCTTTCTGTCTTTTTATTTTCATATCTTCATTTTTCTTTCTTTATTTCTGTTACTTTTTTAATTTTATATATCCATTTTTCTTTCTTTCTCTCTTTCTTTCTCTCTTTCTTTCATCATTCTCTCTTTCTTTCTTTCTTTCTTTCTGTCTATTTTTTATTTTCATATCTTCATTTTTCTTTCTTTATTTCTGTTACTTTTTTAATTTTATATATCCACTTTTCTTTCTTTCTCTCTTTCTTTCATCATTCTCTCTTTCTTTCTTTCTGTCTTCTTTTTATTTTCATATCTTCATTTTTCTTTCTTTATTTCTGTTACTTTTTTAATTTTATATATCCACTTTTCTTTCTTTCTCTCTTTCTCTCTTTCTTTCATCATTCTCTCTTTCTTTCTGTCTTCTTTTTATTTTCATATCTTCATTTTTCTTTCTTTATTTCTGTTACTTTTTTAATTTTATATATCCATTTTTCTTTCTTTCTCTCTTTCTGTCTTTCTTTCATCATTCTCTCTTTCTTTCTGTCTTCTTTTTATTTTCATATCTTCATTTTTCTTTCTTTATTTCTGTTACTTTTTTAATTTTATATATCCACTTTTCTTTCTTTCTCTCTTTCTTTCATCATTCTCTCTTTCTTTCTTTCTGTCTTCTTTTTATTTTCATATCTTCATTTTTCTTTCTTTATTTCTGTTACTTTTTTAATTTTATATATCCACTTTTCTTTCTTTCTCTCTTTCTTTCATCATTCTCTCTTTCTTTCTTTCTGTCTTCTTTTTATTTTCATATCTTCATTTTTCTTTCTTTATTTCTGTTACTTTTTTAATTTTATATATCCATTTTTCTTTCTTTCTCTCTTTCTTTCATCATTCTCTCTTTCTTTCTTTCTGTCTTCTTTTTATTTTCATATCTTCATTTTTCTTTCTTTATTTCTGTTACTTTTTTAATTTTATATATCCACTTTTCTTTCTTTCTCTCTTTCTTTCATCATTCTCTCTTTCTTTCTTTCTGTCTTCTTTTTATTTTCATATCTTCATTTTTCTTTCTTTATTTCTGTTACTTTTTTAATTTTATATATCCACTTTTCTTTCTTTCTCTCTTTCTTTCTCTCTTTCTTTCATCATTCTCTCTTTCTTTCTTTCTGTCTTTCTGTCTATTTTTTATTTTCATATCTTCATTTTTCTTTCTTTATTTCTGTTACTTTTTTAATTTTATATATCCACTTTTCTTTCTTTCTCTCTTTCTTTCATCATTCTCTCTTTCTTTCTTTCTGTCTTCTTTTTATTTTCATATCTTCATTTTTCTTTCTTTATTTCTGTTACTTTTTTAATTTTATATATCCACTTTTCTTTCTTTCTCTCTTTCTTTCTCTCTTTCTTTCATCATTCTCTCTTTCTTTCTTTCTGTCTTTCTGTCTATTTTTTATTTTCATATCTTCATTTTTCTTTCTTTATTTCTGTTACTTTTTTAATTTTATATATCCACTTTTCTTTCTTTCTCTCTTTCTTTCATCATTCTCTCTTTCTTTCTTTCTGTCTTCTTTTTATTTTCATATCTTCATTTTTCTTTCTTTATTTCTGTTACTTTTTTAATTTTATATATCCACTTTTCTTTCTTTCTCTCTTTCTTTCTCTCTTTCTTTCATCATTCTCTCTTTCTTTCTTTCTTTCTTTCTGTCTATTTTTTATTTTCATATCTTCATTTTTCTTTCTTTATTTCTGTTACTTTTTTAATTTTATATATCCACTTTTCTTTCTTTCTCTCTTTCTTTCATCATTCTCTCTTTCTTTCTTTCTGTCTTCTTTTTATTTTCATATCTTCATTTTTCTTTCTTTATTTCTGTTACTTTTTTAATTTTATATATCCACTTTTCTTTCTTTCTCTCTTTCTTTCATCATTCTCTCTTTCTTTCTTTCTGTCTTCTTTTTATTTTCATATCTTCATTTTTCTTTCTTTATTTCTGTTACTTTTTTAATTTTATATATCCACTTTTCTTTCTTTCTCTCTTTCTTTCATCATTCTCTCTTTCTTTCTTTCTGTCTTCTTTTTATTTTCATATCTTCATTTTTCTTTCTTTATTTCTGTTACTTTTTTAATTTTATATATCCAATTTTCTTTCTTTCTCTCTTTCTCTCTTTCTTTCATCATTCTCTCTTTCTTTCTTTCTGTCTTCTTTTTATTTTCATATCTTCATTTTTCTTTCTTTATTTCTGTTACTTTTTTAATTTTATATATCCACTTTTCTTTCTTTCTTTCTTTACTTTCTCTCTTTCTGTCATCATTCTATCTTTCTTTCTGTCTTCTTTTTATTTTCATATCTTTCTTTTCTTTCTTTTCTTTTCTTTCTTTCTGTGTATTTTTTTAATTTCTTACTTCCATTTTTCTTTCTGGGCATTATTTATTTACATAGATCCATTTTTTCTTCTTTCTTTCTCTCTTTCTTTCTTTCTTTTTTTAATTTTCATGTACCATTTTCGTGCTTTCTTTCTTTCGTTATCTCTTTCTGTCCATTTTTTTTGTTCATATGTCCATTTTTCTTTCAAACTTTCTTAATTTCTTTCTTTCTATTTCATATTTTCAAATGTCTATTTTTCTTTCTTTCTTTTCATTTTTTATTTTCATATGTCCATTTTTTCTTTCTTTCTTTCTTTCTTTTCATTTTTTTTATTTTCATATGTCCATTTTTATGTCAATTCGTATTTTCCTATGTCCATTTTTTCTTTCTTCCTGTCAATTTTCATATGACTGTTTAATTTTTATCCGTTTGTAATTTCATGTAGCCGCTTTTCTATCTTTGCTTACAAGCGCCCATCTTCTCTTTCTTTCTTTCTTTTCGTTTCTTTTATACATTTCATTAGTTTGTTTTTTTCTCTCTCTTTCATTCTTTCCTTTTGTCTTTCTGTCCAATTTTATTTTCATGTATCTGTTAATTATTTTATCTTCGGCTAGTATCTTCTTTTTGTTTTTCTTCTTGCCTCTTACTCATTTCATGGGCCCGTTGTTCTTTCTTTCTTTCTTTCTTTCTTGCTTGCTTTCTTTCTTTCTTTCTTTCTTTCTTTCTTTCTTTCTTTCTTTCTTGCTTGCTTTCTTTCTTTCTTGCTTTCTTTCTTTCTTTCTTGCTTTCTTTCTTTCTTTCTTTCTTTCTTGCTTTCTTTCTTTCTTTCTTTCTTGCTTTCTTTCTTTCTTTCTTTCTTTCTTGCTTGCTTTCTTGCTTTCTTTCTTTCTTTCTTTCTTTCTTTCTTGCTTGCTTTCTTGCTTTCTTTCTTTCTTTCTTTCTTTCTTGCTTTCTTTCTTTCTTTCTTTCTTTCTTTCTTTCTTTCTTGCTTTCTTTCTTTCTTTCTTTCTTTCTTTCTTGCTTTCTTTCTTTCTTTCTTTCTTTCTTTCTTGCTTGCTTTCTTGCTTTCTTTCTTTCTTTCTTTCTTTCTTGCTTTCTTTCTTGCTTTCTTTCTTTCTTTCTTTCTTTCTTGCTTTCTTTCTTTCTTTCTTTCTTTCTTGCTTGCTTTCTTTCTTGCTTTCTTTCTTTCTTTCTTTCTTGCTTTCTTTCTTTCTTTCTTGCTTTCTTTCTTGCTTTCTTTCTTTCTTGCTTTCTTTCTTTCTTTCTTGCTTTCTTGCTTTCTTTCTTTCTTTCTTTCTTTCTTTCTTGCTTGCTTTCTTTCTTGCTTTCTTTCTTTCTTTCTTTCTTGCTTTCTTTCTTTTTCTTGCTTTCTATGTTGCTTTCTTGCTTATTAGTTTTCTCTCTTTCTTTCTTTCGTCTTTTCTTTCCAGATCAGCGCTTATCTTCAATTCACGTTAAAATATTTAATTTCATTTAGGTCTGGTGTTAATCTACAAAGGTTAAACATTCAGTGAGAATTGAATTAATTACCATCTTCTTCTTTTTCTTTTTCTACTTCCATATGCCATATCCCTTCAGGACGTAGACGAGCATGGCTCTCCACAATTTCATGTCATTTATAGCTCTTAATAAATTGTCTTTTTGTTATCTCTCCTAAACATTGTTCCACCATCCATTTATTCAAGCTCTCTAGGTAGGTTATGCGTTGTTTTCCTATGTCCTTCTTTCCTTCTGTCTCTCCCGTGAGTAACACATTTTCCAAGCCCGCTTTCCTCATAACGTACCATAGAAATTTCAACTGTCTCTTCCTGATGTGACGTATAAGTTTCCTTTTTGTTTCTATTTTCTCTAAAACGCCATCGTTGCTTACATGTTCGGTCCATGCTTCATCTAATAAATTCAGACAATTTAAAACTATTACTTCTTCAATGTACCGTGTCCATTCAGGACGTTGATGATCATCACTCTTCACAATTTCCTGTCTTTTGTAGCGCTTGATAAATTCTGTCTTTGTTATCTCCCCTAAAACACGTTTTGCTCACGTTGCTTCTCGGCCTGAATATTCGAGAAATCTTATTAAAGAGAAAATCCGCCCTCAGATAGGACTCGAACATCCCCCCCCCTCTGCAGGAGAAATCGTCATTAGATTCGACGTTTTTTAAGCGAGTCAAATGTTCTGGCCGCTAAACAAAAATAAATATAATGTTTAAAAAGTAAACGGAGCGTCTACTCAAAAATGTGCATCCACTAAAAATAACATTTAAAGTTAGAAAAATATCTCGGATTAATATATAAAAAAAACATTACTTTTCTCTCTCTCCATATATATATATATATATATATATATATATATATATATATATATATATATATATATATATATATATATATATATATATAATGTTATAAAGTTTAATGTACCTAGTTTTAAGTATAGCTAGAATAACTAATGTGATTTCAGGCATTACTGTAAATCAGTTGCCAAATGTTTTCCGTCAACTGCAAAATCGTATGACTCTTTGTATTGCTAATGATGGAGGACATGTGGAAAGTTAAATAAAATTTCAATAAAACCTTAAAAAAATATACATTTACTTCTTTCTAATCCTTTTTTACAAATTATTTTTATCGCAAATACAAATTAAGTTATAGATTTTTTAAAGTTCACACGAACTTTATGGATACCCTGTATATATATATATATATATATATATATATATATATATATATATATATATATGTTAAGTATGTGTCCTCTTTGTTTCCATTTTCTCTAAAACTTCATCGTTGCTTACATGTTCGGTCCATGGTATTCTCAGCATCCTTATGTAGAGCCAGAATTCTGTTGCTTGAAGTCTTTTCTTAATCTGTGAGGAGGTTGCCCAGTATTCATTGCCATATAGTAAGACTGATACTGCGTAACAGTTCAGTACCAGATTTTCATTTTTTTCAAATGAAATTTTCTTGTTTCTTTATTCTCTGCTTAACTTTTGGAAGACATTTTTCGCTATCCTATCTGGAAAAGCCTTGCTCTGAGATTTTATAACGTGTTCGTGATACCATTGTTCCAAAACACAGTGCCCATCAGGCTCCCCGTGCAGGGTACTGCTTTACTATTCTGGGTGACATCAATATTCTTTTGTTCTCTGACTGATCGTGAACGTAGCTGAAATCTCCTGTGACTATCCTGTTTAGATAGGTTTTCTCCATGACCAGAAATAACAGTTGATGGAATCTGTCAGCATTCTGGGCAGCCATTTTGTATAATTCTTTCATTATTCAAGATACTGTGCTAAATTTCAATTTTTCAAAATTTTCCATACAACAGTTTTTCTGTTAGAATTACATCTTAGGGAATATCAGTATTTTTCACTATATTCTCATTTACAGCAGAAGCTTTCCTGCCACAGTGGAGCTTGTCACTAAGGTCATTTTCTTCCTTACTCTCTTCCTGTCCTAGCTCTTAATAAATTTTGTCTTTTTGTCATTTCAATCAAACCCTGCTCTGCCATCCATTCAATCAAGCTTGTTTCTTCTTGATGTTAAATATGCTTCCTTTTTGTTTCCATTTTCTCTAAAAAATTGTCGCTGAACGCATGTTCGGTCCATGGTATTCTCAGCATCCTTCTGTAGAACCACATTTCTGTTACTTCAGATCTTTTCTTCATCTGCGAGGAGATTGTCCAACATTCACTGTCATATAGGAGGACTGATGTTAAATTAAAGTTCAATACTTTTTCTCTTTGTTTCTAACTAAATTCTTCTATTTCTTAATCATTTGCTTAGATTCTGGAAGGCATCTTTCGCTATCCCAATGCGCATTCGGTTTTCATCGCCTTCGAATTCCAATAAGTTGCCAACTGTTATTCTACGGCAAGACGATCTTAGCATAGTTTAATTTAGTATGGTTCAAAGTCATGGTACCCATCTACTTAATATTCCCGTGTATAAGTTTAATGTCTAGGTACTTGTTTATTTCTAATGGACTCCCAAAGACAATTAGCCGTCTTGCAATCAAATGTGAAATATATTCCTTAAGTTTTTGTCCTCGAAACAGACCATAATATGATGCATCTAAATAAAATAAATAAATAAATCGTAACAGTAATCTCTGTGGGTAATCAAAACCCTAAGATTCAACCCACACAAGTTAGTGATACTTCTGCAGATGACAGAGTCACTACTTTTGAGAAGGACACTCCAACAAAAAAACTACGACCTCATCTCTTTATATGGGATGCAGAGACACTTTACCATTCAGGATAAACCTTCGTTAACGCAGGCACGAGGGCTAACCCCCGTCCCTGCAACGGATGCAAGTGACACTCTCTTCACTAAATCAATCTCTAATATAGGTCACGATGTACATATATACAAAGCACTTCTAATAAGTTCAGGTTTTGAATAAAGTAATCATTCCGTTCATCTGTCAGCTTACTAGCGTTTCTTATGTCTCGCCGGACAGGTTAACCATCTCTCGAAATCAATCCACCCTAGAAATAAAGGAAGCCAGTTCGCGCTATAAGTTCAATGAATATTTGGATAGCGCCTAGCACATTTTAGCACAAGTGCATAATTTGCTGTACAAAGTCTGGTACAAGACGAACAATTTTCGAGCTCCGAACGAAGTTCGAACTTATTATCAGCAGAATACACCAAGCCTGTTCCGAAACCAACGGCCTCTGGGAAATAACATAAATACAATTAAGAGAACGTGTACTTGTTATTGTCGGTATGGGAACGAAACCTTTGCGTTTGATCATATTTGAATGTTTTTGCGCATGCGTGCCAGGTTATTGATTAACAATACCAGCTCTTGTCTTTTTTTGCAGTCGCCATCTTTTTATGCAAATGCAATATCGACAGTATTATGCAGTGCTTGGATGTAAACAAATATAAAGAGGTTTACTGTTTTTTTTATTATTATTATCATTATTATCGTCTGGCTGTATGAATATTCAAGGAGGGCCACGAACAGAAGATAAGGAGCCAACTACGAACACACGCACGAGATGAACTGGCGATGATCTCTTTCTGTTTCTACTCTGAAGCCTCGTTTTCATTTTTTATCATTCAAGTAACTTTTGTCTTCTTCCATCATTATTCGTTTTCCATATTGAATTCCGTTTCTTCTTCTTTTACCGCTTTCTTTTTAAATTACTGCTTCATTTTCCCACTTTTATCTTTGTATATTTTTTTAAATTTTTTCTTCTGATTCTTTATCGCTTCAGTTTTCATTTTTATTTCTTTTTCTTTTCCTATTAAACTCTTTTGTTTTTTTTTTAGTTGGTTTAATTGATTCTTTTAAATATTTAATGTTTTCCTTTTATTTTTTTATTTTTTATTTTTCCTTGTCTTGTCTTACATTCTTCTAAATTCATATAACCCTTTCTTTCTTCCTTTCTTTCTAATTCTTTAATGACGCCTTTTCTTTCTTTTTCCCTTTTTTCTTTTTCCTTGCACAGTCTTTATTTATTCTAAATCCATAGCGCACTTTCTTTCTTTCTTTCTTTCTTTCTTTCTTTCTTTCTTTCTTTCTTTCTTTCTTTCTTTCTTTCTTTCAACCAAAACAGTTCCTTTAACATATCGTTTTTCTTTCTTTCTTTCTTTCTTTCTTTCTTTCTTTCTTTCTTTCTTTCTTTCAACCAAAACAGTTCCTTTAACATATCGTTTTTCTTTCTTTCTTTCTTTCTTTCTTTCTTTCTTTCCAATTAATTCACTTTCCCCCATTCGTTAGCCCTGTTTTACTTCGCAACCTGAGTAACAACATAAATAACAATTACCACAAAATCTCCATTTCCACGTCGTTTTACGAGATTTTACGTTATTTCATGATATTTATTCACACGCCATCTTGACGTGTTTTTTTTTATCCAAAGAAATAGTCAATCGGAATCTGTGGGGGCAAAATAAAAAAAAATGAATATCTGCTCTACTTGTATGATTATCGTATCACATTCTACCCCACTTCATCTGACCTTGTGATATCAAGCTTACCTGCATCAGTCAATGTGGCATACCATTGACGAGACGTCTATGTCATTAGATTTGGCTTTCGGAGACAGTGCTTGTCTCAAAGGAATTACTGCAAAATAAATAGACAACTTATGTCAGAAAGTATATCTATCGATCACTTCTCCTTCCCTCTACCTTTTTCCTCTCTCTCTAGGCACTCTCTCTTTCTAGGTAGTTTCTCTCTCTCTCTCTCTCTGTCCAGACACACACTCTCTCTCTAGGTAGTTTTATCTCTCTCTAGGCAGTCTCTATCTCTCTATAGGTAGTTTCTCTCTCCTTCTCTCTAGGCACTTTCTCTCTTTAAGTAGTTTTTCTCTCTCTCTCTAAGAACACTCTCTCTCTAGGTAGTTTCTTTCTCGCACTCTCTCTCTCTCTCTCTAGGCACTTTCTCTCTCTCTAGGCAGTTTCACTCTTTTTCACACTAGGCACTCTCTCTCTCTCTCTAGGTAGTTTCTCTCTATTTCTTTCTAGGCACTCTCTCTCAAGGTAGTTTTCTCTTTCTTTCTCTTTAGTTACTCTCTCTCTCTCTAGGTAGTTTCTCTCTCTTTCTCTCAAAGCACTCTCTCGCTCTCTATGTAATTTATCTCTTTTTCACTTTGGACACACTCTCTCTAGGTAGTTACATTCTTTTTCTCACTAGGCATTATCTCTCTCTAACTAGTTTCTCTTTTCTCTCGACACTTTCTCTTTCTCTAGGTAGTTTCTCTCTCTTTCTCGTGCCGAGCCAGGAAATTTTTCTCCCCGGAATCGATCCTCCAAGTCTATAAATCGACCATTCGCCCTTGCATGGAGTATTGCTGCCATATATGGTCTGGGGCCCCTGCTGTTTGCCTCAGGGTACTTGATAAGATCCAGAGACAGATATGCAATGTGATTGGCCCTGATCTGTCATCTCGTCTGCAGTCGCTCTCTCACAGACGCGATGTTGCCTCGCTCTGCCTTTTTTACAAGTACTTTCATAGTAATTGCTCCGAGGAGCTGCTTTCGCTTGTCCATAGGCCTCGTGAATTTAAACGTCCTACGAGGCTGGCATCCCGTTCCCACCCCTACACCGTTGAAATTGTTAGATGTAGACGTCTCTTTTACTCCAATAGCTTCATGTCTCGCACATCTCGCCTATGGAACTCCCTTCCCTATTACTGTTTCCCTGACATATACAATCTCCAACGGTTTAAGTGTAGCGTCAATCGACATCTCCAGTTGCCTTGATCTATCCACTTCCCTTCTCCACACCCTTTCATCTTTCATTCCTATCTGCTCTCGCTCCAAATCTTCTGTAACCCCCTTGCCTTGATCGACCCACTGTCTTTCTCTTTCTCCACATCCTCTCCTTTACCACTCCTATCTGCTCTTCCTCCAACCCTTCTATAACCCCATGTTTTCTCCCTCTGTATAGGCACTCTCTCTCTCTCTAGGTAGTTTCTCTCTCTTTCTCTTTAAGCACTGTTTCTCTAGATAGTTTTTTTCTCTTTCTTTCTAGGCACTCTCTAGGTAGTTTCTCTCTTTCTCCAGGCACACACTCTCTCTCTAGGTAGTGTCTCTCTTTCTCCAGGCACACTTTCTCTCTAGGTAGTTTCTCTCTTTCTCTAGGCACACTCTCTCTCTAGGTAGTTTCTCTCTTTCTCTAGGCACTTTCTATCTCTAGGTAGTTTTTCTGCCTTTTTCTCGAAGCACTCTCTCTAGGTAGTTTTTCTTTCTCTCTCTCTAGGCATTCTCTCTCTCTAGGCATTTTCTCTCATTCTCTCAAAGCACTCTCTCGCTCTCTGTGTAATTTCCCTCTTTTTCCCTCTGGGTACACACACACTCTCTCTCTAGGTAGTTTTACTCTCTTTCTCACTAGGCATTCTCTCTCTCTCTAAGTAGTTTCTCTCTTTATACCTAGACTCTCTCTTTCTCGAGGTAGTTTCTCTCTCTTTCTCCCTAGCCGCACACTCTCTTTTTAGGTAGTTTCTCTCACTTTCTCTCTAGGTAGTGTTTTTTTTCTCTCTCTCTCTCTAGGATCCCTCTCTAGGTAGTTTCTCTTTTTCTTTAGGCACTTTCTCACTGTAGGTAGTTTTTCTCTCTTTCTCTCTAGGTACTCTCTATAGGTAGTTTTCTCTCTCTCTCTCTTTAGGCATTCTCTCTCTCTAGGTAGTCTCTCTCTTCTTCCCTTTGGGCACTCGCTCTCTCTCTCTAGGTAGTTTCACTCTCTTTCTCACTAGGCATTCTCTCTCACTTATTAGTTTCTCTCTAGAAACTCTCTCTTTCTCTAGATAGTTTATCTTCCTTTCTCTCTAGGTACTCTCTCTAGGTAGTTTCTCTCTCTCTCTCTCTCTCTATGCATTCTCTCTCTAGATAGTTTCTCTCTCTTTCTCTTTAAGCACTCTCTATCTAAGTAGTGCTTCTCTCTTTCTCTCTACACACTCTCTCTCTCTGGATAGTTTCTCTCTCTTTCTCTCTAGGCACTCCTTCTCTCTCTATATGCATCTCAGAGACGATCGCATTAGATATTTCAAAGGCTTTTGATGTGATGTGACAGAAAATGTTAATCCACAAGTTCTCTCGCCAAGGAATCACTGGATGTGTCTTTTAAATAAAGTCAAAGTGTTTCCTAACGGGTAGATCCCAGAAAGTAGTTGTTAACAGTCAGTTCCCCTAGGCCCAAGCGACCAACGCTGGCCCCCGCCAAGGTTGAATTTTTTGAAAATTTAAGAGAGTGTTCTTTTTTTTTTACTAATATGGAAATTTGAGAATTTTTTTTTGCAGGAGTTTATCAGTCAATGTGGCATGAACTAAATTGTTCAATAAATAGAGTCATGTCTCAGTTGTTATCCAGAAAATTTGCAAGTAGGATCCGTTGTTATATATATATATGTATATATATATATATATATATATATATATATATATATATATATATATATATAAAATATATCTATGTTCTTTCTTTTTATTTATATATATATATATATATATATATAAAATATATATATATATATAAAATATATATATATATATATATATAAAATATATATATATATATATAAAATATATATATATATATAAAATATATATATATATATATAAAATATATATATATATATATATAAAATATATATATATATAAAATATATATATATATATAAAATATATATATATATAATATATATAAAAAATATATATATATATAAAATATATATATATATATATATATATAAAATATATATAAATATAAATATAATATATAAATATATATATATAAAATACATATATATATAAAATATATATATATATATAAAATATATATATATATATATATATATATATATATATATATATAAAATATATATATATATATATATATATGTATATATAAATAAAAAGAAAGAACAGTAAGATATAAAATCCGGTGTTCTTATAGATATTTTTATTTTTACACAATAGTGCTCAATGTAAATTTACAGAGCATTAATATTATAGATTAATTGATTTAAAATATGTTTTTTTCGCTACACAGTGATACCATGTTTCAGAAATGGAAGCTAAAGCCCCTGAATTTAATTTTGTTATTAAACCAAAGACATTAGTTCCATTTCCTCGTCAAGCGAATATATATATATATATATATATATATATATATATATATATATATATATATATATATATATATATATATATGGTAATAAATCAAATCAAATCTACCTAAAACCTATTATGTAAAAAAGGCAGCCGTAACATAGCGTCCCGGAGACTTTTCTATATATATTTGGCAAACTTGTACAACCACCCACCCAAAAATAACAGACTGTCAAAAGGAAGGTTTTTTTTCCCATACTATATATATCAAAATTTTTTTTTTTTTTTTTTTTAAGCGTATCACCCCAAGTAAGGCTGGAGGCCACTATCACGCATGGGGTTATAGAAGGGTTGGAGGAAGAGCAGATAGGAGTGGTAAAGGAGAGGATGTGGAGAAAGAGAAAGACAATGGGTCGATCAAGGCAAGGGGGTTACAGAAGATTTGGAGCGAGAGCAGATAGGAATGAAAGATGAAAGGATGTGGAGAAGGGAAGTGGATAGATCAAGGCAACTGGAGATGTCGATTGACGCTACACTTAAACCGTTGGAGATTGTATTTGTCAGGGAAACAGTAATAGGGAAGGGAGTTCCATATGCGAGATGCGCGAGGCATGAAGCTATTGGAGTAGAAGAGACGTCTACATCTAACAGTTTCAACGGTGAAGGGGTGGGAACGGGATGCCAGTCTCGTGGGACGTTTAAATTCATGAGGCCTAGGGACCAGCGAAAGCAGCTCCTCGGTGCAATTACCGTGAAAGTACTTGTAAAAAAGGCAGAGCGAGGCAACATCGCGTCTGTGAGAGAGCGACTGCAGACGAGATGACAGATCAGGGCCAATCACATTGCATATCCGTCTCTGGATCTTATCAAGAACCATGAGGCAAACAGCAGGGGCCCCAGACCATATATGGCAGAAATACTCCATGCAAGGTCGAATGGTCGATTTATAGACTTGGAGGATCGATTCCGGGGAGAAAAATTTCCTGGCTCGGCACAGGGAACCAACTTTTTTTGCGGTGGATGATGCAACTGACTCGATGTATTTGTTCCATTTCAGATCAGCGGACAGCGTGAGACCGAGCAGCCGCAGAGAGGAGCTCTCGAGAAGTTGGTCTTCAGACATTCTAATGGGATGCAGGGATGGATCCTTGTGGTGGTTAATAGTGAGCAGTTTTGTTTTAGAGGCGTTAAAGTTAACCATCCATTTCTCGCCCCAGTTAACAACCGATTGGAGGTCCTTTTCAATTTGAGCTGCCAGGTTAACTTTGTCAGCATCACTAGATTTGTGTTTGAGGCAGGAGTAAATTGTGGTGTCGTCAGCGTAGATGCCGACTTGGGAGTCTATGGCGTCAGGAAGATCGTTTATAAATATGAGGAACAGATTAGGGCCTGCGTTAGTGGGATAGGAGCTGGAGATGAATCCACTGAGAACGACCTTCAATTCCCGGTTTGACAGGAATGATTGTATCAGGTCAAACAATCGACCTGTGATACCATAACCCTGGAGCTTGCGAAGAAGGCCGGCATTCCAAACTCTATCAAATGCTTTGGAGATGTCAAGGGCCACGGCACGAGCTTCACCGTTATTATGGATAGCTTGGTAGACAAATTCAGTGATGGCCGTAAGCACATCGGCAGTAGATCGGGCAAAGCGGAAACCATACTGCTTGTCTGAGAGCAGATCATGGGATATCAGATGATTAATCACTTCGGTGTTGATAATGGCCTCGAAGACTTTGCCGAAGAGGGGTAGGACGGTAATTGGAAGTGTCGGAGGGGTCACCAGAGTTCTTAATGACAGGAACAATGGTTGAGGACTTCCAGCAGTCAGGAAAACAGGATTCCTTGAGGCAGCGGTTGTATAATTTAGAGAGGGCAGGCGCCAGTTCAGGTGCGCATTTCTTCAGGACAATGGCTGGTATCCCGTCACCACCAGTAGCCTTGTGGTGATCTAAGTTAGAAATAATGCCCAATACCGATGACGGGGTTATGTGCAATCCGTCCAAGAGGGCCTCAGTTCTGGGAGGGAAATCGGGCAAGGGTACCCCGGAAGAGTCTAGCGTAGAATTGGAAGAAAACTTCCGAGCAAAGCATTCGGCCTTGTCGGCAGAGGTGGTCAGGGCCTCAAACTGATTGAACAGGGGAGGAATGGGGGGTTTGTTATTGTTCAGAACGCTCTTGCAGAGGCGCCAATAATCTTTGGAGCCAAATTTGCGGGATGCAATACGTTCCTTCATCCGAGCAGCAAATAGTGACTTGGCATCGTCGAGGATACGCTTACACTCGTTACGGGCAGAGGTAAATAGACGTCTATTGGAGTCGGACATATCACTACGAAAACGGTGGAAGAAGTGGTTCCTATGGGCAATGGCGGCTGAGCAAGCAGCTATGAACCAGGGGGAGGAGCGCGGTTTGACCTTGAATTTCCTGGAGGGGATGAAACCGTCGATTCCAGCTTTAACCCAGGAAGAGAACTCTGAAGCACAATCATGAGTGGGGAGCTTAAATACAGCATCCCAGGGGACCTCGCGGAGGAAGTCACGAAACGAGTCCCAGTCAGCTCGTTGGTAGCAGAATGTGGTTCTGGTGGTAGGAGGCTCCTTGCAGGGAGTGGTGCTGAAGGAGATGCTAACAGACACTACAGCATGATCGGAGTTACCGATAGGACAGAGCTGCTTGGCACTACAAGACTCAGGGATGGAGGTAAAACACAGGTCGAGGAGTGAGGCCTTACCGTCACGGTTGTAGGCAAAACGCGTGGGGAAATCGATTATCTGAGTGAGGGATTGAGAGACTGAAAAGTTGAGAGTATGAATGCCTGCGAGGTCGGTAGTAGCGTTCTTAAGCCACTGGTTGTGATGGGCGTTAAAATCGCCAAATACAAATATATATTAATAATATATATATATATATATATATATATATATATATATATATCAAAATGCTAAAATATATATACTAATATAATACAAATAATATAATAATATAATATAAATAATGTAAATAATATATATAATATATATATATATATATTATATATATATATATATATTAAATAATAATATATATATATTATTGATATATTTCTATATTATTGATATATATATATATATTAGTATTTTGTATTATATTATTGTATTATTATAATACAATAATATAATACAAAATACTAATATATATATATATGTCAATAATATATATATATCAATAATATATATATATATATATATGTGTGTGTGTGTGTGTATATATATATATATATATATATATATATATATATATATATATATATATATATATATATATCTATATATCAAAATTCTATACAATATAAAATACTATACTATATATATAAAAAAGGCAGACAACCGTAACCGCCTTTTCTATATATACAGCGTGTCCATAAAGTTCGTGTGCACTTTAAAAAATTTATAACTTTATTTGTATTTGCGATAGAAATAATTTGTAAAAAAGATTAGAAAGAAGTAAATCTATATTTTTTAAGGTTTTATTGAAATTTTATTTAAGTTTAAGGGTAATACGATTTTGCAGTTCACGGAAAACATTTGCCAACTGATTTACGGTAATGCCTGAAATCACATTAGTTATTTTAGCTATACTTAAAACTAGGTACATTAAACTTTATGACATTTTTTACAGATTATTTCTATCACAAATACAAATAAAGTTATAATTTTTTTAAAGTGCACACGAATTTTATGAACACCTTGTATATATATATATATATATATATATATATATATATATATATATATATATGGTAATAAATCATTCGAAATATGCATAAAACCTATTATGTAGAAAAGGCAGACAGCCGAAACATAACGTGCCTTTTTTTAATATATATTTGGCAAACTTGTACAAAAAAAGAGTGTCAAAAGGATGTTTTTTCCCTTGACACCGCTATTATTTTAACTACCTTCAACCGTCAGCCATGTTTACTGCTTTAAAAAGCGAGGATTAGAATTGTAATAACCCTAAACATATGACGTCTGCGAATTTTTCTGTTATTGAATACTTATAACAAAAAATATTAAACACTTTTTATTTATTGGATTGTTTATTTACAAGAATAATTTTATATTTGCAACATTCTAAAAACTATAACATTTTTATCAAAACTAATGCAATGCAATATTTATCATTTAACAATTTATAAAGAATAAGTATAAAAGCAATTTTATTATTCATAAGTTTAGAAACATTTACTAAATTATTAAGATATGTAAACCAACTATAAGTAAATCCTTATTTACCATTTTATAAAGTTTGAACTTATTGGCAATTAGCCAATGTTTTGCCAACCATTTGAATAAACAATATAATAAATAGATAATCTAAATAAACTATTTAATCAATAAATAATGCTTATTATTTTTGTTGCTAATTCTCAAGAACACAAAAATATGTATTGCCGAGGGAGTGAAAGTAATTAAAATATTTGCGCTGCCAAGGGATAACCGCCTTTTTGACAATCTGTTTTTTGAGGACACCCAGGTGTATATTTGACAAATTATTTTATGGCAATTGTTTTTTATGAACTTTCTTTTTTGGAAACCTAGACTTTATAAATTTAGTCCTAATACTAAATTGTCGGCAAAGATTCATCGTTTTACAGTTGAAATGGCTAAGATGTAACCGTAATTTCTATGCTAGCAGTTCCTTTTCTCGCACTTCTCGCCTGCGGAACTTTCTTCCCGTTCTTTGTTTTCCTGTCGACTAGGATTTTCAAAAATGTAAATGCAACGTCAATCGTCATCTGTCCTTGAATCCTGATCTTTTTTGAATGTCCTTTCACTCCTTAACGTTTTATCAGTGCCTTTCACTCTCAGTAATTACTTGCGGCTTAGTGGCTTTATCGCCTTGCTTAGGATGAAACAATAAAAGAAAGCTGCAAATAAAAAGTAAGAAATAAAGCAATACTTTTCCAAATACGGCTTCTATAGTTCCACTCGAAATAGACTCATCAGGTAGGGGAACAAGTACCCTGTAATAATTCGGGTGGATACTTACTAATTCAAGTATAAATTCGACTAATGTTAACTTACTACTACTACTACTACTACTACTACTACTACTACTAATAATAATAATAATAACAATTTTTATCCTCTAATGGCCCAGTGGCTAAAAGCGTTGGTTGGATCCAGTGACTTGACTCAAAGAGTTTTGAGTTCAATACCTGGATAGTGCAGTGGCGAACAAAAAACTTGGAGAGTTGAGTTAAAGTGAGATAACTAAGACATCCGGAAGAGGTATGACACGTGGAACTAGAACAATCTAACTCGGCGGGTGAAATGAAGGGTTCAGTTCAAAATTTGATCACCTGAAGTAGGCCGGAGCGTACAACGGCTAAAACGTCGTGAATATGGCAAGAAAGATGAGGATAATAGTTCGAACAATGTAAACTGTTTAAATAGTTACAATACCTCATCTCAGAAATTGTTATATGGGAATAAAGTGTCGCTGCCGACACTGTAGTTTGAACGTAGATCGCCAGTGAGCAAACACAGGCGATCCCATTTTGAATAAGTAGATAACGGGATGGTTAAGAAAATGCATATATGGGAATTAGCGTGACGTCTAAACGATCACTATTTCTATTCTATCCTCTATTATTATACGGATCGCTATTCTCATCTTTACACTATTCTCTATACTGATCACTATACGGATTATTATTCGGTGGTTGTTTTCGAGCGAGTATTATCGTGCAGGTACTATTAGTGCGAGTGCTATTCGAAGGCGTCTGACACCAGTATTGTTCAACGGCGTTACTATAGTTGTATCTGCGATTATAAAGTCTCTACTACAACGAGCATTCAGTCAATTATGTGAAAATATCCAAATAAAACAGACAAGAAACAAAAGAAAATGGAATGTATTAGCAACCTGGTCTCCCCTATTTACAAACGTAATTACTTTACTATGTTATAAGGAATGCTTCATTACTGGCGTCGAATAATTCGTACTTTTAACAACGGAATGTTTGCTTGTTAACTAACATAGATAAGGCTGCACGTGTCTTATATGAAACAATAGCATTATATCGGAATTCTTATATGAAACAATAGCATTATATCGGAATAAAGTGTCGCTGTTGACATTACAAAAGTGGCAACAAGTGTTCGTTGACATCACAAAAGAAATATAGACAGAAACAATATTTTTCAACAGTCAAGAGAAGCGCGCGATTGAAGAAATGAAAAAGAAAAAACACAGCGTTTGACACTATTTATAATAACAGAACAGTAAGAGAGGGAGAAGAAGCTTGGTATAGACCAACTCCTGGAGGTGTTATTGAAAATGAGAAGTACACAATTTTGCGATGTCATGATCCAGTGTGATCATCAAGAATTGCACAGAAAATAAGACCTTGTTGTGGCAGAAAAAAAGAAGAAGAAAGAACATGCATTATCAGAGATATTGCATGTCCCGCAGACACTAGAATAACCGAGAATGAGGAAGAAAAAGAGGAAACCTAAGATAGTTTCAAATGGGAAGTATATAAATCGTGACCGTTGAACAGAGTGGAAATTATCCCAATTATTGTTGCTTCTCTGGGCACCGTAAATACTGAACTTCCGAGGTGAGCGGAGAGGTGGGGGGGTCAATATCAAGTTTGAACGCTTACAAAAGATTGCTGTCTTTGGGACCCGTTGTATACTCAGAAGAATTCTCGAATTGTGCCGAAAATAATTCCACCTTAGTCAACTGGTTATGGAAAATTTATACTTTGGTTTCATCTCCAACAAAATATGTTACGTTTGCAGATCATCATCATAATAATACTCTTCTATGTGCCGTATCTGTTCAGGATTTGGGCCATCATGGCTCTCTACAACTTCCTAGCCTTTATAACTTTTAGCAGTGTTTGTCTTTTTACTATCCCCCACTCTCTGCTCTGATATCAGTATACACAGGCTTATTAGGCAGGTGATTATGGCTCTCCACAACTTCCTATTCTTTGTGGCTCTGAGCAGTTTTTGTCTTTTTACTACCCCTCCCACTCCTTGCTCTGGAATCTATTTATACAGGTGTGTTAGGTAGGTAATCATGACTCTCCACAACTTCCTATCTTTTGTAGCTCTTAGCAATGTTTGCCTTTTTACTACTCCTCCCACTCGCTACTTTGACATCCATTTACATAGGCTTGTTAGGTAGGTGATCATAGGTCTCCACAACTTCCTATCCTTTGTAACAATGTCTGTCTTTTTACTACCCTTCCCACTATCTATTCTGATATCCATCTACACAGGCTTGTTAGGCAGATGGTCATGGTTCTCCACAACTTCCTATTCTTTGTAGCTCTGAACAATTTTGTCTCTTTACTATACCTCCCACTCTCTGCTCTGATATACATTTACACAAGCGTATTTGTTAGGTTACTCTCTGTTTCCCAACTGTCCCTTTAAACTTCGGTACGTCCTGTGAGTGTCAAATTTTCCAAACCTTTTCTCTCATTATGTGTTTTACAAATTTTAGATGTTTCTTTCTGATTCTAAGTCTAATATTATTACTAATAAAGACAGATTTCCATATTAACTAAACCAACAGGGGTTCAGATGTTGTAAAATCCACAAACCCAACCCTACTATTTGTGCAGATAAAATACTAATAGGAAAGTATCTTTTCCAAGTGCATCTTGATTTTTTTGTCGTCAATTATCGTGGAATACCAGTGACAAAAGTTCTTGCTAAGATATCAGGTGATAGGATAGGGTTATGTTGATTCATGCCTTTTCCAATAATATTAGGCCAAAGTGAACATAAACAGACTAAAGCGGGATTTGAACTCTCTTCGCCATTTCTGCTGCCCAGGTTGATAACCGTTATCTCATCTCACGATTCCTCTCTTTAATGTCTTTCTGCCCATTTTCTCTCATTCTTTCTTCTTTTTATTATCTTGCTTAACTTTCTTTCTATCTTTCCTCAACTCCCCATTACACTTTTTTTTATCTATTTCTTTTATATTCTTCCCTTTTCTTTGTTTTGTTTCCTTTCTTTATGAAGCAACGTGTGTGCAAACTCTCATCTGTTTGTAGATGCATACACGCATGCGCACATATGCTTGAAACAATTGACAATGCACGAATGTTTTCTTTGTCGAAAAAAATATAAGCTTAGTTGAGAAAATAATAGCTTTCTTTAATGGCTTTTTGTTGGCAAATAAAAAAAAAAGCAAAAATTACAAGCGGATCATTTTTTTAAAGTTTAGAACTAATGAATATTTCAATCCAGAACACTGAAACTATTTTTTTTCTTTGCAAACAACCATCGTGTTGTACAAACTAAAACGAACTGATTGCTGACAGCAAAAAGTTGACTAAAAGAGACGCCTCGAGACTTGAATTATTTCATGGAAAATGATAATTACAACAATTTGCTGTTTTTCTTTGAAGGAAAATTTTCTTTCAAAGAAAATTTAATGGCAGTAGAAATTTACGTGTGACATGAAAGAGCTACAGCTATCGTCGGCACAACGACTACTGATCGAAATTCAATGGTCGATTAGCTATAATCGATTAACTTATATCGATTAACTATAGTTTTTTTTCTAAATTGTTTTCAAAGGCCCGCTGGTAGTTTTGAAACGCGAATACTGCATGTTCAGTCAGTGAAGAGATATTCATCACTATTTTTTTATATATTAAAGATACACGCAAGCAACACGACCAGCAAACGATTTCACAGCTTTTTGTTGCAATTTAAAAACTATGAGCTCTTCAAATACTTTGTTATATTCGAAAACAACACTTTCTCAAAAGTTCTCGGCCTTTGCTTATGAATTAATACAATGAAATCTCATTGTCCAGTTTTTTAAAAATGTTCTTTAATTGTTTGGAATACCAGATAAGTTTGATTAATTTGGGAGGCATATTAGAACTTATATTAGGAGCAAACCTCCTGCATATAGTATTCTGGCTATATGAGCACTGGTAAAAATGGGTGCTGAAAGCATTAGGTTTATAATACCCAGAAATGCATATACAGATGTCCTCAAGGAACCTTGGCACAGTGGATAAAGGCAAGAACCCAAAGAGTGTGAATTTTATACCCGGTTAAGGCAGTGGAGAACTTGGAGATGGGAATTAACAGGAGATAACTGATAACTGACATCCATTAAACATAGAACTAGAACAGTCGACCCCAGTGAGCGAAATAAAGGGTTCAGTTCGACGTTAAACATAGTGTAGGCACCCTAGATCTTTCAGTATGACTAAGATAGTTTACACTATTTACATTGTTCGGCCTGTTGTCCTCATCTTTATTGTCATATTCACAATGTTTCTGTCGTTGTATGCTCCGGCCTTCTTCATGTGATATACGTTGGAATTTAGGACTGAACTCTTTATTTAGTCCACGGGGGGTACTTTGTGACATGCATTTTCTGGATATTTCACTTTCAGTTATGTCCTTTTAGTAGCTCAACTCTCCAAGTTTTTTCACCTTTGCTGTGACCAGGTATTGAAGTCATAACTCCTTGGGTCAAGTCACTGGGCTATGTGTCCTTGAGATAAAGGGTTCAGTTCGACATTCCAACCACCTGAAGAAAGCCGGAGCGTACAATGGCCGAAACGTTGTAATAAATATGGCGACAAAGATGAGGACAAGAGTCCGAATAATGTAAATAATGAATTAGAAGTTCTATCAAGAATCATTATTGATGGCCACAGTTTTAACAGCATGGGATAAGGTTAAGGCAGTGGATAATTTTCAGAGGGAAAAATTAACAGGAGATAACTGATAACTGACATCCATTAAACATGGTACGTTAGACTAGAACAGAGTACCCCAGTCAGCGAAATAAATGGTTCAGTTCGATATTCCAACAACCTGAAGAAGGCCTGAGCGTACAACAGCCGAAACGTTGTAATAAATATGGCGACAAAGATGAGGACAAGAGTCCGAATAATGTAAATAGTGAATTAGAAGTTCTATCAAGAATCATTATTGATGGCCACAATCTTAACAGCATAAGATATGCAGATGACACAGTGTTGATAGCAGACACAGAAAGGAAACTACAAAAATTCCAAACAGACGTTGGTGAAAGACATCGAGAAGAAAGGACTAGGGAGATAATATAGAAAATGTCCAAGAGACGAACTACAATTTGAAATCATGCAAACCGTAGGCTCGTTGGAATAGCAAAAGAGGCCTTCCAGAAGCTAAGCGAAGGAATATGAAAATTACGCTAGATACTGAAATTACATGCAATATGGGGCCTCCTATATGACATCGAATGCTGGACAATCTCCTCACAGATGAAGAAGAAACGTGAGGCAGCGCAAATGTGGTTCTATAGAAGCATACCGAGAATATCATGGACTTGACATGTGACCAATGGCGAATTCCTGGAAAAAATGGAAGCGAAAAGGACACTTCTGCTTAAAATCAGCAAGAAACAGTTGACATTTCTAGGGCATATAATGGGGAAAGCGGGCTTGGAAAAGTTGACACTCACAGGATATGCTGAAGGCAAGAGGAATAGAAGAAAGCAGAGAGTAACCTATATAACAAGCTTGGGTAAATGAGTGACAGCACAGAGATTAGCAGGGATAGTACAAAGACAAAACTTATTAAGAAAGTCAAGGGACAGGATGTTATGGAAAGCCATGATCGACACATAGAAGTTTAGAAGGACGGCCTAATGGTGAAGTATACTGTATTTCTTTTTAATTTCACCTTGAGCGAGTCAATAAAGCTATTAAGACACAAAGGGTTACTGGGTGTTAGTGAATAAACCTCAGGTATTCTCTGTTAGTGTTGAACAAACACGAATATGCTTGGTCAAGCAATTATAACGGGGATTGGCTAGATATAGATGTTTTGCCATTTCTTTTGCTCGCTCTGGTATTATTCTGATCATAAAAATCACATTTCTTGTTCCAGTGTTACGCTTTATGCCCAGTTTCAGATTTATTTCTGTTAGGATATCTATTTATTAGAGTTCCAGTGATAAGTTTATTTTTCAATGTTATCTCCTCTTAGGACATTAACAATAATGGTTCTCGATAGATTCCTTTTCTTTAATTTTTGAAAAATAATTTCAGCTCAAGCAAGGCAATAAAGCTACTAAGACGCAAGGGGGGGTGATTAATGAGTGTTATAGAATATGATAAAAACTACTATTAAGGAGAGAGAACAAGAAGAAAGATTAAGACAACAGAATATAACGATTAGCATTGCATTTAATTTCCCCCCAAGGAAGACACTAAAGCCACTAAGACGCAAGGGGGCGGGGTTACAGAGTGTTAGAGAATATGAGAAAAACTACTATTAAGGAGAGAGAACAATAAAAGAACAAGAATTATGAAGACAGAATATAACGATTGACAAAGCATTTAAATTTCTCCCCAAACAAGGCATTAAAGCCACTAAGACGCAAAGGAGTTACTGAGTGTTAGAGAATATACTATTAAGGAGAGAGAACAAGAAGAAAAATTAAGACGACAGAATATAACGATTGACATTGCATTTAAATTTTCCCCCAAGCAAGGCACTAGAGCCACTAAGACGCAAAAGGGTTACTGAGTGTTACAGAATGAGAAAAACTACTATTAAGGAGAAAGGGCAATAAAAGAACAAGAATTTAGAAGACAGAAGATAACAATTGACATTGCATTTAAATTTTCCCCCAAGCAAGGCACTAGAGCCACTAAGACGCAAAAGGGTTACTGGGTGTTAGTGAATATGAGAAAAACACATTAAAGAGGGAGGGCAATAAAAGTACAGGTATTAAGAAAACAGAAGATAACGATTGACATTGCATTTACATTTTTGAAAATCAAAGTTGGCTGGAAAGCAAGAAGCCGGAAGAGAGTTCCACAAGCGAGAAGTGAAAGAGAAGAAACTGTTAGCATAAACAAGCTTTTTAGGTAGGTTGCTCACTCTTCCCCTCTGTCATTTTCCTTCTTCCACATTATGTCGTAGAAATATCAACTGCCTCTTTTCGATTCTAAATATAAGTATCGTTTTGTTGTGGATTCCGGGGATGGAATCCTGCACAAATAAATAAATAAATAACGCCAGTAATTGAAATAGGAAAATATGTGTATTGAATGTAAGAATACAAACTTGAAATGAAGATTAGTAGTCCAGGAATACGGGTTAGTAGAAAGTATATGTACAAGTCTCTGTAAGTGAAGCCGTAATTATCTCTCTCTCTCTCTCTCTCTCTCTCTCTGTGGACTCTACGTATCTCAACCTTATCTTAACGTATCTCTTTGTGAACACCCTGTGTACTCTACGTATCTCCACTCTGTCAGAATAAGTATGCTTTAGACGAGTCCATCTTGTGTAAAAGGGGAGAGCCCCACAACACTTTTTTTGCGTAACTTTTCCTTAAATCTTCCTCGTTACTCACATGTTCAATCTATGACATTCTCAGCATCCTTCCGTAGAACCCCATTTCTGTTGCTTCAGCTGCTTTATTCGTCTGTTAGGAGATTGTCCAGCCTTCACAGTCATAGAGTAGAATCGATATTACATAACCGTTCAGTACACTTTTCTTTGTTTCTAACGAAATTTTCCTGTTTCTTAATACTTTGCTTAGATTTCGGCAAGCTTCTTTCGCTATTCCAATACATACTACGGATTTCGGTGTCACATTATCCGTCCTCTGTTAAAACACAAATATTTAAATTTTCGTACTTTCTCCATCTTGGCATCTCCAATTCGTGATTAGTAACTTAGGCTGTCACTCTTGTTGATCTAATGCCTATAATATAATCATAAGAAATATAGTAACAGTAGAAGCACTAAATAAACATTGTATTTAGTGAGCGCCAAATTAACCCTAAAGTAACTCTCACTCTTCCGAGTTTTCCTCTTTCGAACTGTGTGACATGAACTTTCCACACTGAAGCTAAAATGGCTGTGAACGCTTCACGCTAAAACACACGAACTCTTGTTTTAAACTTTCCTTTTGATGATTTTTGTTTAATAACTGTTACATTACAAATCAACTGGTTAGTTATTTTGTGCACGTACTCTTTTTACCAGCATTATTTCATGTACTATACAATGTTCCCGTAAGAAATCTTATACATTTAATTATTGGAGTAGCCAAATCACTAAACTGGCAAACACATTCTTCTGCCATGTCTTCTCACAGTTGATGTTTAGTCCTTTCTCCCCGCTTTGTCTTGTCCCTTTCTAATGACAATATACAGTTTTTACGCCAGTTCGATTTACGTTTAACTACTCTGATCATGGAAGGAAAAAAAATAAATGACTTGAGGATCATTAGACAATGTTTTGCATGTTCGACATTTTTCAGGAACTTTTTTTTTTTTTAATTCAGTGCGTATTAAGAATAACCTCTGGCACTCACAGTATTCACTTCACTTTCATCAAAATTCCACAATGTAAAACAAAATAGTTTATCGCGAAACAAAGATAGATGTATATAAATTGTGGAAGTAGAACGTTTTTAACTCGTTGAGCTTTACAAAGTGGTACTTACTTGGTTAATCCAATTTTCGTACAAATCGATATTAACGAAACTTCCAGAAAGAGAGAACTCGCTTGCAGAATTACAAAGCTAACCGTCACGTAATCTTTTTCGTTCTTCAGGGTTACATGCACTTCGTACTATAGCCCTGGGGGAAAGGAACAAAACTATTTCTTTTCCCACTAACTGTTGATAAATAATAGACAGGGCTTCATTTTTCGTACTTTACTAAAGCTATTTTTAAAAATGCCATGTCTTTTTAGAACTTACAATGTACACTTCTTTGTTCTTTGTTATTTCTTAATTCCGATGATAGATTGATGGATTATTTATGGTTTATCAACCCTTTGCAAGTTATTTATAGCCAAGAACACATTTTCGATTGTAAGAATATTTCTATTTCTTTTGGAGTGAATATTGCATTAACAGGGTTTTTTTTTAAGGTAACAACGAATTTTACAGATAAAATTCCTACTTTTTAACCCATAACTTGGGGGAAAGATGTGTTTCACACCTTTCCCAAGCGTATTTGCACGTAAGTGAATATAACGAACTCGACTGGAATTCGAACTTGGATCTCTGATTTCTAATGCCGAGCCGCTACCCTCACATCCCATTAATTATAAGAGGGTTCCCGTTCGCTTCAAACCGATTTTGAATTCAGAAGAAACCTTTTAAATTCAGAATCGTCCTCCTATACCGGCTGTCAAACAAGGCCCAGTCGTACCTGCTATTTAACCCATAAGATGGAGAGAAGAGATGAATTTATGACTTTCCCAACGTTATTAGTTCGAAAATGACCGCATCAGACGAAGTTGGTACTTGAACCTTGTTCGCCGATTTTGCTTTCCGCGTCGGTAATAATAATAATGGTCGCTCGCTCGTATCCGAGAATGCCTATCTACTAGGGCGGCTAACCAATCCCTGTTGCAAAGGCCTGTTCAGGCGCATTTGTGCTTGTTCAACACCCACAGAGCCCACCTGTGGTTTATACAGCAACTAGTTCCATTTTCTGGGACAGTGCGCATTATATGGCGTGTCCAACAGCCTGAACAAGTCCGGCACACTCAAACCCTCGGTCACGATGACTTGTTCCTTCTATAGCTCCCAAATAGCCCCGTCTACCCAATTTTGCTAGCAAACATTTAACTTTTCAGGCACTTTCCAAAGGTGTCGCACGTTCCCCAGACCGATAAAATCTAAAGGTCACCATCCTGACATCAACCCTGGTGAGATTCGAACGAGTTTACTCCTCGACTACGTGACCATAACGTGTCGTTAACCGATTACGTTACACACTCATCCGTACTATGGTTTGTACATAACTATGAATAGAAAGATATTTTGAAGAAAGTAATTCCTAACATGATTTATGTTGATTATGGGCTTCCGTACACCTTTAATATGATTGTTTGCTTCGGGTTAGGGGCCATGAATTCGGTGTTGCTGGCAAGGGCGAAGTGTAAATTGGAAATTAGCTGACTGTAAAAGGGGCAGAGGCGATGATTATCTGCAGGAAAAGGGAGATAATCCAATCGGAAGCAGAAAGAAAGCTTTGATGTGCCGTGTTAAGCCGTAGAAAGCAATGGAAGAAAGAAAGAAAATCCGAAAAGGAAGACGGAGAAAGTTACAAACGCAAATGAACGAGAAGATGGCGGCAGACGATTGCTTTGTGATAGAAATTAAATGACTAAACAAAATGAGAAAAGAAAACGAAAGAAAACGTTGAGAATAAGATGTACAAGGAGAAAACAAAATGGCGTCAGTTCGGAAAGGGATTAATGAAATAAGCAGTGGAATTTTTTAAGGAATAAACGGAGGAAGAATGGCGAGCGAAAATGCAAATATAAGAATGAAAAAGGAAGAAATACAGAAAGAAAAAATAAGTATGAAGGAAGAAAATCATACCAGGAATAAGAAGGAGGAATAAAAGAAAGAAAGAAAAGAGTAAAACGAAAGAAAGAAAAGTGACGAGGAAGAAAGGATGGAAGGAAGGAAGGAAGTAATAAGATAGAAAGATAGAAAGATAGAAAGAAAGAAACTAGGAAGGATGTGATAAATAACAATGAAACAAAGAATACAAACAGAAAGAAAAAAGTGACGAGAAAGATAGAAGTGAAAAGAAAGAAAAAAAGAAAAGTAAAGAGGAAGGAAAGAAGGAAGGAAGGAAGGAAGGAAGAAAGGAAGGAAGAAAGAAAGAAAGGAAGGAAGGAAGGAAGGAAGGAAGAAAGGAAGGAAGAAAGAAAGAAAGGAAGGAAGGAAGGAAGGAAGGAAGGAAGGAAGGAAGGAAGAAAGGAAGGAAGGAAGGAAGGAAGGAAGGAAGGAAGAAAGGAAGGAAGGAAGGAAGGAAAGAAGGAAGGAAGGAAGGAAGGAAGGAAGGAAGGAAGGAAGAAAGGAAGGAAGGAAGGAAAGAAGGAAGGAAGGAAGGAAGGAAGGAAAGAAGGAAGGAAGGAAGGAAGGAAGGAAGGAAGGAAGAAAGGAAGGAAGGAAGGAAGGAAGGAAGAAAGGAAGGAAGGAAGGAAGGAAGGAAGAAAGAAAGGAAGGAAGGAAGGAAGGAAGAAAGGAAGGAAGAAAGGAAGGAAGGAAGGAAGGAAGAAAGGAAGGAAGGAAGGAAGGAAGGAAGGAAGAAAGAAAGGAAGGAAGGAAGGAAGGAAGAAAGGAAGAAAGAAAGAAAGGAAGGAAGGAAGGAAGGAAGGAAGGAAGAAAGAAAGGAAGGAAGGAAGGAAGGAAGAAAGGAAGGAAGGAAGGAAGAAAGGAAGGAAGAAAGGAAGGAAGGAAGGAAGGAAGGAAGGAAGGAAGGAAGAAAGGAAGGAAGGAAGGAAGGAAGGAAGGAAGAAAGGAAGGAAGAAAGGAAGGAAGGAAGGAAGGAAAGAAGGAAGGAAGGAAGGAAGGAAGGAAGGAAGAAAGGAAGGAAGGAAGGAAGGAAGGAAGAAAGGAAGGAAGGAAGGAAGGAAAGAAGGAAGGAAGGAAGGAAGGAAGGAAGGAAGGAAAGAAGGAAGGAAGGAAGGAAGGAAGGAAAGAAGGAAGGAAGGAAGGAAAGAAGGAAGGAAGGAAGGAAGGAAGGAAGAAAGAAAGAAAGAAAGGAACGAAGGAAGGAAGGAAGGAAGAAAGAAAGAAAGGAAGGAAGGAAGGAAGGAAGAAAGAAAGAAAGGAAGGAAGGAAGGAAGGAAGGAAGAAAGAAAGAAAGGAAGGAAGGAAGGAAGGAAGGAAGGAAGAAAGAAAGAAAGGAAGGAAGGAAGGAAGGAAGGAAGGAAAGAAGGAAGGAAGGAAGGAAGGAAGAAAGGAAGGAAGGAAACTGTTGGGAAAGAGAAATCAGCCAACTTAATTTGAATTCTGACAGAGTTTTCTTTTTAAACATTTCACTCAAAGCAAGGCAATAAAGCCATGAAAACGCAAAAGGTTACTGAGTGTGAATGAAATATGAGAAAAAGAAAAAAAAACATCATTAAGGAGAGAGGACAATAAAAGAACAGGAATTAAGGCAGGAGATAACGATTGGCATTGCATTTAAATGTTTGCAGATCAAAGTTCACTGGAAAGCAAGAAGCCGGAAGTAGAGTTCCACAATCGAGAAGTGCGAGAGCAGAAACTGTTAACATAGCAATTACGGTTACATCTAACAATTTCAACTGTAAAATGATGAAACCTAACTGCCAATCTAGTACTGCGCTTAACATCGCGGTACCATAGAATAAAGATTACGTTTATCACAGTCACCTTCGTACACCTCTAGGGAAAATATGGCCTAGATTTTTCTTCCAATTATGGGTTAATAGCAAAGTAGACTGGGTATTGTAGCCTTAGTTGGTAACCAATCTAGACGGAAAACTCTGAATTAAAAACTGTGGAGGGCTACTTGGGCACCTCCTGGTACGTTATGCATTATTTCTCTGTCAGCAATTTTCCCTATAAATGTGCTGTTTCTAACTAAGCTTCTTTTAAAGACTTCACCGTCTAAGTAGGGCAATAAAAGCCACTAGGATGCAAGGGGTTACTGAGAGTGAAAGAAACAGAAAGGGCAACAAAAGAACTGGATTCAAGGAGACATAAGATGAAGATTGACATTGCATTTAAATGTTTGATGATATTAGTTAACAGGGAAGCAGGAAGACGGACGCGAGTTTCACAGGTGGGAAGTGCGGGAGTAGAAACGATTAGCATAGAACGTATGGTTACAAATAGCAACAGAGAAAGGATGAGACCTAACTGTCAATCTAGTACTACACTTAAATTCGTGAAGATGAGGTACCGGTAGCTCATCATTATAGAAGAGGCACAAGGAAACGACATTAGGGTGGTGGGATAGTGATTGACTCCGAGATGCCAGGTCAAGACCGTTAACACTGACGATTCTTCTTTAGATCTCATCATTAATCTTTATAATAAAACCGTATGCGTGGGTAGTCCGACCGGTCAGTTCTAAACTCGAAATCGACAGATGAGTCCACACTATAAAGGGTGTTTATATAAGGATGTTTCATTAAGACGGATCAAAGTCAGCAATAAATAAATCAGTGTTATTAGTGAAAATTTATTTATTTCTCTATTGGAAAATGTTATTTAAGTCATGGCAATTATGTGTGAAAAATAATATCGCCCAAATGTCCGCCAAATCTGAAAGAAAACGAAAAAAATCATTAGACGCTTAAACTTAATCCACATTTAAATTCGGTCCAAGTTATTGGAACACCTTTTATATATACATATATATTCATTACTTCAAACGTTATTTTAAATGGATATTCATATTTGAGTAGACGTTCCGTTTATTTTAAACAGTGTCTATTTTGTCTACCGGCTTGCGCATTAAACTAATAAATGTACCGGTGGGCAGATTTTCTTTATTAGGTTATCTCCGAGTAGATTTCGTCTGGTAAGGGAGCATACTATTGAGTACTGGGCTGTCAAGATTATGCTTGCATTTTTAATTTTTATAATCATTTCACCTCAAGTAAGGCGATAATGCCGCTAAGATGCAATGGGTTATTGAGACTGAAAAAGAATGAGAAGACTTTAATGAGAAGAATGGACAAAAAGAAAAGAGAAAGACAGAAGAAATGCGATTGAAATTGCATTTTCATTTTTGAAGGACGTTGGTAGAAAGGACGCAAAAAACTGGAAGAGAGTACCACAGGCGAGAAGTAAGAAAATAAACTATTAGAATATAACTTATAGCTACAGTGGGAAAGTGGCTGAAGTCTAGATGACAGGTCAGGCCTGATAACATCACAGACCTTTCTTTGGATATTTTTGAGAATTGAGAGATACATAGCAGAGACACCAGACTCAACGTGGCAGCAATATTCAATGCACGGACGAATGGTATATTTATCAATGGGCAAGATGAATTCTGTCAAGAAAAATTCTTGCGCCAACTTTCCGTGCCTCAGACCTAGCAATTGATTTAATATAATCACACCTCTTCATTCCAGTAGACAAGAAGACTCGGAGATTTGCTCTCCTGGACGTTAGCATCGGCCATGCTAACAGAAGCTACAAATGGTTCTCTGTGACGATTATATAGTTTACTGATGCCTTCTGTTTATTTACAGAAATATTCCGCTGACCACTCAACGAATTGTTACACTTAGTTACGAAAGTTGACCATTTCGACAATATACCAATATATTCACAACCTAGTCGTGGCGCCTGGCTCAACGCACTGCCCTCTTCATCTACCGGTACCCTTCTAGATGATGACTGCACTCGGGTTGGAGTCGCCATCCGTCTTGGACTCAAATTATGTGAGGGTCACAGATGCAGATGTGGAGCTTCCATTGATGTGTCCGGTTTGCATCCTCTCTCCTTTCGTCGTAGTGCCGGCCGCTTTCCACGGCATGCAGCAATTACCGACATCATCAAAAGAGGTTTGGATGCAGCTGGGTTCCCTTCCCAAATCGAACCTGTAGGCCTCGATTGTGGTGATGGAAAGCTGCCGGATGGCATTACCATCTTCACTTTTAAAATGGGTAAGTCGTTGATTTGGGATGCGACCTGTGCAGATACATTTTCGGCCGGTAATTTGATCAGGTCCGCGGTTTAGCCGGGGTTCTTCGCCCGAGACGCAGATAAAAAAATATCTAAATATTCTTCTCTTGCTGATAGATTTTATTTTTACTCCTGTGGCAGTGGAGACTTCAGGGGTTATTGGCCCTCGTTCGATGGCGTTCCTTCGGAGGATTGGCGCGATTGCGTCTCGATTAAGGAACGAGCCTCGCGAAACGAAGTGGCTCTTGCAGCGTGTCTCACTGGCGACGGTTCGAGGTAATGCTTTCTCCATCATAGCGGCTGGCAGAGGATAGAAAAATTGTTTATAGTTACGTTGTTCTGGAATTGTTATCATTGGTCGACTGAACTTGCTTTGTTTCAATGACTTTTGTTTTGTTATTATTAGTTATTTAATTTATTTCTGACGAAAGATCGGGGCTGATCTGAAATATCAAATATATCAAGTAACCGACAGATAAAGTGAGTGATGCTGTTATACAGTTTTCAGATAGTTCTCACGAGAATTACCGAGAATCAACGAGACCCGCCACAAATTGGTATATAACATTGGCGACGGAGAACATCAAATCTTCAACAGGCAGTAAAGGTCTTGCAATAGGCTTTGTGTGGGATCAAGCATATTACTCTATCAGTTGTATATCGGATTAACTTCTTAAACGTAGTGTAGGCATCATAGATCTTTCAGTATGGATAAGATAGTTAACACTATTTACATTGTTCGGCTTGTTGTCCTCATCTTTATTGTCATATTCACGATGTTTTGGCCGTTTGTACGTTGTACGTTGGTATTTAGGACCGAACTCTTTACATAGTCTACGGAGGGGTGACATGCATTTTCTGGATATTTCACTTTTAGTTATTTCCCTTTAGTAATTCAACTCTCCAAGTTTTGTTCACCTCTGCTGTGGCCAGGTATTGAACTCACAACTCTTTGGGTCAAGTTACTGGCCTATGTGTCCTTGAGGACACATGGCCAAGTGGATAAAACATTTGGTTGCAGTAATCCAGTGACTTAACCCAAAGAAATATGAGTTCAATACCTGGCCACAGCAGAGATGAAAAGATCTTGGAGAGTTACTAAAGGGAATAAACTGAAACTGAGTTATCCAGAAAAGGCATGGCACGTGGAACTAGAACAATCTACCCTGGTGGACTAAATAAAGAGTTCGGTTCGAAATTACAAAATATATCACCTGAAGAAGGCCGGAGGGTACAACGGCTGAAAGGTCGTGAATATGATAATAAAGATGAGGACAACAGTCCGAAGAATGTAAATAGTGTAAATATTTACCTCACCTCAGAAATATTGAGAGACGTTTAAGATAGCTTAGTCTTACACCAGTGGTTCTCAATCATTTTTGTTTTTTACCAATGGATCAATTTTAATCTTAATATCTTTGTGGACCCTCTTAACCATTCGATCAAAAAAAAAAAAAAAGAAAAAAAAGCTAATTTTATCTTTCACTAATAAATAAGTTTACGAAATGTATTATAGGAAGGACACATGGCACATTGGATAAAGTCGTTGGTTAGATCCAGTGACAGGGCCCAAAGAGTGTTAGTTCAATACCTGGTTAAGGCAGTGGAGAACTTGGAGAGGGGAATTAACAAGAGATAACTGACATCCATTAAACATGGCACGTGGAACTAGAACAGTCTACCCCAGTGAGCGAGATAAAGGGTTCAGTTCGACATTCCAACCACCTGAAGAAGCCCGGAGCGTACAACGGCCGAAACGTTGTGATAAATATGGCGACAAAGATGAGGACAATGGTCCGAACAATGTAAATAGTGTTTATGCTTTATTTTGAAGTAAAACTAACTTATTGAAAATAAACTTGTATTTAACAACTAAATACTATGGAATACACTAGTAAAATAACTCATAATAAAACAATTTAAAAATATGTGAGAAATTAATAAATTTAGAAAAGTAATTATTTATTCAGTGAGAGATCCCTCTGGTTGATACTGCTTTGTATGTGGTTTTGCTTTTATATTCGGCTCCATCAGTGTCAATGACAGGCGAAGATTACCTCTTTTCACAATGTTGAGTCTATTACTGTGTTTTAAGTTAAAATCATATATTAATATTTTATTATATTAAACACTTCTAATTTTAATTTTTTCTTAATCGGTATCACCCAAAGAGATCTCGGTAAATTGCTCGAAATCAATTGCTCGAAAAATAATTGCTCGAACTATCAATGGCTCGGAAGGCAGATTGCTCGAAGCAATTTCGAAACTCGAAGCCCCGCGTAAACTGCGTCGTCTCACGAGACGTCAACGGGGATGGATATAAAAGGAGCCACGACACTCAACTTTAGCAGTCCTGATGTTTTTTTTCTATATTTGTTTTCTATTTCTATTTCAGTAATTTTGGAGATCTCGAACCCTAGTGATGGACATAACATTTGTTGAGATCGAAAAAGGAAAGAAGTTGTGTTTGGATGGATATATATATATATATATATATTTCATTAAAAACGACTGACAAGGTGCTTTTATTTAGTTTTTTATATAATTTCTCGTGCGATCTAATAAAGGTTTTCTTTTCAGAGGATAAATTATACAAAAATTGTCCGAATGTTCTTTTCCGAGCGCTTTCGGCTATACTTTTAGCCATTATCAAGGATTATATTTCAACTGTTAGAATTAGAAATAGTTTGTGTGTGTTTTATAAAGTGATTCATTTATAGCCGAAAGCGCTCGGAAAAGAACATTCGGACAATTTTTGTATAATTTATCCTCTGAAAAGAAAACCTTTATTAGATCGCACGAGAAATTATATAAAAAACTAAATAAAAGCACCTTGTCAGTCGTTTTTAATGAAATGTGCTTGAAAGAAGGATTGCTGCCTAAATACACAAATATATATATATATATATATATATATATATATATATATATATATATATATATATATATATATATATATATATTAAGGACAAAACAGTGAGCAATAAGATTCACTGGAAATGTGAAATGTGCAAAAAAAGGAAATACTTAGCACATATTTCTTTTTTTTTTTAACCACAGGTTTCGAGCCAACTGCCTTTCGAGAAAGAAAATAAGCCTGTTATATAAATGTAGTCGTTCTTTAATTTTAACTGTTCAGTTAACAACGATAAAGTTGTATTATTTTATCTTATAGTAAATATTAGAAACAATATAGTTTTATTTTTGTCAACCACAGGTTTCGAGCAAACTGCCTTTCGAGCAAATGATAGTTGGAGAAATTTATTTTTCGAGCAATTGATTTCAAGCAATTTACCGGATACGCACCCCGAGCAAGGCAGTACGGCCACTAAAACTCAAGGGGTTACAGGGTGTGGAGGCATTTGGAACAAAAACATCAGAAATCAGCAGAAAGAGAAAATATTGCTGTCATATGTGGTCTGGTACCCCGCTGTAAGGTCCTCGACAAAATCCAGAGACAGATATGCGATGTGATAGGTCCTGATCTGGCATCTCGTCTACAGTCGCTTTCTCACAGATGTGCTGTGGCCTCCCTCTGTCTCTTCTACAAGTATTTTCCCGGCAACTGTTCCGATGAGCTACTTTCGCTGGTTCCCAGACTGCATGAATTTAAACGGAGCTAATAGGCTGGCATCTCGGTCCCACACTTTCACTGAAGAAACGGTTAAATGTAACCGTCTTTTCTACTCAAACAGCTTTTCTCTCGCACTTCCCGTCTGTGGAACTCCCTTCCTCTTGCTTGTTTCCCTGATAACTATAATCTTGAAATATTCAAGTGTAATGTCAATCGACATCTTCAGATATCTTGATCTCGTTTCCCACCCTTCTCTTTATCTTCTCCCCAAACACGCCTCTTTACTCCTGTTCTCTACCCTAAGTCTGTGACCCCTTACGTGCTAGTGGCACTTCCGCCTTGCTTGGGGTGAAATGCTTTAAAAAAAAAAAGAAAGAAAGAAGAAAGAGTAACCAGGAGGACAGTAGATAGCGATTGACATAACTACTGATGACATGATTGCAAAAAATTTCCCTAAAGTAATTATAACTTTCCGGTTGAGATCCGTGGTTCTTCAGCGATTTTTTACCCACGGACCATTTTTACTATTAATTTTTTTGGTGGATTTGTATTATAGATATAATAAATATATATGCTTTATTTTGAAATAAACTAATTTAATGAAAATAAAATTGTATTTAAACTAATATGGCACATTCATGTATACTAATAAAATACCATTTTTTGTGTGGACCCCTGTAATGTTACATTGACGTTCAGGATCCATATGAGCCCCGGTTGAGAACATCTGTCTTACACGATACAAAGTGGTTTCCTAGATGGGAATTTATTCATCACGTCATGATTCTCGTTTATCCATTACTGCTGTAAGGGTACATCATGAACTGCAGTCGTAGCAGCAGTGGCGTATCTTGGGTAAGATACACTGGCGAGGTCCCTCCCACTTTAGCCTAGTTTTAAATTCACATTTTCCCTTCTAGACTGAATGCTACTTCGAGGCAAGAAACTACAGTCTTTCATCCGAGTTTAAACCATAGCAGGAGGAAGAGGTTTTCCAAGGACGTCAGCGCGAATCAAATGAAACATAATCCAGCGGGAATTGAACGCGGCACGACAAATTCATTTTTGTCGCCAATAATCGCTACGCTATCGGTGCCACCTATGAATTTATTTATCTGTCTGCAAGAACAGAAAAGTTAGCTTGTGAACAAACTGGAATTTGAGCTGGTTGAAATTCCTTTATATAAATTGATGGGATCCTAGAGTTAGCTCGGCGCAATGGAAACAGTTAGTTGGGAAATTATTCTCATGTGAAGAATTATTATAGTCCAGAGCGATATTGTGCATTTGGATCCACTTTTCCTGTAAAATATAATCAAATATTTTTGAGAGCTGAGTCTCGTTCTAAGGAAAGGACAGTTCTGCGGCACACACACACTCTTGAAGATATGCAAATTTAAACTGACACACATATCTATCAATTTGCATGGGTGATTTGGGAAATGATGCAGATTTATCTGCGATGAAAAAACAAACAAATAAAACAAACAAAAACAAACAAAGACGCAAAAGAAAGCAGAATAGAAAAGAAACAATGAACGGTGTGTTTCTCGTCCGCATACGATGTCACATCTAACCTTTTTATTAAAGAAATATTAAAGGAAAAAAAAGTCTTTCTCTGATAAAACAAAAACGAAAAAAAAAGGTCAAGTAAAGGAGAAAACACACTTGATAAGAAAGTCATTTATGAGAATTGACGCCATCTTTATTTTTTCGAAGCATCCGAGCAAAATGGGTTTCGAATGAAAACCGGATATTGATCCTTTCTTCTTTCTCGTACGAGCGACCAATGTCAGACAATGGAACAGCTCTCATCACTCAGCGTACCCTATTTTATTTCGGTTTCTTGTGGGAGCCATCTTTCTTGTTTCTGCTGCATCATTTCCTGTCTAATAAACTCTAGTTAATGGTGATTCTTTCTCCGACACTTCATCCTCTAATTTCTTACTTCAATTCAGTTTATTTTCTTTTCTTTGCCCTGCATCCTTAATCTCTTCCTTCTTGGGTTCAAATTTTTGTATTTTCTAAAACTATTTTTTAGGTTTTATTGAAGTTATAAATCATTCCTTTCTAATGTTCTTTCTTCGTTCAAGATTTGCTTCTCCATTGCTGTCTTTTTTTCCAAATATTTTTTCCAGTCGTTTAATTTCTATTGTTAACTTTTTATTTTTTTCCTAAATTAAAATAAATGGTTTTCTCTTTTCTTACATTCGCATTTCTCCCGCCTCATCATCAACCCTTTCTTATTTTCATCCCTATCTCCTTCTTCTTATTCTCTCTCCATCTTTGTACTCTCACTTCTCATCGTCCCACAGCCTTTTTCCCTCCGAAATCTCTTCTTCTAGCTTCTTCTTCTTCTTTTTCTTCTTCTTCTTTTCGCTTTGAAATATCCTTTTTTAACCACAAGCAAGGCAGTAAGACCACTAACACACAAGGCGCTGCTGGGAGTGAAATAGAATGAAAAAACTTTAGGAGGAACAGAAAACCCAATCCTAAAGAGGAAACAAGAGATAAACTTCTACTCCTGTTCAAAAGACCGGAGAGTAGTGTGAACCGGGCGATAGGCGAACCTGCCATAAAATAATAATTTCTTCCATATCAGTATTTCTCTTCACTGAAATATCACATTTTTCATTCTTATCTTAATCAGTTTTTCGTTTTCTTATCAGTTTTTTCTATCCTCCCCTCAATCTCTCAATGTTTCCCTTCTTTGTGTTTACAAAAAAACAAAAAACAAAACAAAAAACGCGCACGCCATTTTCTTCTTCTTCTTCTTCTTCTTCTTCTTCTTCTTCTTCTTCTTCTTCTTCTTCTTCTTCTTCTTCTTCTTCTCTACCCTTGTCATTAATACTTTTTTCTTTATTTCCTTTCTATATCATCCTTTATTTAGTCTTCCCATTCTTTTTCATTCTTCATTTTCGTTTTTGTTTCATGCCTTTATCTTTATTCACTAGTTCTTTTTACTCTTGTCTTCTTCTTCTTCTTTTTTTTCTTCTTCCTCTTCCTTCAGGAAGTTGTTGATCATTGCTTTCTTTCTTTCTCTTTTTCCTTTATGAACCTTTCCTTTAGTCTCTTTCTTTCGCTTTTCTCATTCTGCTTTTCCCTCTTTCTCTTTTTCCTTTATAACTCTTTCCTTTAGTCGATATCTTTCGGTTTTTTCTCTCGGCTTTTCTCTCTTATTTTTCCTTTATAACTCTTTCTTTTAGTCTCTTTCCTTCACTTTTCCCTATCTGCTTTTCCCTATTTCTGTTTTTCCTTTATAACTCTTTCATTTAGTCTTTTCTTTCGCATTTCTCTCTCTGCTTTTCTCTCTTTCTCTTTTTTCTTTTTCCTTTATAACTCTTTTGTTTAGTCTTTTTCTTTAGCTTTTCTCGCTCTGCTTTTTTCTCTTTCTCTTTTCCCTTTATAACTCTTTCGTTTAGTCCCTTTCTTTCGCTTTTCTCTCCCTGCTTTTCTCTCTTTCTTTTTTCATTTATAACTCTTTGCTTTAGACTCTTTTTTAGCTTATCTCTATCTGCTTTTCTCTCTTTCTCTTTTCCCTTTATAACTCTTTCCTTTAGACGTTTTCTTTCGCTTTTCTCTCCCTGCTTTTCTCTCTTTCTTTTTTCATTTATAACTCTTTCCTCAGACTCTTTTTTTAGCTTATCTCTATCTGCTTTTCCTCTTTCTCTTTTTCCTGTATACCTCTTTGCTTTAGTCGCTTTCTTTCGCTTTTTCTCTCCCTGCTTTTCTCTCTTTCTTTTTTCATTCATAACATTATCATTTAGACTCTTTTTTTAGCTTATCTCTATCTGCTTTTCTCTCTTTCTCTTTTTCCTTTATAACTCTTTCCTTTAGTCTTTTTATTTCGCTTTTCTCTCTCTGCTTTTCTCTCTTTCTCTTTTTCCTTTATAACTAATTCCTTTAGTCTCTTTCCTTCGCTTTTCTCTCTCTGCTTTTCCCTCTTTCTCTTTTTCCTTTATAACTCTTTCCTTTAGTCTTTTTATTTCGCTTTTCTCTCTCTGCTTTTCTCTCTTTCTCTTTTTCCTTTATAACTAATTCCTTTAGTCTCTTTCCTTCGCTTTTCTCTCTCTGCTTTTCTCTCTTTCTCTTTTTCCTTTATAACTCTTTCCTTTAGTCTTTTTATTTCGATTTTTTCTCTCTGCTTTTCTCTTTTTCTCATTCTCTTTTTCCTTTATAACTCTTTCCTTTAGTCTTTTTTTTCGCTTTTCTCTCTTTGCTTTTCTCTCTTTCTCTTTTTCCTTTATAACTAATTCCTTTAGTCTCTTTCCTTCGCTTTTCTCTCTCTGCTTTTCCCTCTTTCTCTTTTTCCTTTATAACTCTTTCCTTTAGTCTTTTTATTTCGCTTTTCTCTCTCTGCTTTTCTCTCTTTCTCTTTTTCCTTTATAACTAATTCCTTTAGTCTCTTTCCTTCGCTTTTCTCTCTCTGCTTTTCTCTCTTTCTCTTTTTCCTTTATAACTCTTTCCTTTAGTCTTTTTATTTCGATTTTTTCTCTCTGCTTTTCTCTTTTTCTCATTCTCTTTTTCCTTTATAACTCTTTCCTTTAGTCTTTTTTTTCGCTTTTCTCTCTCTGCTTTTCTCTCTTTCTCTTTTTCCTTTATAACATTTCCTTTAGTCGCTTTCTTTCGCTTTTCTCTCTCTGATTTTCCCTCTTTCTCCCCCCCCCATAACTCTTTCGTTTAGTCTCTTTCATTTCTCTCTCTGATTTTCCCTCTTTCTCTTTTTCCTTTATACCTCTTTTCTTTAGGCCCTTTCTTTCGCTTTTCTCTCTCTGCTTTTCTCTCTTTTCCTTTATAGCACTTTCATTTAGTCTCTCTCTCTCTGCTTTTCCCTCTTTCTTTTTTCGTTTATAGCTCTTTCTTTTCGTCTTTTTCTTTCGCTTTCTTTCTCTGCATTTCTATCTTTCTCTTTTTCATTTATAACTCTTTCCTTTAGTCTCTTTCCTTCGCTTTTATCTCTCTGCTTTTCTCTCTTTCTCTTTTCCTTTATAACATTTTCATTTAGTCTCTCTCTTTCGATTTTCTCTCTCTGCTTTTCCCTCTTTCTTTTTTCCTTTATAACCCTTTCCTTTAGTCTCTTTCTTTCGATTTTGTCTTTCTGATTTTCTCTCTTTTTTTTTCTTGTATAACTCTTTCCTTTACTCTCTTTCTTTCGCCTTTCTCTCTCTGCTTTTCTCTCTTTCTCTTTTTCCTTCATAGCTCTTTTCTTTATGCCCTTTCTTTCGCTTTTCTCTCTCTGCCTTTCTCTCTTTTTCTTTTGCTGTATAACACTTTCATTTAGTCTCTCTCTTTCACTTTACTCTCTCTGCTTTTCCCTCTTTCTTTTTTCCTTTATAACTCTTTCCTTTTGTCACTTTCTTTCGCTTTTCACTCTCTGCTTTACTCTCTTTCTCTTTTTCGTTTATAACACTTTAATTAAGTCTTTTTCTTCCGCCTTTCTCTCTCTGCTTTTCTCTTTTTCCTTTATAACTCTTTCTTTTAGTCTTCTTCTTTCGCTTTCTTTCTCTGCTTGTCTATCTTTCACTTTTTTCTTTATAACTCTTTCCTTTTGTCTCTTTCATTCGCTTTTCATTCACTGCTTTTCTCTGTTTCTCTTTTCCCTTTATAACTCTTTCCTTTAGTCTCTTTCTTTCTCTTCTCTTTCTCTGTTTTTGTCTTTCTCTTTTTCCTTTATAACTCTTTCCTTTAGTCTCTTTCTTTCGCTTTTCTCTCTCTGCTTTTCTCACTTTCTCTTTTTCCTTTATAACTCTTTACTTTACTCTCTTTCTTTCTCTTCTCTTTCTCTGTTTTTGTCTTTCTCCTTTTCCTTTATAACTCTTTCCTTTAGTCTCTTTCTTTCGCTTTTCTTTCTCTGCTTTTCTCTCTTTCTTTTGTCTTTCTTTCACTTTTATCTCTCTCCTTTTCTTTCATCTTTTCTTTCTCTCTTCTGACGCCTTTGTTTTTTCTCGTTTTGATTTTGCCTTTTTTTCTCGCAGTTTGTTTTTTTCCTGATTTGCTTTCCTTCTTTTTCCTTTTCTTTCTTTCCTTTCTCTCTCCATCTTTTGCGTTCTCTTTATTATTATTATTATTATTATTATTATTATTATTATTATTATTATTATTATTATCCTATTTTTTTTTACTAAATATTCCCAACCTTTCTGTTTGTTCATTTCCTTTGCCTTCTTTCCAACCCACATCACCCATGCACTACTCACTATTTCTTTTCTTTTCCCCCATGGGCCGGGGTTGTTGTAGTCGTGAAAACGCGAAGCAGAGAAAACCACCTGATTATCCATCATCTTAAAAGCAGTTCGACTTATACATGCTTAACGCCCGACTGCTTCGTTTGAGTCCCATTGTGAGACCACCATAGCACAATGGCGTGATTGTGGCCTATTACAAGAGAAATTATTTTCTGCGGATTCGTCTTGTGTCTGATATTCTCATCTTCTCTTTATACAATTTTATCCTTTTCATTCGTTCTTCTTTCATTTAAATATCCTTTCCCCATTCTTTTTCATATATAACGTCTTGTTTTTTTTTGCGTGAGTGTGCCTCGTTTTCGTCTGTTTCGTGTTAACCAGCCTCTCTTTCATTTCTTTTTCTCTGTTTCCTTTCCGCCATCTTGAATCTTGCAATTTCGACAGTTCTTTTTTAAAAAATTTTTTTCGCTATTCATTTAAAAATCTTTTAGTTTTGTACCTTTTCATTCATTCATTCAATCTTTTTCAACCAAAAAATTCTTTCATCTAGCCTTCTCCAAACTTGCATTTTCCTGCCAGTAATTTTTTTGTAATCTTTTCCAATTCCATACTTATTTTATTTTTGCTCGACCTTCGTATTAGTAATTTTCCTTGCCATCTCGCGTTCCCTTACATCTATTCAGTTACCGTTTTTTTTCCCCCGCTTTTTCTTCAATCACACTTTTCCCATGAAGGCTTGAATTCGTTTTCAAATCCTTTTCTTTTTCAACATTTATCGTTCTATTTAGCGTTTCATTATGTTCTAACTAACACTTGCAGGTACATCTTAGTGGCACAACAATGGATTTTGATGACTTTTTATCTTCACAGAGGCTCGAAACTATTTAATGCCATACATTTAACCCTTGGCTGCATATAATGTAAATACACGATTTTACAATAAGGAACGCGTTTATAAAAAAATGTTCTCAGATTTGACTGTAGCTTCTGACATCAATGTGGCTTAAGCAACTAAAAACGATAAAAGGAAACGTGAAATTAAACAGAACAAAATAAATTAGCAAATACGTTATTTTACACTATGTTCAATAATTCTATCAATTCCATTTCTTCTTCCTCTTTGTGTGCCGTGTCCCTTCAGGACGTAGGTGATCATGGCTTTCCACTTCCCCCTATCCTTTGTAGCTCTCAATAAGTTTCGTCTCTCTGTCACCTCCCCCAGACCATGTTCTGTCATTCACTTGCTTAAGCTCGCCAGGTATGTCATGGGTTGCTTACCCTTTTCTTTTTTTCCCCTCTACTCGACCTGTGAGTATCAGATTCTCCAGGCCCTCTTTTCTCATTACGTGTCCTAGAAATTTCATAGGCCTCTTCCTGATGTTAAGTATATGCCTCCTCCTTATTTGCATCCTCTCCAAAACCTCATCGTTGCTCACACGCTCGGTCCATGGTATCCTCAGCATCCTTCTGTAGAACCATACCTCCGCTGCCTCGAGTCTCTTCTTCATCTTTGAGGAGACCGTCCAACATTCGCTGCCGTAATGGAGGAGGGATGTCACGTAGCATTTCAGTACTCTTTTCTTTGTTACCAACGGAATCCTCCGGTTCGCAATACTCTGCCTAGCTTTTGGAATGTGTTCTTGGCCATCCCAATACGTCTTCGGATCTCAGCGTCGCACTTACCGTCCTCTGTCAGAACCCTTCCCAGATATTTAAACTTCCGCACCTGCTTGATTTTAATGTCCTCAACCTGCAAATCGCAATTCGGCCTCATCCTTTTACTGATGGCCACGCGTTCTGTCTTCTTGTAGTCTATGTTTACTCCCTTTTATCTCGCTCTCCTTCGTTACCTTCTGTAGGAGATTTTGTCATTTCTTTTCCGCGTCTGCTATCAGTACTGTGTCATCTGCGTATCTTATGTTGTTAAGATTGTGGCCGCCGATGGTGAATCCCAGTAGGATCTTAGCTGAATATAATGTAAATACAGTGTAACCCGGATATAAGAGAGTTGTCGGGACCGGAGAAGAAGTCTCTTATATCCGTTTTTTTTATTATATATACATTAACACAGGCTCTAATTTGGGACCAGTGAAAATCTCTCTTATATCCGGGTTTCTCTTATATCCGGGTCCCTTATATCCGGGTTACACTGTACACGATTTTACAATAAGGAACGCGTTTATAAAAAACAAACTGTTCTCAGATTTGACTATAGCTTCTGACATCAATGTAGTTTAAGCAACTAAAAAAAGATTAAAAAAAAGTAAAATTAAGCATAAAAAAAATTATACTACATTCAATAATTCTACTAGTTTAGTTAGATGAAAATATCTTTCTTTTCTATTTATTCAACACAGGTATTGTTATATGGTGCTGTTCTAAGACACGTGATCAGTAATCAACTTCCTGTTGCCGGGCTCTTTACGTTATACTTTATTTCTCCTATAACCAACATGTAAATCGCTTAAATCCTATTTGTCAATCCCATTACAAGTATAAAAATCTTTAAAATGTGTAAATGTGACCGGAATTTGCCGAGTATTCGTACTTTTCTTGATTTTCTCAGCTATAAAACTGTTCATAAAAAGGTATTCAGTGTACATCGGCTGATGTAAAAGCTTCCGACGCCATTTTTGTACGCTACTGGAGAAATCTTAGAAGTGACTTTGAAATTAGCCAGTTTTTTACTGGTTGTGCCACTCTGGTTTGTTGTATACAAGCGTTACGAAAAATCCAGGGAGGTAAAAACAACTTACACATGATATAAAAGAGAATATCAGTGTTTCTCTTACTTGTTTCGTTGCTTTCATGTCTTTGGGCAAATTTCTTTGTAATAAATATACATCTTTTCTCTCTGTCTATATTTGAAAAGTAATTTTGTAAATATTTTCTTTCTACTTTTTGATTTTAACAGCGGTTTTTATTTCTTAATATGAGTTTCTGGATTCGACAGCAGACGTAAGTGAAGGACATAAACGAGACCACCAAGAAGGGCGAACATAGAGGATCTGTCCACGTCTCTCATCTCAGAGGCAACAGGTATTGGACTCACAAGTCACTGGCTTACTTCAGCCAACGCTTTTATCCACTCGGCCATGCGTGCTTGGGAACATCTGTGTATGAATTTTTAATTAAAAACTTAGATTATCGGAAAAGGCACAGCACGTAGAACTAGAATAGTCTAGTGGACGAAATAAAGAGTTCAATTCGAAATTCTAATCACTTGAAGAAGGTCGGAGCGTGAAAAAGTCGAAACGTCATGAATATGACAACAATGATGAAGACAACAGTCCGAACAATGTAAGAAGGTGGACTATTAGAATAACAGAGTGGGCACCAAGAAAAAGAACTAGTAGGCGACCAAAAGTAAAATAACCCGATACCACAGGGATAAGGAGTGGTTGAGGTCAATCAGGAAGGGGCTTTTCCTACAAGACTGGGAACGCCTTGCATTTGGATTATTTTCTATTCTCATGTACATTTATTTTAATGATGGATCATAAATTTTTTATTGGATCAACTCTGGGGATTATTCCATAAATGTATTTTTTGAAACATTTTTGGACAAGATGTGAAATATCCAGCTCCGCAGAATGTGAACATTGTATTGTATGATTGTAGCCTTTAACTTAAGGTTCCTTGGTTGTGATTTTACCACTGAAAAAAAAAACGTCTTGGCCTGGAAGTTATATTAATTTTTTGCATTTATTTTGAAGCAATCATCAACTTTGAAGAGACCCATAATTTTACTACCAAGAATTCCACGCTCCTAACATCCCTCTAATTCTTCCCTTTTGTCTTTTATATTGTATTCCTTGACTATTTCTAAGATAGGCCAAACCGCTTGCAAAGCCATCAGGTTCAACCAATGGACATCTTTAACAATTACTGTTGAGAAATCAGTTTTCACGTTTCTCTTTGCGATCTTTCCTTAAATGTAGTTGCCTTCAAACATTTATTTTGCCAATTTTTTTGCTTATTAGCATTTTTAATTTTTGAAAAATCTTTTTTTACGGCATTCTTAAAATAAACTTGTTCCTTTCTTGGGTTACCATTTTTTTTCAATTTCTTTATTCTCCTTGATGAGGTCTATTCAGCCATTTGCAATTTCCAATGTTATATTCTTATTCAATAATTTTACAATAATTTATTTGTCTTAAGAGGCCTGAAAAGGGTTTATAGATTTGAATTAGTTTTGGTTTGGTTTGGTTTGTTTTACGACATATCAACCTCCATGCCGACAAGATTTTTATTGCGGGTAATATCTATCTATCTATCTATCTATCTATCTATCTATCTATCTATCTATCTAGGCCTCTTCATGCCTATCTATCTCAGTCTATTCAGTATCTATCTATCTATCTATCTATCTATCTATCTATCTATCTATCTATCTATCTCAGTATATATTGGTTTGGTTTGTTTTGTTTTACGGCATATCAACCTCCATGTCTTATTTAATGCCGACAAGATTTTTATTGCTGGTAATATTTAAAAAAAAAAGTATTTCTGGTAATATTTTTCCCACAAATGTATTGCTGGTAATATTTTTTTTCAAAAATGTACTGCTGATAATATTTTTTCAAAAAAGTATTGCTCGCAATAATGTAATATTGGTAAGAATTTTTTCTTGCTGATAATAATTTTTGAAAATATGTATTGCTGGTCTTAAAACCTATATTTTTTTACACGATTTGACCCCAGTTTGGGGGTTAACTATTTGCCCATAGCTGGGACCCTAACAGGTGCTACCACTACAGGTCAGGGTGGACCTGGGAACACCAGCAATTAAGAGGTGGTTCCACGCTCTTCAAAACATTCTGATCAGAGGCCTTGCTGTTCGACGTAGTTTATCGTCTTACCCAGGACGCAGATGTAGTTTATCGTCATACCCAGGAGGATTTGAATAAAGACAAAGGTATTTACATTATTTACATTGTTCGGACTGTTGTCTTCATCTTTGTTGTCATATTCATGACGTTTCGGCTTTTGTACGCTCCGGCCTTCTTCAGGTGATTAGAATTTCGAACTGAACTCTTTATTTCGTCCACTGGACTATTCTAGTTCTAAGTGCTGTGCCTTATCCGATAATCTAAGTTTTCAATTAAAAATTCATACACAGATGTTCCCAAGCACACATGGCCGAGTGGATAAAAGCGTTGGCTGAAGTAAGCTAGTGACTTGTGAGTTCAATACCTGGCCACAGCAGAGATAAATAAAAACTTGGAGAAGTTACTAAAGGGAAATAACTGAAAATGAGACACCCGGAAGAGGCATGGTCCGTGGAACTAGAACAATCTACCCTGGTGGACGAAATAAAGATTTCGGTTCGAAACTCCAACTATATCGCCTGAAGAAGGCCGGGGCGTACAATGGTCGAAGCGTCATGAATATGACAACGAACATGAGAACAACAGTACGAATAATGTAAATAATGAGAGTACTTTATCTCTGAAATATAGAAAGAGAACACGAAGCTATCAATGTCTTGACTTCTATTATGTTTCTACTATTTTTTATGTTCTGCTGTTTTTCAAATATTTTTTCCCTTCTGCTTGATTTTGTCAACGGTTTGGATTAGTCAATCTGAAATACCAATTCTTATTCTTAAAATCACTTTTAATGACTGATAACATGTTTTATTATTGGACGATGGTTGCGTTAATTAGGATTCTGGAAGATTTTTGGACAAGATGCTAAATAATAATCTTTGGAGATGGTGAAGGATAATTGTCTTAATGAATAGACCCATTAAGGTAAAGATTATACCAACTAAGCCCACCCCAAAATACAAAAACATCGGTCACAAATTTGTATTAATTTCCTATCTATCTATCTATCTATCTATCTATCTATGTCACCGTTCATATCTATCTATCTATCTATCTATCTATCTATCTATCTATCTATCTATGTCACCGTTCATATCTATCTATCTATCTATCTATCTATCTATCTATCTATGTCACCGTTCATATCTATCTATCTATCTATCTATCTATCTATCTATCTATGTCACTGTTCATATCTATCTATCTATCTATCTATCTATCTATCTATCTATCTATCTATCTATGTCACTGTTCATATCTATCTATCTATCTATCTATCTATCTATCTATCTATCTATGTCACCGTTCATATCTATCTATCTATCTATCTATCTATCTATCTATGTCACCGTTCATATCTATCTATCTATCTATCTATCTATCTATCTATGTCACCGTTCATATCTATCTATCTATCTATCTATCTATCTATCTATCTATGTCACTGTTCATATCTATCTATCTATCTATCTATCTATCTATCTATCTATCTATCTATCTATGTCACTGTTCATATCTATCTATCTATCTATCTATCTATCTATCTATCTATCTATCTATCTATGTCACTGTTCATATCTATCTATCTATCTATCTATCTATCTATCTATCTATCTATGTCACCGTTCATATCTATCTATCTATCTATCTATCTATCTATCTATCTATGTCACCGTTCATATCTATCTATCTATCTATCTATGTCACTGTTCATATCTATCTATCTATCTATCTATCTATCTATCTATCTATCTATGTCACTGTTCATATCTATCTATCTATCTATCTATCTCACTGTTCATATCTATCTATCTATCTATCTAGCTATCTATCTATCTATCTAAGACAGGCTTTATTTTATGCCCCTTTCACCATATTTCCGAATGCAATTACGTTTCTCCAAGATTGTCTGTCAAAGGAGGTGTTTTGTCGAATTTACAGTTTGTAGAAAAATCAATATTCTGTTTGAATGTGCCAATCTGTGGCTCCGTTTCCCCACTGAAACCTTAAAATGTTCCCTGAACCCATAAAATCTCTCCTCTAAAGCCAAATTTCTCTCTAGTTGAGAATCAATGGCCGGAAACTTATTTTGACAGTTACGTAATTATGAAAAGATAAATAAAAAAAGATAGGTTGAAAATAGACGGGGATGCTGGAAATAAAGTGAAAAATATTCATTTGGAA
>OZ038511.1:15726385-15756385 GCA_964036315.1 Acanthosepion esculentum | reverse complement strand
ACCGATTCCATGGAAGAAAAATTATGTTCTTTGAGTGTGTGTGTGAGGGGGATAATTCGAGTGTTATAGATCTAGACTTCTTAAAACGAAATGAAAGACTAAATACACAATTATATGTTTAGTAGCAGCAATTTATCCATAGAAATTTTACTGAAAAGCGCCCTCTTTCCCCTGACAACGCAACGTCACAAGAAAGATTCTGGAACTCGTTTCGACTGTTCTACCATTTTCCCGCCATATCACCAGATTATCCCGCCATAATCACTGCGGGCCTTACATCAGCTTTTTATTACTTGATAACCCAAACTTTCTCTAATACAGAAAACAGATTTTAAAAAAGACAAAATTTGCTCTAATGTTATTGAAGAGCTGACTGACAAGAGCCAAAAAGTCATTATAAATAATGTCTGCTATATCTGCATGGCTGATGCTAAACTCCAGGAAAGCAACGTTGTACACATTCTTGGGATAACATTTTTCCCTGATATGAAGTCGAGCGACTATATTGAATCAATTGCTACATCTAATGCTAGGAAAGTTGGTTCCCTACGTCGTACAAGAAAGTATTTATTTTCAGAATACAACTTGCACATTTATAAATCTATCATCCTTCCCTGCATTGATTACCGTTGCCATATTTGGTCTAGTGTTATTTCTGTATATCTCGAGATTCTTGAAAAAGAGGGGTCTGCAATACAATCGATCCTGACCAGCCATTTCGACTTCAGTCACTTTCTCATCAATATGGTATGGATTCCCTTTGCCTGTTCTACAAATATTTTCATGGCAATTATTCTGATGACGTTTTTTTCCTTGGTGTTTCGACTGCATGAATTTAGTCGAGCTAACAGATCGGTAACTAGGTTTCACAATGTTTTATCGTTGAACTAGCTAGATGCAACCACACTTCAATTCTAGTCGTTTCCTTTCTCGCACGGCGCGGCTGTGGAACTTAGGTCCTGAGTATGTCGATAAACTATATCCACATACTGGGTAAGACGATAAACTACATCCGGCAGCAAGACCTCTGATCAGGAGGTTTTGAGGAGCGTGGAACCACCTCTTAATACTGGTGTTCCCAGGCCTACTCTGATTCGGGTTGGTAGCACCTCTTAGGGTCCCATGTATGGGCAAATACTTAACAATCAAACTGGGGTCAAAACACTATGAAAATGTAAAAATATGTTTTAATACCATGAGTATATTTTTACATTATTTACATTATTCGGACTATTGTCCTTATCTTTGTCGCCATATTTGTTACAACGTTTCGGCCGTTGTACGCCCCGGCCTTCTTCATGTGGTTGAAATGTCGAACTGAACCCTTTATTTCGCTCACTGGGCTAGACTGTTCTAGTTCCACGTGCCATATTTAATGGATGTCAGTTATCAGTTATCTTCTGTTAATTTTTCCCTCTGAAAGTTCTCCACTACCTTAACCGGGTATTGAACTCACACTCTTTGGGTCCTGTCACTGGATCTAACCAACACCTTTATCCACTGTGCCATGTGTCCTTGAGGACATCTGTGTATGGATTTCTGGGTATTATAATCCTAATGTCTTCAGTAACCATTTTTACCAGTGCTCATATTGCAATTTTTGCTGTTATCATTACATGTTTTTACCAGAGCTCATATTGCAACTTTGTTGTTATTATCGCTTTTCTCTGGCACTCCTTATTACTGGTTCCCATATTGTAATCATTTCTATGCTTGGTCGGCTCAGGAGATTTTTGTGGCCTAGCATATCTGCTGATTCCTTAATATGGAGAGAGAAGGGAAATCACCGTCCTCTGTGGGATCAGGTTCAGATCATTGACAAGGAACATCATTGGATATTCGTAAACTTAGCTCTGGTAAAAACTGTGTTGATAACAGCGAAAATTGCAATATGAGCACTGGCAAAAATGGTTGCTGAGACATTAGGTTTATAATAACCAGAAATTCATACACAGATGTCCTCAAGGTTACAGGCACAGTGGATAAAGGCGTTGGTTAGATCCAGTGACAGGACCCAAATAGTATGAGTTCAATACCCGGTTAAGGCAGTGGAGAACTTTCAGAGGGAAAAATTAACAGGACATAACTGATAACTGACATCCATTAAACATGGCACGTGGAACTAGAACAGTCTAGCCCAGTGAGCGAAATAAAGGGTTCAGTTCGACATTCCAACCACCTGAAGAAGGCCGGAGCGTACAACGGCCGAAACGTTGCAATAAAATTGGCGACAAAGATAAGGACACTAGTCCGAATAATGTAAATAATGTACATAATATCTCATCTCAGAAATATAGACTGTATATTTTTGTAAAAGATTTTTATTAGCAAATTATTACCAGCAATACGATTGGAAAAATATTGGCAGTAATACATTTTTGGAAAAATATTAGCAGCAATAAAATTCTTGTCGGCATTAAATAACCCATTGAGGTTGATATACTGTAAAAAAAACAAAACAAAAAAAACAACCCAAACTAAATCAAACCCAATTTATTTGTCTTTTTATTTTTTTGCTATTTGCTTGACTGTTGGTCGTGTTATTTTGACGTTAGATAATGATCGATACGTTAGCTTTTGGAATTGAAAATACAAAACAAAGGCTGTTTTCATCGCAGGAACAAAGCAGGTTATCTCAAAGTAGAATATGACAGAAAAAAATATTACCAGTATTAAAAATGTTGTCGGCATTAAATAAACCATTGACATTGATGCTTCCCTGATAACTACAATCGTCTAAATTTTAAATGCAATGTCAATCGCCATCTTCCTACTTCTTGAACACCTGTCCATTTAGAGTCCCTTGCACACTCTTCCATATTAAAGTGTTCTCATTCTCTTTCACTCACCACGTTCTAGTGTCATTGTCACCTTGCTTGTGGGAAGTGATTAAAAATTAATTGTATAAATTATAAGTGTCTTTTATTCTTGGAAGTATAAAGTTAATAATGAAAAAACGTAAATTCTTAATAACTCAACCTAATAGAATCCACATTCACTAATGATCCCTGTGAACTCCAACGAAATATACTATTTCGGAGCAATCACCAGCATGTACAGTATTCTGGTGACATGCTGGATCCATAAACCTATGCTGTCTCCTCCGCACACGACGTCAACTGTCCGTTTAAAAAAATCTGGATTGACTGATCGTTTCTTTCACGGCATATCAACTCCTTATCAGTTATTTAATACCGAAATTTAATTTTCATGGGAGTTTTGAAGTAATAAAAATATGATGTTATTCTGCTTTCACAGTTGAATACATGGTAGATGATACTCAGCTTTTATGCAGATACATGTTTGTGTGAACATAATTAATAGAGGCGATGATATGTGTGTTTTATGTTGTAGTTTTGTTGAAATGACATTTTGAAATACAGTTTGATTTCAGGAATTATAGGATATTATATCGATTAATGTCATGAAAGAGTTCTTTAAATGTTGGTTGGTCGGATGATTTTGTTTAGCGGCATATCAACACCTCTATGGGCTATTTAATACCGAAATCTAAATATTTTGAACGCAATTGTACGCTTTCAACTACAGATAAAATATATTGTTAATGATTTGGTTATAATATGTAATGTTGGTAATTCTACTATAAAAATGTATTTTTATTCTTTCATAGTGTTTTTTTTTTGTTTTCGATTTGTCCATAGCGGGGACCCTAACAGGTGCTACCACCCCGATTTAGGATGGACTTGGTAGCAACAGCAATTAAGAGGTGATCCCACGCTCCTCAAAATCGCCAACCTTCCGATCAGAAGCCTTGTTACCGAATGTAGTTTATCGTCGGAATTCTATGAGTAGCGTAATAACCACAGAAGGGGACATTACAATGGAAAAAAAAGATGCTTTCCAGAAACTAAGCAAAGTATTAAGACAATAACATTTCGTTAGAAAGAATAAATATTCATTTTTCTATACAGCAGTAAATGCTGGAGAATTCCCTCACAGATGTAGAATAGATTCGAGACGATATAGGAGAATTCCCTCACATATGTAGAATAGATTCGAGACGATATAGGAGAATTCCCTCACAGATGTAGAATAGATTCGAGACGATATAGGAGAATTCCCTCACAGATGTAGAATAGACTCGAGATGATATAGGAGAATTCCCTCACAGATGTAGAATAGATTCGAGACGATATAGGAGAATTACCTCACAGATGTAGAATAGATTCGAGACGATATAGGAGAATTCCCTCACAGATGTAGAATAGACTCGAGATGATATAGGAGAATTCCCTCACAGATGTAGAATAGATTCGGGACGATATAGGAGAATTCCCTCACAGATGTAGAATAGATTCGAGACGATATAGGAGAATTACCTAACAGATGTAGAATAGATTCGAGACGATATAGGAGAATTCCTTCACAGATGTAGAATAGATTCGAGACGATATAGGAGCAACTTGAAAGATTTATATAACAATGAAAGCGAAAAGGACAGGAAAATCAGAAAGAGACTGTTGAAATTTCTGGGAAAATTCTGAAGAAGGGGAGCTTGGAGAATTTAACACTCATAGGACATAATGATGGCAATATATTTAGGAATACAGTTTGATTTAAGAAATTGTAGTGAATTATATGGATTAATATCACGAAATAGTTCTTTCATGTTGCTTGTTTGGTCGATTTTGTTTAGTGACATATCAACACCTCTATGGGTTATCTAAGGGTTATTTGATGCTGAAATCTAAATAAGCTGACCACGATTTTATAGCTTCAACTAAATTTTGAATGCAATTGTATATTTTCAACTACAGGTAAAATGTATTACTAGTTATTTTCTTAAAAAAAAGTATTAGTCAGTTTGCTATAAATACGCATTGTTGGCCCCTTTTTTATATAAAAATGTATTGCTGGTATTTTTACTATGAAAAATGTATTTTTATACTTTCATAATTTTTGTACCTGTCTATATTTCTGAGATGAAGTATTATGTACACTATTTACATTATTCAGTCTATTCTCCTCATCTTTGTTGCATAATTTATTACAACGTTTCAGCCTTTCAGTATCTGTCTATATTTCTGAGATGAGGTATTATGTACACTATTTACATTATTCAGTCTATTCTCCTCATCTTTGTTGCATAATTTATTACAACGTTTCGGCCCTTCAGTATCTGTCTATATTTCTGAGATGAAGTATTATGTACACTATTTACATTATTCAGACTATTGTCCTCATCTTTGTCGCCATATTTATTACAACGTTTCGGCCTTTCAGTATCTTTCTATATTTCTGAGATGAGGTATTATGTACACTATTTACATTATTCGGACTATTGTCCTCATCTTTGTCGCCATATTTATTACAACGTTTCGGCCTTTCAGTATCTTTCTATATTTCTGAGATGAGGTTTTATGTACACTATTTACATTATTCGGACTATTGTCCTAATTTTTGTTGCCATATTTATTACAACGTTTCGGCCTTTCAGTATCTGTCTATATTTCTGAGATGAGGTATTATGTACACTATTTACATTATTCGGACTATTGTCCTCATTTTGTCGCCATATTTATTACAACGTTTCGGCTTTCAGTATCTTTCTATATTTCTGAGATGAGGTTTTATGTACACTATTTACATTATTCGGACTATTGTCTTCATCTTTGTCGGCATATTTATTACAACGTTTCGGCCTTTCAGTATCTGTCTATATTTCTGAGATGAGGTATTATGTACACTATTTACATTATTCGGACTATTGTCCTCATCTTTGTCGCCATATTTATTACAACGTTTCGGCCTTTCAGTATCTTTCTATATTTCTGAGATGAGGTTTTATGTACACTATTTACATTATTCGGACTATTGTCTTCATCTTTGTCGCCATATTTATTACAACGTTTCGGCCTTTCAGTATCTGTCTATATTTCTGAGATGAGGTATTATGTACACTATTTACATTATTCGGACTATTGTCCTCATCTTTGTCGCCATATTTATTACAACGTTTCGGCCTTTCAGTATCTGTCTATATTTCTGAGATGAGGTATTATGTACACTATTTACATTATTCGGACTATTGTCCTCATCTTTGTCGCCATATTTATTACAACGTTTCGGCCTTTCAGTATCTGTCTATATTTCTGAGATGAGGTATTATGTACACTATTTACATTATTCGGACTATTGTCCTCATCTTTGTCGCCATATTTATTACAACGTTTCGGCCTTTCAGTATCTGTCTATATTTCTGAGATGAGGTATTATGTACACTATTTACATTATTCGGACTATTGTCCTCATCTTTGTCGCCATATTTATTACAACGTTTCGGCCTTTCAGTATCTTTCTATATTTCTGAGATGAGGTATTATGTACACTATTTACATTATTCAGACTATTGTCCTCATCTTTGTCGCCATATTTATTACAACGTTTCGGCCTTTCAGTATCTTTCTATATTTCTGAGATGAGGTTTTATGTACACTATTTACATTATTCGGACTATTGTCCTCATCTTTGTCGCCATATTTATTACAACGTTTCAGCCTTTCAGTATCTTTCTATATTTCTGAGATGAGGTATTATGTACACTATTTACATTATTCGGACTATTGTCCTCATCTTTGTCGCCATATTTATTACAACGTTTTGGCCTTTCAGTATCTTTCTATATTTCTGAGATGAGGTATTATGTACACTATTTACATTATTCGGACTATTGTCCTCATCTTTGTCGCCATATTTATTACAACGTTTCGGCCTTTCAGTATCTTTCTATATTTCTGAGATGAGGTATTATGTACACTATTTACATTATTCAGACTATTGTCCTCATCTTTGTCGCCATATTTATTACAACGTTTCGGCCTTTCAGTATCTTTCTATATTTCTGAGATGAGGTTTTATGTACACTATTTACATTATTCGGACTATTGTCCTCATCTTTGTCGCCATATTTATTACAACGTTTCGGCCTTTCAGTATCTTTCTATATTTCTGAGATGAGGTATTATGTACACTATTTACATTATTCGGACTATTGTCCTCATCTTTGTCGCCATATTTATTGCAACGTTTCGGCCTTTCAGTATCTTTCTATATTTCTGAGATGAGGTATTATGTACACTATTTACATTATTCGGACTATTGTCCTCATCTTTGTCGCCATATTTATTACAACGTTTCGGCCTTTCAGTATCTTTCTATATTTCTGAGATGAGGTATTATGTACACTATTTACATTATTCGGACTATTGTCCTCATATTTGTCGCCATATTTATTACAACGTTTCGGCCTTTCAGTATCTTTCTATATTTCTGAGATGAGGTATTATGTACACTATTTACATTATTCGGACTATTGTCCTCATCTTTGTCGCCATATTTATTACAACGTTTCGGCCTTTCAGTATCTTTCCATATTTCTGAGATGAGGTATTATGTACACTATTTACATTATTCGGACTATTGTCCTCATCTTTGTTGCTATATTTATTACAACGTTTCGGCCTTTCAGTATCTTTCTATATTTCTGAGATGAGGTATTATGTACACTATTTACATTATTCGGACTATTGTCCTAATCTTTGTCGCCATATTTATTACAACGTTTCGGCCTTTCAGTATCTTTCTATATTTCTGAGATGAGGTATTATGTACACTATTTACATTATTCGGACTATTGTCCTCATCTTTGTCGCCATATTTATTACAACGTTTCGGCCTTTCAGTATCTTTCTATATTTCTGAGATGAGGTATTATGTACACTATTTACATTATTCGGACTATTGTCCTCATCTTTGTCGCCATATTTATTACAACGTTTCGGCCTTTCAGTATCTTTCTATATTTCTGAGATGAGGTATTATGTACACTATTTACATTATTTGGACTATTGTCCTCATCTTTGTCGCCATATTTATTGCAACGTTTGGGCCTTTCAGTATCTTTCTATATTTCTGAGATGAGGTATTATGTACACTATTTACATTATTCGGACTATTGTCCTAATCTTTGTTGCCATATTTATTACAACGTTTCGGCCTTTCAGTATCTTTCTATATTTCTGAGATGAGGTATTATGTACACTATTTACATTATTCGGACTATTGTCCTCATCTTTGTCGCCATATTTATTACAACGTTTCGGCCTTTCAGTATCTTTCTATATTTCTGAGATGAGGTTTTATGTACACTATTTACATTATTCGGACTATTGTCCTCATCTTTGTCGCCATATTTATTACAACGTTTCGGCCTTTCAGTATCTTTCTATATTTCTGAGATGAGGTTTTATGTACACTATTTACATTATTCGGACTATTGTCCTCATCTTTGTTGCCATATTTATTACAACGTTTCGGCCTTTCAGTATCTGTCTATATTTCTGAGATGAGGTATTATGTACACTATTTACATTATTCGGACTATTGCCCTCATCTTTGTCGCCATATTTATTACAACGTTTCGGCCTTTCAGTATCTTTCTATATTTCTGAGATGAGGTATTATGTACACTATTTACATTATTCGGACTATTGTCCTCATCTTTGTTGCCATATTTATTACAACGTTTCGGCCTTTCAGTATCTTTCTATATTTCTGAGATGAGGTATTATGTACACTATTTACATTATTCGGACTATTGTCCTCATCTTTGTCGCCATATTTATTACAACGTTTCGGCCTTTCAGTATCTTTCTATATTTCTGAGATGAGGTTTTATGTACACTATTTACATTATTCGGACTATTGTCCTCATCTTTGTCGCCATATTTATTACAACGTTTCGGCCTTTCAGTATCTTTCTATATTTCTGAGATGAGGTATTATGTACACTATTTACATTATTCGGACTATTGTCCTCATCTTTGTCGCCATATTTATTACAACGTTTCGGCCTTTCAGTATCTGTCTATATTTCTGAGATGAGGTATTATGTACACTATTTACATTATTCGGACTATTGTCCTCATCTTTGTCGCCATATTTATTACAACGTTTCGGCCTTTCAGTATCTTTCTATATTTCTGAGATGAGGTATTATGTACACTATTTACATTATTCGGACTATTGTCCTCATCTTTGTCGCCATATTTATTACAACGTTTCAGCCTTTCAGTATCTTTCTATATTTCTGAGATGAGGTATTATGTACACTATTTACATTATTCGGACTATTGTCCTCATCTTTGTCGCCATATTTATTACAACGTTTCGGCCTTTCAGTATCTTTCTATATTTCTGAGATGAGGTATTATGTACACTATTTACATTATTCGGACTATTGTCCTCATCTTTGTCGCCATATTTATTACAACGTTTCGGCCTTTCAGTATCTTTCTATATTTCTGAGATGAGGTTTTATGTACACTATTTACATTATTCAGACTATTGTCCTCATCTTTGTCGCCATATTTATTACAACGTTTCGGCCTTTCAGTATCTTTCTATATTTCTGAGATGAGGTTTTATGTACACTATTTACATTATTCGGACTATTGTCCTCATCTTTGTCGCCATATTTATTACAACGTTTCGGCCTTTCAGTATCTTTCTATATTTCTGAGATGAGGTATTATGTACACTATTTACATTATTCGGACTATTGTCCTCATCTTTGTCGCCATATTTATTGCAACGTTTCGGCCTTTCAGTATCTTTCTATATTTCTGAGATGAGGTATTATGTACACTATTTACATTATTCGGACTATTGTCCTCATCTTTGTCGCCATATTTATTACAACGTTTCGGCCTTTCAGTATCTTTCTATATTTCTGAGATGAGGTATTATGTACACTATTTACATTATTCGGACTATTGTCCTCATCTTTGTCGCCATATTTATTACAACGTTTCGGCCTTTCAGTATCTTTCTATATTTCTGAGATGAGGTATTATGTACACTATTTACATTATTCGGACTATTGTCCTCATCTTTGTCGCCATATTTATTACAACGTTTCGGCCTTTCAGTATCTGTCTATATTTCTGAGATGAGGTATTATGTACACTATTTACATTATTCGGACTATTGTCCTCATCTTTGTTGCCATATTTATTACAACGTTTCGGCCTTTCAGTATCTTTCTATATTTCTGAGATGAGGTATTATGTACACTATTTACATTATTCGGACTATTGTCCTAATCTTTGTCGCCATATTTATTACAACGTTTCGGCCTTTCAGTATCTTTCTATATTTCTGAGATGAGGTATTATGTACACTATTTACATTATTCGGACTATTGTCCTTATCTTTGTCGCCATATTTATTACAACGTTTCGGCCTTTCAGTATCTTTCTATATTTCTGAGATGAGGTATTATGTACACTATTTACATTATTCGGACTATTGTCCTCATCTTTGTCGCCATATTTATTACAACGTTTCGGCCTTTCAATATCTTTCTATATTTCTGAGATGAGGTATTATGTACACTATTTACATTATTCGGACTATTGTCCTCATCTTTGTCGCCATATTTATTACAACGTTTCGGCCTTTCAGTATCTTTCTATATTTCTGAGATGAGGTATTATGTACACTATTTACATTATTCGGACTATTGTCCTCATCTTTCTTGCCATATTTATTACAACGTTTCGGCCTTTCAGTATCTTTCTATATTTCTGAGATGAGGTATTATGTACACTATTTACATTATTCGGACTATTGTCCTCATTTTTGTCGCCATATTTATTACAACGTTTCGGCCTTTCAGTATCTTTCTATATTTCTGAGATGAGGTTTTATGTACACTATTTACATTATTCGGACTATTGTCCTCATCTTTGTCGCCATATTTATTACAACGTTTCGGCCTTTCAGTATCTTTCTATATTTCTGAGATGAGGTTTTATGTACACTATTTACATTATTCGGACTATTGTCCTCATCTTTGTTGCCATATTTATTACAACGTTTCGGCCTTTCAGTATCTGTCTATATTTCTGAGATGAGGTATTATGTACACTATTTACATTATTCGGACTATTGTCCTCATCTTTGTCGCCATATTTATTACAACGTTTCGGCCTTTCAGTATCTTTCTATATTTCTGAGATGAGGTATTATGTACACTATTTACATTATTCGGACTATTGTCCTCATCTTTGTTGCCATATTTATTACAACGTTTCGGCCTTTCAGTATCTTTCTATATTTCTGAGATGAGGTATTATGTACACTATTTACATTATTCGGACTATTGTCCTCATCTTTGTCGCCATATTTATTACAACGTTTCGGCCTTTCAGTATCTTTCTATATTTCTGAGATGAGGTTTTATGTACACTATTTACATTATTCGGACTATTGTCCTCATCTTTGTCGCCATATTTATTACAACGTTTCGGCCTTTCAGTATCTTTCTATATTTCTGAGATGAGGTATTATGTACACTATTTACATTATTCGGACTATTGTCCTCATCTTTGTCGCCATATTTATTACAACGTTTCGGCCTTTCAGTATCTGTCTATATTTCTGAGATGAGGTATTATGTACACTATTTACATTATTCGGACTATTGTCCTCATCTTTGTCGCCATATTTATTACAACGTTTCGGCCTTTCAGTATCTTTCCATATTTCTGAGATGAGGTATTATGTACACTATTTACATTATTCAGACTATTGTCCTCATCTTTGTTGCCATATTTATTACAACGTTTCGGCCTTTCAGTATCTTTCCATATTTCTGAGATGAGGTTTTATGTACACTATTTACATTATTCGGACTATTGTCCTCATCTTTGTCGCCATATTTATTACAACGTTTCGGCCTTTCAGTATCTTTCTATATTTCTGAGATGAGGTATTATGTACACTATTTACATTATTCAGACTATTGTCCTCATCTTTGTTGCCATATTTTTTACAACGTTTCGGCCTTACAGTATCTTTCTATATTTCTGAGATGAGGTATTATGTACACTATTTACATTATTCGGACTATTGTCCTCATCTTTGTCGCCATATTTATTACAACATTTCGGCCTTTCAGTATCTTTCTATATTTCTGAGATGAGGTATTATGTACACTATTTACATTATTCGGACTATTGTCCTCATCTTTGTCGCCATATTTATTACAACGTTTCGGCCTTTCAGTATCTTTCTATATTTCTGAGATGAGGTATTATGTACACTATTTACATTATTCGGACTATTGTCCTCATCTTTGTCGCCATATTTATTACAACGTTTCGGCCTTTCAGTATCTTTCTATATTTCTGAGATGAGGTATTATGTACACTATTTACATTATTCGGACTATTGTCCTCATCTTTGTTGCCATATTTATTACAACGTTTCGGCCTTTCAGTATCTTTCTATATTTCTGAGATGAGGTATTATGTACACTATTTACATTATTCGGACTATTGTCCTCATTTTTGTCGCCATATTTATTACAACGTTTCGGCCTTTCAGTATCTTTCTATATTTCTGAGATGAGGTTTTATGTACACTATTTACTTTATTCGGACTATTGTCCTCATCTTTGTCGCCATATTTATTACAACGTTTCGGCCTTTCAGTATCTTTCTATATTTCTGAGATGAGGTTTTATGTACACTATTTACATTATTAGGACTATTGTCCTCATCTTTGTTGCCATATTTATTACAACGTTTCGGCCTTTCAGTATCTGTCTATATTTCTGAGATGAGGTATTATGTACACTATTTACATTATTCGGTCTATTGTCCTCATCTTTGTCGCCATATTTATTACAACGTTTCGGCCTTTCAGTATCTTTCTATATTTCTGAGATGAGGTATTATGTACACTATTTACATTATTCGGACTATTGTCCTCATCTTTGTTGCCATATTTATTACAACGTTTCGGCCTTTCAGTATCTTTCTATATTTCTGAGATGAGGTATTATGTACACTATTTACATTATTCGGACTATTGTCCTCATCTTTGTCGCCATATTTATTACAACGTTTCGGCCTTTCAGTATCTTTCTATATTTCTGAGATGAGGTTTTATGTACACTATTTACATTATTCGGACTATTGTCCTCATCTTTGTCGCCATATTTATTACAACGTTTCGGCCTTTCAGTATCTTTCTATATTTCTGAGATGAGGTATTATGTACACTATTTACATTATTCGGACTATTGTCCTCATCTTTGTCGCCATATTTATTACAACGTTTCGGCCTTTCAGTATCTGTCTATATTTCTGAGATGAGGTATTATGTACACTATTTACATTATTCGGACTATTGTCCTCATCTTTGTCGCCATATTTATTACAACGTTTCGGCCTTTCAGTATCTTTCTATATTTCTGAGATGAGGTATTATGTACACTATTTACATTATTCAGACTATTGTCCTCATCTTTGTTGCCATATTTATTACAACGTTTCGGCCTTTCAGTATCTTTCCATATTTCTGAGATGAGGTTTTATGTACACTATTTACATTATTCGGACTATTGTCCTCATCTTTGTCGCCATATTTATTACAACGTTTCGGCCTTTCACTATCTTTCTATATTTCTGAGATGAGGTATTATGTACACTATTTACATTATTCAGACTATTGTCCTCATCTTTGTTGCCATATTTATTACAACGTTTCGGCCTTTCAGTATCTTTCTATATTTCTGAGATGAGGTATTATGTACACTATTTACATTATTCGGACTATTGTCCTCATCTTTGTCGCCATATTTATTACATTTCGGCCTTTCAGTATCTTTCTATATTTCTGAGATGAGGTATTATGTACACTATTTACATTATTCGGACTATTGTCCTCATCTTTGTCGCCATATTTATTACAACGTTTCGGCCTTTCAGTATCTTTCTATATTTCTGAGATGAGGTATTATGTACACTATTTACATTATTCGGACTATTGTCCTCATCTTTGTCGCCATATTTATTACAACGCTTCGGCCTTTCAGTATCTGTCTATATATCTGAGATGAGGTTTTATGTACACTATTTACATTATTTGGACTATTGTCCTCATCTTTGTCGCCATATTTATTACAACGCTTCGGCCTTTCAGTATCTGTCTATATATCTGAGATGAGGTATTATGTACACTATTTACATTATTCGGACTATTGTCCTCATCCTTGTTGCCATATTTATTAAAACGTTTTGGCCTTTCAGTATCTGTCTATATTTCTGAGATGAGGTATTATGTACACGATTTACATTATTCGGATTATTGTCTTCATCTTTGTCGCCATATTTTTTACAACGTTTCGGCCGTTGTACGCTCCGGCCTTCTTCAGGTGGTTGGAATGTCGAACTGAACACTTTATTTCGCTCACTGGGGTAGACTGTTCTAGTTCCACGTGCCATGTTTAATGGATGTCAGTTATCAGTTATCTCCTGTTAATTCCCCTCTCGAAGTTCTTCACCACCTTAAACGGGTATTGAACTCACACTCTTTGGGTCCTGTCACTAGATCTAACCAACGCCTTTATCCAAAGCCTCAAGGACACATGTCACAGTGGATAAAGGCGTTAGTTAGATCCAGTGATCCGGTTAAGTCAATGGAGAACTTTCAGAGGGGAATTAACAGGAGATAACTGAAAACTGACATCCATTAAACATGGCACATGGAACTAGAATAGTCTACCCTAGTGAGCGAAATAAAGGGTTCGGTTCGACATTCCAACCACCTGAAGAAAGCCGGAGCGTACAACGGCCGAAACGTTGTAATAAATATGGCGACAAAGATGAGGACAATAGTCCGAATAATATAAATAATGTTCATAGTTTTTGTTTGTAGGTTTAATATTTGCCCATAGCTGGAACCCTAACAGGTGCTACAACTCCAGGTCAGAGTGGACCTGAGAAACAATAACGATTAAGAGGTGGTCCCACGACCATCAACACATCTAATCTCCCGATCAGAGGCCTTGCTGCCGGATGTAGTTTATCGTTATGCCAAAGACTGGAAGTTCTGGAAACTTGACTAGATGAAAGGATCCGTTTCAATGGGGGGGTGTTCTTTGTAATAGGTGAAGCGCAGTGCCCGATTCCATGGTACTCTTGTTGGTCGACGATTAGGAAATTGCATGGTGTTGACTGATGGGTTGAGCGGCACCAGCATTGAATTGGATGTGATTTGATGTTTCTTTTCATAATGTAGCTAACATTCTTGTCAGTTTCTAGCGGTACCGTTTTTGCATTAACTGCAAGTGACTGCTGTATTCATTGTCACTAATACCTGTCAAGAATGTACATATTCCTGACATATTGTTGTTGATGCTGCTCGAGAAGAGTTTCCACTTCAGAGAGAGCGAGAGAGAGACAGAGAGAGACAGAGACAGAGAGAGAGAGAGACAGAGACAGACAGAGAGAGAAAGACAGATACAGAGACAGTGAGAGAGACACAGACAGAGATACAGAGAGAGAGACAGAGAGAGAGAGACAGACAGACAGAGACAGAGAGAGAGAGACAGAGACAAAGAGAGAGAGACAGAGAGAGAGACAGAGAGAGAAAGACAGATACAGAGACAGAGAGAGAGAGAGACACAGAGAGAAAGACAGATACAGAGACATAGAGACAGAGACAGAGAGAGAGAGTGTATGTTTTCCATTCTTTTTGACACTGTCAATCATTCCGTGGTCGAACTATGTTAAACACGATTATATATATATATATATATATATATATATATATGTGTGTGTGTGTGTGTGTGTGTGTGTGTGTGTGTGTGTGTGTGTGTGTGTGTGTGTGTGTGTGTGTGTGTGTGTGTGGGATAAAGATATAAAATGTTTATATATCAAGAACAGTTTTGGAGGAAAGATATATGACAAAGTGGAATGAAAATTTCGTGTGACGCGTTTCGACCAGTAGTACTTCATCAGACTAGATTTGTTTACGTTCATGCGACTACACATGCGTATGAACGAGAGACACTGGGAATTTTAAATTCAGAAAAAGATAATTATTTATTTTTTGTTAATATGTGTCCTGGGTATATAATCTATCCAATTTGTTTTAGATTCTTTTTCTTTTCATCATATATATATAATTGATAACTGACATCCATTAAACATGGCACGTGGAACTAGAAGAGTCTACCCCAGTGAGCGAAATAAAGGTTTCAGTTTGACATTCCAACCAAGTGAAGAAGGCCGGAGCGTAAAACGGCCGAAACGTTGTGATAAATATGGCGACAAAGATGAGGACAATAGTCCGAATAATGTAAATAGTGTACATAATACCTCATGTCAGAAATATAGACAGATATATCTATATATATATATGATGTATTTTATAATTATGAATATGATTGAGATATAATGAATGTAAGATTTTTTATATATTATACTATTTATTTTTAACTCTTTTTTATATATAAATGATAATTGTAATTATATTGACGTAGATTAGATTATGAGGATATAAATTTTGATTTAATTCCAATGTATTTCACTAGCTGTCACTTGTACTACCTCCTCCTACCCTTGCTTATTATCCTGACACCTTGCTTCTCTTTTTTCTTTCCCTCACTCCTCTCTTCGATAATGTAAACACACAGGAACATTTTTCTAGGTTAATCAATTTAGACATTTTCTTTTTGTTCTCTTGTGATTTAATTTTAAAATAATTAATTTAATTTCGGTCTGATGAGGCAGATATTAAAAACTTATCTGTCGAAATAGCATATCGAAGAATTCGGTAATAAATTTAAGTTTTTCGTTCTTGACATATATATATATATATATATATATATATATATATATATATATATATATATATATATATATTTAAAGACATTTTTATGTTTAACATTGTTTTTATAGATACAAGTATTTAAGTAGTAAATTTTCTGTTTATAATAAACAGTATTAAATATAACATTTACCGGCCTGAATGTTATTTAATACTGTTTATTATAAACAGAGCATTTACTTAAATACTTGTATCTATAAAAAAGAATGTTAAACATAAAAATGTCTTTAAATAATTGTCGGACTTTTTCCATTTCATAATATATATATATATATATATATATAATTTCTAGGAAGTAGGGGGTTACAAAGGGTGAAAGAGAATGTGAAGACTTTAGTGAGGAAAAGGACAACCGAGGAACAAAGTTCAGGAAGATAGAAGATGGCGATTGACATTGCATTTAAACTTTTGAAGATTGCAGGTGGCAGAGAAGCAAGAAATCAGAAGTGCGAGGAAAGAAATAGAGTAGAACATACGGTTGCATCTAGCTTGTTCAGCAAACAGTAAAACGGTGAGACCTAATTGCCAATCCAGTAACATGCAGTCCATGCACCAAGGAAGACCATGAAAGCGATAGTTGGGCCTTTTGTTGGAGTACCTGGAACAGCCCTAAAACGACAAACAGAAAGAGATAAGAGAAGTGGAAATCAAAGAAAGACCGACTCTCCTGATGACTGCACAGCTGATATCAGATGCGATAATGAGGAGGGTGCTGGTGCAAGAGTATTGAAGAGATTTGCTGTCATTTAAGCTCCAGTAGAAGTTACCATTTTCTACAAGTGAGAGCACTCAGGGGCTATTACTACTACTATTAACTACCACTACTACCACCACTACTACTACTACTACTACTACTACTACTTCGTCCTGGGTATGACGATGAACTACGTCCAACTGCAAGGCCTCTGATCGGGTGGATTTGAGGAGCGTGGAACCACCTCTTAATTGCTGGTGTTCCCAGGTCCACCGTGACCCGGGGTGGTAGCTATGGTCCCAGCTGTTAGGGTCCCAGCTATGGGCAAATAGCTAACCTCGAAACTGAGGTAAAAAGCATTATGACAGTGTCAAAAAATAGGTTTTAATACCAGAAATACTTAGTAAAAAAATATTACCAGAAATAAATTTTTGAAGAAAAAATTATTACCAGCAATGCATCTTTGAAAAAAAAAATATTACCAGCAATACATTTAAAATAATATTCCCAGCTATACATTTTTGAGGAAAAAAATATTAACAGAAGTAGATTTTTGACAAAACAAAAATATTACCAGAAAAAAAAAAAAACGTTGTCGGTATTAAATGACCCATTGAGGTTGATAAGCCGTAAAACAAAACATACTATTACTAATAATGATAATACTAATGTGACCCTAGTATGACTAGGGTGACATATGCAGTAGCGAAGTTGACAAGTTTAAGGAATAAACCGATCTCCGGATTGAAATTGCCAGAATGTGAAACGTTCAAGTCACTAATGTCCCAGTTATCATTGGGGAGTTGGGGTCTGCATCACCGAAGTTACATGAAGAAAATCAGAAGGAAGGCTGTTGCTCCAATTGCTTTAGACGTTTGTGTCGCTTGGCACTGCAAATATTCTGGGCTATCTGACTGAGGAAATAGGATTTGTTGAAGAACTCTCATAATGGAAGATCTGAAAACGAAAACCGCGCGGGGAAGAGACGAAAATAATAATAATAATAATAATAAAAATAATGATAATAATAATAATGATGATGATGATAATAATAATAATAATAATAATGATAATAATAATAAAAACAATAAATAATTATAATAATGATAATAATAATGTAATAATGATAATGATAATAATAATAATGATAATGATATAATAATAATAATAATGATAATAATAATAATAATAAATAATAATAATAATGATATAATAATAATAATCATCATAATAATAATGATAATAATAAATAATAATAATAATGGTAATAATAATATTATTAAATAATAATAATGATAATAATGATAATAATAATAATGATAATAATTATAAAGATGATAATAATAATAATGATAATAATAATAATAATAATAATAAATAATTATAATAATAATGTAATAATAATGATAATGATAATAATAATCATAATGATAATGATAATAATAATAATGATAATAATAATAATAAATGATAATAATAATGATAATAATAATAATAATATTAATAAATAATAATAATGATAATAATAATAATCATAATAATAATCATAATAATAATAATAAATAATAATAATAATGATAATAATAATATTAATAAATAATAATAATGATAATAATAATAATAATGATAATAATAATGATAATAATAATAATAATGATGATGATAATAATAATAATAATAATGATAAAAATAATGATAATAATGATAATAATAATAATGATAATAATAATAAATAATAATAATAATGATAATAATGAATAATAATAATTATAATGATAATAATAATAATAATGATAAAAATAATAATAATAATGATAATAATAATAATAATAATAATAATAATGATAATAAATAATAATAATGATAGTAATGATAATGATAATAATAATAATGATAATAATAATGAATAATGATAATAATAAAAATAATAATGATAATAATAATAAATAATAATAATAATGATAATAATAATAATAATAAATAATAATAATAATGATAATAATAAAAATAAATAGCAAAGTACAAACACATTGAATACAAGGACCACAATCAAAATACAAGGACCCTGAATTCGAAATCTCAGAAATGTGACACATGAGAACATCAACAACTGCAGTTGTAGTTGGAGCCATCGGCTCGATTGGAAAACATTCCTGTAGACTCATTGAAGGGATTTCTCGTAGCTCATGCCTTAAAGAAATACAAAAAAATTGTACTCACAAGTATGTAAAATATGTGGGATCTTAGTTTCTTTTTTTCCTCAATAAATACTCAGTGGAAAATGTCATGATGCCATTTCTGACCTTAGATCTCTGGTTGGCACCCGGTAAGAAATGAGTAGACACCAGAAATCAACGGAAATCAAATAATGATAAAAGAGCATTGATAAGAATTAAAAAAATATAAAAACGTTTTTTTTTTTCGTTTTTATTTTTCCATGAAAAATCAATTCATGTTTTATTTTCTTTACGCTTGTAATTGATTTGAACAACGTCTGAAAAAAAATACATGGTGTTTTCGCTCTAATCTATTTCTCTAATAGTTTTGTGATGGTAATAAGTTCTTTCTCCTTCATCGACAGATTTTCCCGCTCTTTTCTAGGAAACGAAGCAAAAATAATTTCTATGTTTTATTGTTTTTTTTTTTTAATTTTTTTAATCCGGCAGCAGAAAACAGATTGATTTGTTAATGACTGACAAAGTCTGGCTTTCGGCGCTTTTTTGAAAATCGTAAAACGAACAAATTGTTAACATCCGTTTATCTACGCACATATAAACATGTATTTATAATTGTACTCGGTGTGACGGCAATTGAGTAATTAATATCAGTGGCTTGGGTTCGAAGCTAGTTAAATATTAGAACTTTTAATGCTGATTTCAGAGGCAGACACGAAAAACTGCACGCTCTTACCTCCTGAATTCCATTTGGTATCACCGGAAGGATCATAGAAATAGACAAAGGTGTATTCCAGAAACAAAGCAAAGTATTAAAAAACAGGAAAATGTCGTTAGAAACAAAGAAAAAAGTGCTGAACTGCTGCGTTATATCTCATATCTTACATCAGAATAAAGAAAGGTGCCTTTCAGAAACTAAGCAAAGTATTAAAAATCAGGAAAATTTCACTAGAAACAAAGAGAAAAATGATGAACTGCTGCGTTATATCTCATATCTTACATCAGAATAAAGAAAGGTGCCTTCCAGAAACTAAGCAAAGTATTAAGAAACAGGAAAATTTCACTAGAAACAAAGAGAAAAGTGCTGAACTGCTGCGTTATATCTCATATCTTACATCAGAATAAAGAAAGATGCCTTTCAGAAACTAAGGAAAATATTAGGAAGCGAGAAATTCTGTTACAAACAATGAATAGAGTGCTGAATTGCTTATGCGATATCAGTCCTCTTATAGGACAGTAAATGCTGGACAACTTCCTCACAGACGAAGAAGAGTCTTGAAGCAATAGAAATGTGGTTCTACAGAAAGATACTGAGAATACCATGGATGGAACATGTGAGCAACGGCAAAGTTTTAGAGAAAATGGGAACGGAAAGGACAGTTATACTTAATAGCAGAAAAAGACAGTTTAAATTTCTAGGGTAAATAAGAGGGTTTGGAAAAAGTGAAACTCACAGGGACCAAAATTGAAGACGAAAGAGAAAAGAAGCGAGAATAAGATTGAGAAAGAAAAGTTTACAGGCAAATAATCGAGAAATGCAATAAACAGATTTCGAAGATGCAAATGCGCAACCGGGGGGAGTGTTGGGGTTAGGGGGGGGAATTGTTGAGAGAGTAAAACTGATCACAGGGGGAGGCTAAAAATAGGAAGGGTAAAATGGCTGCAAGAGGATCGTTGTCAGTCGGTGGAAGGGAATAAAAAATGAAACAGGAAAATTTTGTTAAAAAAAAAACCTGTACTGAATATCAGTCCTCCTATACAGCTGAATGCTGCCCCCCCCCCCTCAAAAAAAGAAAAAGTGGCTGCAAGAAGATCGTAGTCAGTCGAATGCTGGATAATTCCCTCACAGAGGAAGAAGAGACCTGAAGCAACAGAAATGTGGATCTACAGAAGGATGCTGAGAATACCATAGACCAAACATGCGAGCGTCGACAAAGTTTCAGAGAAAACGGAAACAAAAATGACATTGATACTTAAGATCAGAATGAGACAGCTGAAATTTCTAGGGCGCATAATGAGGAAAGAAGGCTCGGAAAATTTGATACTCATAAGACAGGATGAAGGCAAGAGCGAGAGAGGAAAAACAACGCATAACCTACCTTGCATGATTTAGTAAATAGATGGCAGAACAGTGATTTGGAATAACCAAAAGACACTAATTATTTAAAAGCTACATTAGACGGGAAGTTGTGGGGAGTCGTGACCGCCAACGTCCTGAAAGGACACGGCAAATAGAAGAAGACGTTATTGTTTTACATTGCTTGAATTTTTTACATGAAGCAAGAACTGAAAATGTGTGTCGAAGAAAGAAACAGCTGAAATTTCTAAGGTACGTAATAAGGAAAGAGGGTTTGGAGATATTGCCACTCACAGGATCTACGGAAGGCAAGAGCAACAGAAGAAAGCAGCGCGTAACCTACATAACGAAGTGGAAAGTTGTGGAGGGCCATGATTGGTTAATGTAGGAAACGACACGTAAGAGAAAGTCATACTAAGGAAGTAGGTAAAAAAAACTTGTTAGTGAATATAGCCGTTTTTTTTTTTATTTGAGTGATTCAATCAATGGCAGAGAAGTTTCTAAGATATTAAATAAAAAAAAGTCCTGGAATTTTACTAAAAGCAAAAACTTGAATTTACTACGCACTGTGCAATTCATTGAAACAACGCGTATGAAGTGATATGACGTCACATTGTGCTGTTCGTTTTCGCCATTTTCACAAGTGATCACTGACTCTCCAGAATTGGCTCTAATTGGCCATTGTTCGTCTCGAGTCTCATTCGTTTGCAAAATCTGTGTCCGCTTTCCTTTTTTTGCCACAAAGTTTGGAATGGATATATACATGTAGGGGACACATCAGCAGAGCACATCCGCTACCGAGAATCGAAACCCAGACAGTTACAATATGAGGCAAACTCCATACCAACAGTACAAACGAAACTGTTGGCTTGAAGATGGTTTGCCTCATGAAGTATGAAATACAGTCTAATTACGTTACCTCTTCGTCACCGAGGACAGTTGGTATGATGTTTGCCTGATAACGTAACTGTCCGGGTTTCAATTCTAGGTAGTGGATGCGCACTGCTGACGAGTCCCAAATATAGGACGAAACGGCCGTCCAATGCTTTCTGCATTCTGTTGAGGTTTCTTCTAGACCCGATGAATTGCTTAATTATAATTATCACGAAATCCTCCTTAATTTCTATCATTTGTATATCCTTGAACCGGCTTCTAATGCTCTGGATGGAGGGGCTTGGGGATAATAGTCGTAGCTCTCGGGGGAACAGACCTATGGGTAAGGGAAACTTGGATGAATTCCAGCGCGGAATATGTGAACGAGTGGAGCAATATCGAGTCTAATTCGTTACCATTTCGTCTCTGAGGCCCGTTAGTATAGTTAGTATAATAGTATAATATCGTAACTGTTCAGGTTTCAATTCTCCGAGTCCCAAATATAGGACGAAACGGCCGTCCAATGCATTCTGCATTCTGTTGAGGTTTCTTCTAGTCTCGATGAATTACTTAATTATGATTATTTCAAATCCTCCTTAATTTCTATCATTATATATATATATATGTATGTATACACACACACACACACACACACACACATATATATAAAAGTGAACATAGAAGTCAACACTTAGAGGCGACAGTCTGTTTCATGCTAGATGCAATCGTCAGGCCTGAAGATTGCATCTAGCATGAAACAGACTGTCGCCTCTGAGTGTTGACTTCTATGTTCACTTTTATACTTACACACGCTCTATCTCTGATATTGAGCACTTTATACCATAAATATAGCACATCTTAAGACTATATTTCTTCATATATATATATATATATGTATATATATTATAAATTGTTACATTGGAATATGCAAGTTACTACGACGAAGATGCATATTTGTTTCGATGTCTAATTTAGACATCTCATCAGGTGGTTTTCCTTCAAGCCCCTAATTCCATCTCTTATTTCTTACATCTTTACTCTTTTTTCTGTCTCTATACCGTTTCCTGTGAGATGACCTATTAAATATGTCAATGCCTGATCCTTAACCCCCTTCCTCACTATTAAGTATTGTAACAAAAATAAATTTAAAATCAATCCTATCTCTCCCTTCCAATTTCGATCATGTCTGTCACACTCTCTCTCCCCACTCCCTATATCACCTTACATCAACTTAATACTACCCCTTAAAAGCGTAAAAAATTATATGTAAATTTAAATTCATTTTTTCACCCTTGGAAGTGAGGTCTGATGATCCAGGGAAAAAGAAATTCTCTGGGGAAATAAATTATAACCAAGGACCCTTAAGATTGTCTGTTTTCATTAAATTAAATTAATCACTCTGATTTGACATTGAGCTCTCCGGATTTCATCCTCCTTGTGATTATCCATATGGATTACCAAGATTTTCATTACTTATATATATATATATATATATATATATATATATATATATATATATATATATATATATATGAATAGGGACAAAAGGAAAAACTATTTTAGCCGATGCATTTCGTCCTGGAATAGACTTTATGAAGGCAAATGTAAGGATTTTATTTTGCAACTAATCTTTATAAAAGGATGCTGATAATGATATCATGGACCAAGCGTGCGAGTAACGATGAGGCTTTGGAGAGGATGCAAACAAGAAGGAAGCTTATACTTAACATCAGAAAGAGGCAGCTGAAATTTCTGGGACACGTAATGAGAAAGGAGGGCTCGGAGAATCTGATACTCACAGGTCGAATCGAGGGAAAGAGAGATAAAGGAAAGCAACACATGACATACTTGGCGAGCTTAAGCAAGTGGATGACGGAACGTGGTCTAGGGCAGGTAGCAGAGGGACGGAACATGTTGAGAGCTACAAAGGATAGGAAGAAGTGGAGAGCCATGATCATGAATTTATAAACACATGACAAAATGTTAGTTTTTCAAAATTTTAAATTTAAGAATGCTCATACATGTATATCAGGCCAACTGAAAACTCTAAGCAAATTATGGAAGATGCTAAGTGACATAATGTCTGAGAAATCAAAGCGACTACACGCTTTTTATAATATAATTAATAATTATATCATTTTATTTTGAGATGAATTTCTGTATTATATATTTTAGATAATAGAAAGTTATGAATTTAATTTTATTCTTTTAATTTAATTGTTTTTCTTTTCGTTAAAGAAATACATTTATTTTTTCTATGTTTACATGCAATTATGCAATAATTTAAATGAAAATTTGTTTCTGTTAACGTTTGTGCCGCTTTCTGCATGTCGCTGCAGGCAATAATACACTTCATTTTTTTATATCTGTAATTTTCTAACAGTTTGACGTTTGGAATACCCTTCTATAGAAAGAATTTCCACTTGGGCCCATTTTCAATACCAGTCTGTATAGTTCTTGACATTTTAATGATTTCTGAAAATGAATTCCAATCACACATTAATCTAGATGGAATTGAACCTTTACCAAGCAGTGAAGTTGAAATATTTGCAAATTTCTGCTCTACAGTTTGGAAAGTTTTAACCAAATTTCCAAAGTTTCTGTAAATAAATTTATAATGTTTGTGGAAAAATGTGTGTGAACTTTATATAAGGGTTTACATATATACATAATAATCGAATTTACGAGCGTCATTCAAGAAATAAGTTGAATTTTTCGGTATAAGGACTTCTAATACAGATAGAAGCTTACTCTTTTTAAAAAAAATTTTTTTTGTTTTACTTCTTTTTCACATGGATTTAATTTCTTTTGCAGATTAAAAAATAACTTTGAGAGTTTTGGCGATTAACAAAGATGGCCGACCAAGAAGCATGCTCCAGGATTGAACAGCAGTCAGTTATCAAGTTTTTGGTTGCTGAAGGGTGCAAACCAGTTAAAATCCATAGGAAAATGTCAACTGTGTATGGTGCCACATGTTTCAGCCAAAAAATGTCTCCAAGTGGGCTAAATTGTTTAAAGAAGGACGGAACTGTGTTGAGGGTGAAGACAGACCTGGGAGGCCCACAGAAGTGAGGTCTCCTGAGGTGATCGAATCAGTCAATGACCTCATTCAGTCTGAGAGAAGGGTGACAGTAGATGACATTGCTAGGACTTTGAGCTTATCTGTTGGGACAAACGCAGGGGTCATCAGTCAGAAGGAGTCATCTTGCATCATGACAACGCAAGGCCTCACACAGCAGCCCAAACGGTGCAGACCATCAACGAGCTGGGCTGGGAACTGCTCCCTCATCCCCCTTACAGCCCAGACCTTGCCCCTTCAGACTTTCACCTGTTTGGTCCCTTGAAAGCGTTCACGAGAGGCACGAAGTTTAAAAGTGACGATGAAGTCAAAAGTGTTGTGAGCGACTGGCTGAGACATCAGTCCAAATATTTTTACGCTGAGGGAATACTGAAGCTTCTGCACAGATGGGAAAAGTGTGTGACAGTGCTGGGAGACTACGTTGGAAAAAAAAAGTAAGTTTCTATCTATTAGAGGTCCTTATACCGAAAATTTGATTGAATGACTCTCGTATTTATCCAAATATACAAAATTTGCCTTTTAGAAGAACTTAGAAAAACAATTCAGGGTGATCCCAAACTTTGGATCGAGAGTGTACGTCCTTACAAGACTTACATTACCTACTGCCTAAAATGTGAATAAAATCACTTGTCCAAATATATACACTGTTAAGACGTCCTTGGGTGACATACACTGGCTGAAGTCGACGTATATACAAGATATCACGACGTATTTATGAGACATACTGTTTTCGACGTATTAAGACGTCCTTATCAGATATATATTGCCTATTGCAGACGTATGCATACACTTTCTTGACGTATTTATACGTCCATAGAAGACGTACATTGCCTAATGTCGATTTATATAGATACGTCCTGACATCGACTTATATAGACGTATTTTTCAAGATGTAGCTATTTTGTGATGTCAACGAACACTTGTTGCCACTTTTGTAATGTCAACGAATATTCGTTGTCATTTTTGTAACGCTCGTTGTAGTAGAGACTTTGTAATCGCAGATACAACTCAATAGTAACGCCGTTGAACAATACTGGTGTCAGACGCCTTCGAATAACACTGTCGCTAATAGTACTTGCTCGATAAGACTCGCTCGAATAGTAACCATCGAATAGTATCGTGAATAGTATAGAGAATAGTGATGCGTATAGTAATAGAGGATAGTGTAGAAATAGTGATGCGAATAGTAATAGAAGATAGTGTAGGAAGAGTGATCAGTTAGACGCCAGGCTAATTCCCATATATAAACATTTCCTTTACTATCACGTGATCTACTTATTCGAAATAGAATCGCCTGGTGAACTGTGCTCAAACTACAGTGTCAGCAGCGACACTTTATTCCGATATAATGCTATTGTTTCATATAAGACACGTGCAGTCTTATCTCAATTAGCTAACAAGCAAACATTCCGTTGTTAAAAGTACTAATTATTCGACGCCAGTAATGAAGCATTCCTTATAACATAGTAAAGTAATTACGTTTGTAAATAGGGGAGACCAGGTTGCTAATACATTCCATTTTCTTTTGTTTCTTGTCTGTTTTATTTGGATATTTTCACATAATTGACTGAATGCTCGTTGTAGTAGAGACTTTGTAATCGCAGATACAACTATAGTAACGCCGTTGAACAATACTGGTGTCAGACGCCTTCGAATAGCACTCGCACTAATAGTACCTGCACGATGATACTCGCTGGAAAACAACCACCGAATAATAATCCGTATAGTGATCAGTATAGAGAAACAGTAGAGAGGATAGAGTAAAAATGATGATGCGTATAGAGTGATCAATTAGACGCCACGCTAATTCGCATATATGTGTTTCCTTTACGGTCACGTGATCTACTTAATTCAATAATGGGATTGCCTTTATGTTGAGTCTTGACTCAATGTTGAATCTCGCCTATTGCATGGAATAATAATGCAACACAAAATGTACTTGGAACAAGAATGTATTATAACAAGAAAGTGTGCACAATAAGTACATATAGTATTTCTGTATATTTCTGAGAAGACGTTCCTGGAGAATGTGTTGACTAGTCGCAGTCGATCAGAGTCTCTAGTTGGATCTCGTGATTCCTCTTCCTCTCGTCTTCCGGTATCAACCATTATTTATATAGTTGGTAGTCACCTATGCAGATTAGGTGGAGCCCACCACAACACTTTATTTCTTCACTGGCGATCTATGCTCAAACTCAAAATCTATATAACAAGCTATATATCTTCAATGAATAAATTGACTGCTATCGATGTACAAGGGCTTTCCAAACGTTCTTCAGTCAGTTATGTGCCATGTGTGATACACGCTCAGGCGATCACGTATCATTCGATACATGACTGATGATGCAGATTTTTTTTCCTGCAGTAGGTTTCTATTTCTTTCTGCGATAGACCAGTTGCCATCCATGTTAACTATGTTCACCGCAGTCTTTGAATATAGAATCCAGTGCAGTACGTAATGTATTCAATGGAACAACGCCAATATCTAGTAGCAGCTGTTCAGTAATTCTTCAGATCTTCAATATCAGAGGTTGGCAGTGAAGATTCAGAGAAAGTAGCAGCTGTTCAGTAATTCTTCAGGTCTTAAATATCAGAGTTTGGCAGTGAAGATATTCGGAGAAAACACAAAATGGCTTCCTTTAAACACGTGGGGTAGAATATTTTGAGCTTTCTGATTGGTTAACCATTCTCTTGGTGGACTATAACATGAATCAGCTCATATTGATTGGCTCACTAGTACACAAAAATTGTAACAACTCACTTCCAGTTTCTTACTTTCCTGTCAAATTTGTTCTACTATCTACTATCTATTATCTAAATTTGATCTACTACCTACTATCTTCTTGATTCCCCTTCCTTTATTGTTCTCACTTCTTGTCTGTGGAACTCACTTCCGGCTTCTTTAATTCCAGACAAATTTGATCTTCAAAACTTTAAATTCATGTCAATTTTTATCTACTGTCTTCTTGATTCCCCTTCCTTTAATGTACAGAGGTCTCGTCTGTGGAAATCTCTTCAGGTTTCTTGCTTTCGAATCTAAAGTTGATCTTCAAAATTTTAAATGCTTGTTAATCTTTACCTACTAACTTCTTGATTCTACTTCCTGTATTGTTCTCACTTCTCTCCGGTGTAAATCACTTTCGACTTCTTGCTTTCCAAACAACTTTGATTTTCAGAAATATAAATGCATGTCAATCTTAACTACTATCTTAATGATTCCCCTTCAATTATTGTTCTCACTTCTAGTCTGTGGAACTCACTTCTGACTTCTTCATTACCAGACAAATTTGATCTTCAAAAGTATCAATACATGTCAATCTTTACCTACTATTTTGTTGATTCCCCTTCCTTTATTGTAATCACTTCTCCGCTGTGGCACACACTTCCGGGTACTTGCTTTCCAAAAAACTTTGATCTTCAAAATTTTAAGTGCATGTCAATTTTTACCTATTATCTTCTTTATTCCCCTTCCTTTATTATTCTCAATTCTTGCCTGTGGAAATCACTTCCGGCTTCTTGGTTTCCTGTCAAATTTGATCTTCAAATGTTTAAATGCATGTCAATATTTACCTGCTATCTTCTTGATTCCCCTACATTTTTTGTTCTCATTTCTCACCTGTGGAACTCAATTCCGGCTTATTCTTTCCAAACAACTTTGATCTTCAAAACTTTAAATGCATGTCAATCTTACATACTCTATTATTGAATACCCTTCTTTATTGTTTTCACTTCTCTCCTGTGGAACTCACTTTCGGCTACTTCCTTTCCAGACTACTTTGATCTTCAAAACATTAAATGCATGTCCATCTTTACATACTATCTTCTTGATTCCTGTTCCTTTATTGTTCTCTTTTCTCGTCTGTGGAACTAACTTCCGTCTTCTTGCTTTCCAGACAACTTTGATCTTCAAACTTTAAATGCATGTCAATCTTTACATACTGTCTACTTGATTATCCTTCTTTTATTTTTTTCACTTCTTGTCTGTGGAACTCTCTTTCCGCTTGCTCTCCTCTCAACTTTGATCTTCAAAACTTAAAATGCATGTCTATCTTTACCTTCTATCTTCCTGATTCCCCTTCATTTATTGTTCTCATTTCTCTCCAGTGGAACTCACTTTCGGCTACTTCCTTTCCAGACTACTTTGACCTTCAAAAATTTATATAAATGTCAATCTTTACCTACTATCTTCTTGATTCCCCTTCATTTTTTGTTCACACTTCTCGTCTGTGGAACTCACTTTCGGCTTCTTGCTTTCCAGAGAACTTCGATCATCAAAATATTAAAAGCACTCAAATCGTTATCTATAGTTTTCATTCGTCTTCCTCTGATTGTTCTCACTTCTCGCCTGTGGAAATCTCTTCCGGATTCTTGATTACCGGACAACTTTCATCTTCAAAAT
>OZ038511.1:15703885-15718885 GCA_964036315.1 Acanthosepion esculentum | reverse complement strand
TGCTGTGTTGCATAATATGGTTTTAATTTCGCCTTCTGTTCGAAGAGAAGCAATCACAGTACCTTCAAGAGGTTCCCTGTGTTCGGGGATTAATCTTGATAGTCTGTCGGCAGTTTTTTAGACAGTAGGAACTCCATCTTGAAGTTATAATTTAAGAGGATTGTCCCCCATCTCCGTAGTCGATTTGCTGCATGCACAGGCACACCTTTTTTTAAAATCCAAAAATGGTAAGTAATGGTTTATGGTCCGTCTGCAATGTAATGCGTCTACCGTGAATGTACAGGTGAAAATTCGTTACTGCGAAAATAATCCCTAATGACTCTTTCTCAATTAGGGAGTAGTTCTTCACTGCAGGAAGAAATGTCCTCGATGCGTAAGCAACTGATTTGTGTGATGCATCTGGCATTTTGTGCAGAATACATGCTCCGATGACATATGAGATGGCGTCGCTGGCAACTATAATGTCCAGGTCTGGGTTATAGTGAGTGATAAACAAGTCCGACGTCAAGACTTCTTTTATTTTGACGAATGCTTCCTGGCATTCAGGTGTCCACTCCTTGTCTTTTTTCATAAATTCATTTAGAGGGGCATATGAGTTGTGCATATTAGGCGTAAACGCTTGGTAGTAGTTTGCTAATCCTAAAAAACTTTGTAATGAAGAGACGTTTGCAGGAGCTGGTATGTCCTCGATTGCGGTATCCCGTTCTGGGTCTGGTCTTCTGCCATCTTTGTCGAGAATGTGACCCAAGTATTTAATCTTCTCCATAAAGAAGTTGCATTCGGATTCTTTCAATTTGAACCCGTACTCCTGAATTCTTGAGAAGACTTTATGAACATATTCCTTGTGTTGTTCTACATTTTGGCTGTTTATTTATATGTCGTCCTAGTGTGCAACGGCGAAGTCCAGATCGCTCAGCATTGTGTCCATTATTTGTTGGAAGATTGCCGGCGCGACCTTGATCCCAAAAGGTAGACATTGGAACTTGAACAAACCACGATGGGTGTTGATATAGAGCAACTTAGAACATTCTTCCTCTACCAGTATTTGAAGATATGCGTCACTGAGGTCGAGTTTTGAAAAAAAATTTCCTCCATTTAGTTTCGCGAAAATTTCTTCCGGACTTAGTAAAGGATTGTCTTTGAGTACAGCATTAAGCCCCGTCGAGAAATCGGCGCATACCCGGATTTTCTTTGACTTCTTTTTCACATAGACGGTCGGTGAAGTCTGTTGACTACTCAATTTTTGACAAGACCCTGGTTCTTTCTAGTATGGCGAGTTGTTCTTTATTTGTGGTAAAGAGTCGAAAAGCACATTTCTTTTTTTTCTTAAACACTGGCTGGATGTCATCTTTTAATTCGAATTTTGCCGTCATCTTATTACACCGACCAAAGCCTCTAGAAAAAAAAACTTACGGAAAAGTTTCTTTCAAATCTTTTATTAAATATTTTGCCTCGGTTTTCAGGTTTTTGAAATTTTGGCAAAATGAATTAATTGGCATGCCCCACAACTTAAATTTCTCTATCCAGTCGGTGCCAAATACATTTTTCTGTATTCCTTAATATATACTTTTTTTTTAGTTTTAACGTCCTTCCATGAAAAGTTAAATTTGTGATAAGTTCTCCCTCAAACTTGATTTTCTTTCTCCTCTCACGGACCTGTGGCCATTTTATTAGATCTTGGTCGGTTTTCTCAATTTTTTCCAAATGTGTAGATTTATGATTGTCAAATCTGACCCAGAATCCAACTGTAATTTGATATCTTTATTTAGGATTTGTACTTGCACGTATTTCCCAATGATTAACCAATCTTGTTCATTCAGTGTAAGCTCTTGTGTTTGATACGCCTACAAGTTAGGCACTTTTTATTCCCGTAAGGGCAATCCTTATACCAGTGTAATGACCCACAACCGGAACACTGATTAGGAGGCAAGTTATCTTGTTTCTTTTTGGACTAGTTTGATTTAGAGGGAGAATTAGATTGTTTTTTTTCTTTTGACGTCACTTTCTTATATGTGCTATGCCAGATTCCTCGATGTTTTTCGAATCTTGGCGTACGCTTACAAATCTCTGACAGTCTTCCGCTAATTGTTGGAAAGTAAGGTTTGGCTCGTTTTCCAATTTGTTCAAAACTCTACGTCTAATTTCAGCGTCTTTAGATGAAACGAGTCCCTGAACAAATATCAGACACTTGAAATTATTCGAACTCAATTCTGACAGCTTAAAATCGTCGCAATGCTTGTTCACGACTGACACGAATGTAGTGTAATCTTCATTATCCTTTCTGGTTAAAATCATACACTTCCATCTCTTATGAAAAAGTGAAGTTTTAGGACTAAAAACTTCTGTAAGAAGTTTAACCGCTTCGGTAAATGTCAGTTCTCTTGTTTTCCATGGTGCTTAGTTTTCACTGGAGTGACTTTTTTTTTTCAATCCTGAAGTCCTTGAAAAGGCGAAAATTACCAGCATCAAGGCCGTGCTGCTGAATACCCAGCTACGCTGGACCGGACACGTTTCCAGGACGGAGAATCATCGCCTGCCTAAAATTTTATTGTACGGTGAGCTCTCCACTGGCTATCTAATAGATTTTGAAAAAAAAAAAAATTAAAAATATTACCAGCAATACTTTTTTGAAACATAAATTATTACCAGCAATACATCTTTGAGAAAAACAAACATTACAAACAATACATTTTTGTAAAAAAAAAAATATTACCAACAATACATGTTTGAAAAAAATTATTACCAATAATATTAATTTTTTGACCCCCCCCCCACAAAAAAAGTATGATCGGCAATACATTTTTGAAAAAAATATTATCAGCAATACATTCTCTAAAAGAAAATAATAATACTTCCAAGAAAACTAAATTTCGGCATTGAATGAGCCATAAAGAGTTGATATTTTGCTAATAAAAAAAGCAAACATGATGATAGTTAAGATATCAATAATGGACATTGAAGATCGAAATCTATGCTGTTTGTTGCTGATAAATAGCTTTAAAATTGATTCTATGTCAAATCCAGTAGACCTTCTTTGCGGAATTGATGTTTCTGTAACTAAATCTATTCGATGGAATAGGAAAGAGGGAATAAATGTCCGGCGACGAGGGAAATATTTACTAAATGAATTTTTTACATTTTTCTTTGGTCCGACATTTTTTCGTTTCTTCGTTTCTGATCGGCCTTCTTTTTTCGGTCTTGACATACCTTTAGTTTCTTCAGTCATCTCACAGCAAGGAACCACCATTTTTCTTCACTTTGATCCATCTTGCGCAAGTCACCAGGTCATTTTAGGACGACCCCATGGTCTTTACAGCCGTGAAGTATCCAGTTTAAAGCCAATTACAGGGTAAAAGCAGCATATGACCAGTGAACTGTATCCGCCTAACTTCCCCTATTACACTAAGGTTTCTCTTAACTTGTTGGCTACCACACGACCCACCGGATAGTCATCGCTTCTCGGCCTTTTGGCTAAGATCAAAGTGTAGTATCTGTTCGCAGATTACTCGCTGAATGATCGCCTTTAGGCCGGGAGCGATCACTGATACAGGCCGGTCGCAGGGATTCGTCCCTGCGCTGGTAGTATCGGGGGCTACGTCTGACTAGCTATGACAAGCTAAGACCAGCCATGACCAGCTATGACTAGCTAAGACCAGCTCTGACCAGCTTGGACAAGCTAAGACCAGCTAAAGCACTGCGGCCCGGGTGAAAGCTCGGGTCCACTCCCCCTCCCGTCCCACGTTAAACCCCGACCTTGTGTCACAACCTGACCGTGTGGGAGGTCAAGTAAATCCACGGCCTTTTGGCTAAGATCAAAGTGTAGTATCTGTTCTCAGATTACTCGCTGAATGATCGCCTTTAGGCTGGGAGCGGTCACCGATACAGGCCGGTCGCAGGGATTCGTCCCTGCGCTGGTAGTATCATAGCTAGATTAGCTAAAGCCAAAGCTAAAGACCAGCTTGGACAAGCTATGACCAGCTAAAGCCAAAGCACTGCGGCCCGGGTGAAAACTCGGGTCCATTCCCCCTCCCGTCCCACGTTAAACCCCGACCTTGTGTCACAACCTGACCGTGTGGGAGGTCAAGTAAATCCCCGGCCTTTTGGCTAAGATCAAAGTGTAGTATCTGTTCGCAGATTACTCGCTGAATGATCGCCTTTAGGCCGGGAGCGATCACTGATACAGGCCGGTCGCAGGGATTCGTCCCTGCGCTGGTAGTATCGGGGCTACGTCTGACTAGCTATGACAAGCTAAGACCAGCCATGACCAGCTATGACTAGCTAAGACCAGCTCTGACCAGCTTGGACAAGCTAAGACCAGCTAAAGCACTGCGGCCCGGGTGAAAGCTCGGGTCCACTCCCCCTCCCGTCCCACGTTAAACCCCGACCTTGTGTCACAACCTGACCGTGTGGGAGGTCAAGTAAATCCCCGGCCTTTTGGCTAAGATCAAAGTGTAGTATCTGTTCTCAGATTACTCGCTGAATGATCGCCTTTAGGCTGGGAGCGATCACCGATACAGGCCGGTCGCAGGGATTCGTCCCTGCGCTGGTAGTATCATAGCTAGACTAGCTAAAGCCAAAGCTAAAGACCAGCTTGGACAAGCTATGACCAGCTAAAGCCAAAGCACTGCGGCCCGGGTGAAAACTCGGGCCCATTCCCCCTCCCTTCCCACGTTAAACCCCGACCTTGTGTCACAACCTGACCCTGTGGGAGGTCAAGTAAATCCTGCTTCTCGGCCTTTTGGCTAAGATCAAAGTGTAGTATCTGTTCTCAGATTACTCGCTGAATGATCGCCTTTAGGCTGGGAGCGGTCACCGATACAGGCCGGTCGCAGGGATTCGTCCCTGCGCTGGTAGTATCATAGCTAGACTAGCTAAAGCCAAAGCTAAAGACCAGCTTGGACAAGCTATGACCAGCTAAAGCCAAAGCACTGCGGCCCGGGTGAAAACTCGGGTCCATTCCCCCTCCCGTCCCACGTTAAACCCCGACCTTGTGTCACAACCTGACCGTGTGGGAGGTCAAGTAAATCCCCGGCCTTTTGGCTAAGATCAAAGTGTAGTATCTGTTCTCAGATTACTCGCTGAATGATCGCCTTTAGGCTGGGAGCGGTCACCGATACAGGCCGGTCGCAGGGATTCGTCCCTGCGCTGGTAGTATCATAGCTAGACTAGCTAAAGCCAAAGCTAAAGACCAGCTTGGACAAGCTATGACCAGCTAAAGCCAAAGCACTGCGGCCCGGGTGAAAACTCGGGTCCATTCCCCCTCCCGTCCCACGTTAAACCCCGACCTTGTGTCACAAGCTGACCGTGTGGGAGGTCAAGTAAATCCCCGGCCTTTTGGCTAAGATCAAAGTGTAGTATCTGTTCTCAGATTACTCGCTGAATGATCGCCTTTAGGCTGGGAGCGGTCACCGATACAGGCCGGTCGCAGGGATTCGTCCCTGCGCTGGTAGTATCATAGCTAGACTAGCTAAAGCCAAAGCTAAAGACCAGCTTGGACAAGCTATGACCAGCTAAAGCCAAAGCACTGCGGCCCGGGTGAAAACTCGGGTCCATTCCCCCTCCCGTCCCACGTTAAACCCCGACCTTGTGTCACAACCTGACCGTGTGGGAGGTCAAGTAAATCCCCGGCCTTTTGGCTAAGATCAAAGTGTAGTATCTGTTCTCAGATTACTCGCTGAATGATCGCCTTTAGGCTGGGAGCGGTCACCGATACAGGCCGGTCGCAGGGATTCGTCCCTGCGCTGGTAGTATCATAGCTAGACTAGCTAAAGCCAAAGCTAAAGACCAGCTTGGACAAGCTATGACCAGCTAAAGCCAAAGCACTGCGGCCCGGGTGAAAACTCGGGTCCACTCCCCCTCCCGTCCCACGTTAAACCCCGACCTTGTGTCACAACCTGACCGTGTGGGAGGTCAAGTAAATCCCCGACCCACCGGATAGTCGTGGTGGTGTGTCTGCAACGCCAACACGACCCTCCAGTGGGTCGTTTTCCAATTTCTTTTCTTTGAGGATTATTGATAGAGGGATGGTATGATTGATTACTGATGCGGTCATGGTATATCAGCATCACATGTTTTTTCCAAAAAATATTTAATTATTTTCTTTTGTCTTTTATTTCGTTTTCCTTTTGGAATTTCTTCTCTTGTTTTTTTTGGGGTCATTTTTTATTTTTACATATAGAGCCTTAACAGGCATTCGTGTGGGTCTCTCGGTTGTAAAATGGATTCAAGTACCACATGACATACCGATGGGTCGTGGGTTATGCTACCTATGATATCCTTGCCTCATATATGAAACAACATTTAAACAAAGTAGCGTGTACCAAAATTAATTAAGATACAGTATTGAAATCCTGAGACAACAAAGGAAATTAGGCCCGAGAGTCAACGTGTTTTGCCCGTGTTAGCATTTCATCTTTCCTATCTGTCCAAATCAGCTTTATGATTTTGCTAAGGTAAATTAATTGGAACATATTTAAGAGTTGACTACCTATTCTGGTGGTTTTCCAAGTTTGTTTTAATATTAATGGTTATGTCACAAAGTAAACTGGGAGTAGAAATGAGGATTTTTAATCGAATAAATCAGAGCGAAGGGGTTGAAGGCAAGAAAAAAAAAAGAAGAAAGAAAGATAAGAAGGGAAAAGTTCCTGCAAAAATAAACAATAAATGAGTAAAGACTGAACTAACAGTAGAAAAAAGCCTTGCAGCATGATCAATATTATTCCGTAAAAACTATGCAAGACGCCATGTCTACCGGCTGAACGACGCCGATAGGGAGAAAATTTCAGCATATTTGTTCCAGCTAAATTCCGACCCACCCAAGTAATTCAAATCTGCCATGGGCCGTAATTACTTTACATTATATTTAATTATATTATGTTACTTGCACCAAAAATCAATACTTATAACTTTCTGCATAATATCGCTTGCAGACGACAATATGGTTATACTGCTGAATTTTACAGGCATTTGTAATTTATTTATTTATTAATGTGGGGATATTTTATTTGTTCTTTTTTTCTTTTGTTTATTTTGTTTCGTTTTGTTTCGTTTTTTTAATATTTTTTTTCATTAAATTTCAGCATATTTGATTCTGTTTGTATTGTTCTGTTTCAAGCCCAGGGTAAGAGACGAGAATACTGGAAAAAAGTTTTTTTTCCAAATACCTTATGTACAATTTATTTTCAAGATTTGTTTTTAATATCTAATATTTGTTTTTTCTTTTAAACATTTTAACAGTCTGATAGTTTTTATTGATATTTTGCTCTTTTTCCTTGTGCTAAAACCCTCGGGCAATTTACTGAAGTCGCATGGCTTGGTATTTGGATGCATCTGTATAGAGACTCGTAGGCATATATATATATATATATATATATATATATATATATATATATATATATATATATATCGTACATGAATGTGTATATGGACTCGTAGGCACATATATATATGTGGGCGTGTGTGTAGACTAGTATTCATATGTATATATATATATGTGTGTGTGTGTATGTGTATAGACTAATATGCATGTGTATATATATATATATACATGCATATTAGTCTATACACACACACATAGACTAATATGCATGTATATATATATATATGTACATGCATATTAGTCTATACACACACACATATATATATGTGCCTACGAGTCCATATACACATACATGTACGATATATATATATAATATCAAATTCTCCTAATAATTTCATATATATATATACACACACACACATATATATATATATGTGTGTGTGTGTATAGACTAATATGCATATATATATATATATGTGTGTGTATAGACTAATATGCATATATATATATATATATATATGTGTGTGTGTATAGACTAATATGCATATATATATATATATGTGTGTGTGTATAGACTAATATGCATATATATATATATATATATATGTGTGTGTGTGTATAGACTAATATGCATATATATATATATATATATATATATATATATATATATATATATATATATCGTACATCTATGTGTATATGGACTCGTAGGCATATATATATATATATATATATATATATATATATATATATATATATAGTTTTAAAATATGGAATGCTAATACTTTGGAATACAGGAGAATATTTCAGAAAGGCTTTTATCCGATAACTTAAAAGTTGTTTTCAAAAAAAAGAAAAGAAGAATGGTCATAGATTTTCTTTCTTCAAGGCACTTTTGCTTCTCACATTGTTAAGACCAATTAAATGTGGCTCGAGAGCCAGTCAATCAGACTGATACTTTGGACGAGCCATTTAGTACAAAACATAAGGAACTTCGCCACAGAGTACGTTATGCTAGGTGTACCTCTGTCCGACACTGTATGTTGCGACAGAAACAAAATATTAATGTGAGAATTCGACTCGTGTTCTTATATAGTCTCCTCAAATATAAATCCTGTGCCATGCATGGCATCCAGCCCGTTCAGAAATGTCTAATCTACCAGCTACAGAGAGTTATTTTCTGAGATCTATGGTCAAAATTGGCTTCAAGCAAAGGAATCCTCTAGGTCATAAAGAAAAGTCCTTCATAAGATCTTATAGGCTGGCATTACAGAATCTCTTTAGCTCAGAACAAAAACCATATCACTTGAAGATTTCCACCAGCAAAAACTCCAATGGATAGCACATATAAAATTCCCACACTACACGAAACAAAAGTTTAGGAAAGAAACTCCCCTCAATGGTAGAAAGATGTATAAGAGTAGATTTCAGAAGCCTATTTTCTTGATATACTGTTTTAAGAGAAGATGTTACAAATTTCAACCAGGCGTAATGTTAACTATTTGTTCAATGAATGATGATGTTTCTTGTGTGGAAACAGCTATCTCGCCATAATCCTCACCATAGGCCACACTAGAACCATATATGAGGATATTTATGTTATCAATTCTAGGAAATATCAAACGGCTGAATCAAATTTAATAATAATAAAGAGCCTTAAGAGGACTTGATCTGTGATGACCCCATCTGTAATGGGCACACTCTAAGAGACATCAATGTAGACATTGCACTCGGTGTCACAACAGATCATCCGAGAAACCAGGTGCATCAGGCTGTTGAGTTAGAAGTTATTTTCACAGCCACCAAGATTTAGGAACAGAAAAATTAATAATGGGCGGTGAGAGAAAAGAGTAATCAAACAGCAAATAGCAATTGACATTTTCGATTGAGTGGAAATGATGGGCCGGAAGGGAGTTCCACAAGCGAGAAGTGAGAGATAAGAAACTGTAAGCATAAAGGTTGCGTTTACATATAGCTAACTCAACTGGAAATTGATGAGATCTTGACGCTGAACTAGTATTGGGATTAAAATCATACAGTCTGGGCGTCACGGCGAAGACCCATTCCGAACAATTACCATGAAAGTATTCATAAAAAAGACACAGAGAGGCAACCTTACGTCGGTGGAAAAGTGACAGAAGCCGAGCAGCCAGATAATCATCGATAATATTGCTGATCCTTCTTTGGATTTTATCAAGGAGTAAATAGCAGAAGCATCGGACCATATATATATATATATATATATATATATATATATATATATATATATATATATATATATATATATATATATATATATATAGTTTTTTATATAATTTCTCGTGCGATCTAATAAAGTTTTTCTTTTCAGAGGATAAATTATATAAAAATTGTCCGAATGTTCTTTTTTTCCGAGCGCTTTCGGCTATACATTTAGCCATTATCAAGGATTATATTTCAACTGTTACAATTAGAAATAGTTTGTTATATGTATGTTTTATAAAGTGATTCATTTTTTTGTTTCAAAACACGGTCAAGATATTATGTCCATGTTCAAAGTTAATATTATTAAGTGTTGGTTTGTTTATTTTTCTCGGAAAAAAAGAACATTCGGACAATTTTTATATAATTTATCCTCTGAAAAGAAAAACTTTATTAGATCGCACGAGAAATTATATAAAAAACTAAATAAAAGCACCTTGTCAGTCGTTTTTAATGAAATGTGCTTGAAAGAAGGATTGCTGCCTAAATACACAAATATATATATATATATATATATATATATATATATATATATATATATATATATGTGTGTGTGTGTGTGTGTTATCTACCGTAGCTATGAGCACTAATGGGTGTGTCCCCATCCTCATAAATACGTTGGACACTATTGTAAGTGGGGGGTAATATGCTGTCTAAGTAGTCCACCACTAGCAGTGGTTTACCGTCCTGGGTATGACGATAAACTACACCCTGCATCCAGTAGCAAGGCCTCTGATCAGGAGGTTTAGAGGAGCGTGGAACCACCTCTTAATTGCTGGTCTTCCTAGGTCCATCCTGACCCGGGGTGGTAGCACCTGCTGGAGTACCAGCTATGGGCAAATTTTAGGGCAGTTTAACCCCGAAACTGGGGTAAAAACACTATGAAAGTGTAAAAAGAGGTTTTTAATACCAGAAATATTTTAATAAATTAATACCAGCTATAAATCTTTGAAAAAAAACAAAACTATTACCAGCAAAACATTTTTGAAAAAAATATTACCAGCAATACATTTTTGAAGGAAAAATATTACCAGAAATAGATTTTTGACAAAACAAAATATTACCAGGAATAAAAATTTTGTCTGCATTAAATAACCGATTGAGGTTGATATACCGTAAAACAAACCAAACAAAATATATCAGTGGTTTCCCTACTCCATGCCGCTGGCGAGTAGTGTATTTTCTTGATGTTATAAAGATTACCATTTCATTTCCAACATCCGCTTTGATTATTCCTCATTCAGTAACATTTTCCAGGTTACAACAAAAAATATACATACATACACACACACACACACACACACACACACACACACACACACACACATATATATATATATATATATATATATATATCACGTTAAACGTTATTTTTCACACACACACACACACACACACATATATATATATATATATATATATACATACATATATATATATATATATATATATTTATATATATATCACATTAAACGTTATTTTTATTGGTAGCCTATATTTGTGTAGACTTTTCCGTTCAATTTAAACAGTATATCTTCCTTCCGGTCGGATTCGAACCTGCGTGCCCCTTTGCAGGAGAAACCATCTTTAGATCTGACGGGCTTTCACCAACTCGGCAACGATATATATATATATATATATATATATATATATATATATATATATATATATATATATATATATATATATATATATATATATATATATATATATATATAAAGACATTTATATTATGTTTAACGTTCTTTTTATAGATATAAAAAGAACGTTAAACATAATATAAATGTCTTTAAATAAATTGTCGGACTATGTCCAATTCAAATATATATATATATATATATATATATATATATATATATATATATATATATATATATATATATACATGCTGTGTGGGCAAACGCTCAAGACTCGAGCAAAAAGACTTTCAAAAGAATAAATCCGTTCATTTGGTCAGATTTTGGTAAGCAGATCAGGTCGCTAATTTTTCATTAAGCGTTCATATATATATATATATATATATATATATATATATATATATATATATATATATATATATATATATATATATGTATATGTTTTGCGTATTTTCATAACGTTCTCTACCTTGAGGCTGTACAATAATCCAATATTAAAGAAGATTCTTTTGTTTTTTATTCTTTTTTTTTCACTTTTACCAACCTTTCCCCTTTTCTTCTGTGTTAATTATCTTTATTACATTTCTCTTCTTCTTCTTCATCATTTACTACCATATTTCTTGCCGCATTTTTTTCTTTCTTCCTTTTTCCTTTATCTTCTCCTTCTCGCTCATCTTTTTTCTCCTCCTCCTCCTCCTCCTCCTATCCTCCTTGTTCTTCCCCTCTTTACTTGTTGTTTACCTCTCACTTTTCTTCCCTCCTCTTTTCTCTCTTTTCTTTTTCTACTTCTCATTTGTTCTTTCCTCTTTTCTTCTTCATGTCCTTCTTTTTTTTCTTCCTCCTCTTCTTGATTCTTTATCGTCTTCTTCCTTCTTTTTTTGCAACTTCATGTTTTTTTTCGTTTCCCCTCTATTTTTCTCTTATGCCCCTCTTTCATTCTTCTACGATTTGCACTTTGCTCCTCTTCCTTCTACTCCTCCCCCGACTCTTCTTCTATCCTTTCTTTTTTCCTTCCCTCACACCCTCCGCTTCTCCTATATTCCACCCCCTTTTTAACAATCTAACTCTTCTGTTCTTATTTTCTTCTCTTCTGAAGAGTCCTATTTCGTTTCCCCACTTTTCTCTCCCATCCCGGATTTTTCTTCACTCTCACCACCGACACCCGACAACTCATCCGAATTCTTTTTTCTCCAACCACCCCACTAATACCCTTAAGGCTGTACAATTCTTGAGTACTGGATCAATGTCTTCAGGCAACACAATATTCGAAACACCGTTATATTTTACGTTTCCGCTCGTTCCGAGTAATTCAATGAACGCGTGTAGGCCTGGCCGTGTATTTGCCGAAGACATACTTCCTGCTTGCGTAAGTCGAACGCCTCACTTGAAAGCGAATAACATCGCTACATGCAGTAGATAACGAGAGACAAGTACGGACTGAAGGCTTCGACATTGATTGACATCAGCTTTTGAAAGTTACATGGATAAGGTCTTGTTTACAAATAGAAAGATTTTATAGACAGACAGACATGAACGGACGTGGATAGACGGGCAAATGGGTAGATAGATAGATAGATAGATAGATAGATATGAAAAGACTAAGATAGATAGATAGATATGAAAAGACTAAGATAGATAGATAGATAGATAGATAGATATAAAAAGACTAAGATAAATAGATATGAAAAGACTAAGATAGATAGATAGATAGATATGAAAAGACTAAGATAGATAGATAGATATGAAAAGACTAAGATAGATAGATAGATAGATAGATATGAAAAGACTAAGATAGATAGATAGATAGATAGATATGAAAAGACTAAGATAGATAGATATGAAAAGACTAAGATAAATAGATATGAAAAGACTAAGATAGATAGATAGATAGATATGAAAAGACTAAGATAGATAGATAGATAGATATGAAAAGACTAAGATAGATAGGTAGATAGATAGATATGAAAAGACTAAGATAGATAGATAGATAGATAGATATGAAAAGACTAAGATAGATAGATATGAAAAGACTAAGATAGATAGATAGATAGATATGAAAAGACTAAGATAGATAGATAGATAGAAAGATAGATATGAATATATTAAGAGAGATAGACTTGAACAGATTGAGATAGACTTGAATAGATTGAGACTGATATATAAATTTTAACTGTTCGTGATAGATAGATAGATAGATAGATAGATAGAGGCGGTCGACTCGTCAATCGAGTATGACCATCGCTGACAAGTTTTATCAGTGTTTTTAGTGAGAACGAGAATGGCTCTTGAAGCTAGCAAGTGATTCGTACAGCTTATTGCAGATGTTGTTAACTAATTTCTTCAGTACATGGCCTGGCCTGTTTTGTAAAGTCTGTTCAGCTTGCACGTGTTTTTTCAAGTGATGCTGGATATACATGAAAGCAGGCTGTTATAGTGAATGGTCATCATTTTGTGAGCCCCAAAGAAGGAAGGAGAAGGGAGAATAAGGAAAGGTAAAAAGGAGAAAGAGGATGAAGAAGATCCTTATAGAGGTTTAAAACCAGCCTGCTTCCTTCCTCACTGCATATTATCATACAAATAGCGAGCCATATGGTACGATGCAATATTCCACACCGATTTTCACCTGTCCACGCAATACAGCAAGAGTTGCCGGTGGACTTGCTGAATAAGGCCGGCTGTGTCACGTTCCCACTATCTAGACCTGATGAATTTAAGCAGAGTACAAGATTATCAACAAGGTTTCATTAATTTACAGTTGAGTTTGCTAGATGTAACCGTACGTTCTATGCCAACAGTTTCTTTTCTCGCACTTCTCGCTTGTGGAAATTTCTTTAGGCCCCATGCTTTCCAGTTATCTTTGATCTTCAAAGATTTACATGCAACGTCAATCGTTATCTACTGTCTTCCTGGTTATTGTTCCATTGTTCTCGCTTCTTAGCAATGTTTCTATTTTCTAATTCTTTCTCGTCCCGTAACCGCTTCTCTATCACTGGCTTTATTGCTTTGCGTTGGCAACGTCTGAGTATTAAAAAAATATGTTCAGTGGGAGCCAGGTCTGGCAATCGTATTGGCAAATTAAGTTATCGAACATCCTATAGAGAATATTCAATAATTCTTTTTATCATAAGTGAATTTCTGGATAACAATTGCCGTCATGCGTAAATATACTTACACAAAGAGTTAAATTTCATCATTTATATTTTAATATTCAGATCAAATTACAGCATGAAATGATATATCTGCGGGGTTCCATGTTCGTGTTATGACTGGATAAATATTGCCCATTCCATATATATGCGTTAATTACCGTTTATTCAAGCTATTTTCCCAGTAACAAATATTAAAAGATTTACCCTGGTACCTAGAAACGTTTTCCTATTTTAATGTTATGTTTGTTTATTGCTTTATTTTTTTATACTTACGAAACTGGATTCGAAGGTTCATAGGCTGACTATAAATGAGTGATGCTAGAAATGTGAATTATTTCCTGCATTGATTTCAACTCTTCTTATTAATAACTGCATTCTTTCTTTCCAGATACGAGTGGGGCTGAAATGTTCACAGGCTGACTATGAATGAGTGATGCTAGAACTGTGAATTATTTTCTGCATTGATTTCAACTCTTTTTATTAATAACTGCATTGTTACTTTCCAGTTACGAGTGGGATGAAATGTTCATAGGCTGACGATGAATGATTATTGCTAGAACTGTGAATTATTTAATGCATTGATTTCAACTCGTCTTATTAATAACTATATTGTTTCTTTCCAGAAACGAATGGAGACTGAAAACGTCTTAGGCTG
>OZ038511.1:15593885-15698885 GCA_964036315.1 Acanthosepion esculentum | reverse complement strand
CAGATCGATAACTACGAGTGAAGATCAAGCAGTAAATCAGATTTTATTCTTGGGTTGTAACCTGCTGCTGTAAGTGAGCACAGTTAAGATAAGGCGTAGGTGAGTGGAGTGCACTGTTCAGCGACAGTCTTCCCTGTTCGTTCTCCGAAGTCCGCTTCTTCCCTCTGTGTGCCTTTTCGCGAGATGGTCAGTTTTATGGATAACAATTTTCTTATCATCTTCGTCTAAAAATGTAATTTATCTTCCTTCAGTGACTTTCTCTCTGCCTGAGCCTCTTGCTCTGTACTTTGAAGTTCACTTCAATTACTGATATCTGTCGGCCTAAAGTTCCGTATCCATTTTTGCGAAAGGTCCCGCTCTTTTCAATTTAACAAGACCTCAGCTGACTCATATTGCTACACTTTCTTGAATGCTACATTTACACATTTATCTAATCCGAAATCCATACCGATGTCATCAGTGAAACGTTTTACAGCAATGAGGATACCCTTCCACTCATATCCTTATTATTATTATTATTCTTATTGGCACTGTAAAAGGAAATATCGTAACAAGGTACCGGGGACATTCGCCGGTATCGGCTGACATATGATGCCCAAATATACTTCAACACACTCCTGTTACTAAACAGCTGTAAAATACAGAAGAGACACAACTGAAAGGAGATATATTGGCCTAAGAAAAGTTTTTAGCCAGGAGAAATATATTACATCCAATTTCAAAATTTAATTACATAATCCCTACTCAACATAAACAGTATTTGGAACTAGTATAGAGTAGGTCCTCCATTTGCTAGTTTCAGTGCTTGTATTCGATTTTTCATGGATTTGATCAAGTTATCAACAATCGTCTGATCCATATTTTGCCACTCCTTTAGCAGTGTTTCTTGAAGGATTGCCACTGACGTGATTTTGGTTGCATGTTCTCGAAGTCTTCGGTCAAGGTACTCCCAAATGTTCTCTACTGGATTCATGTCAGGGTTTTGAGCTACCCATGGCAGTGACTTGATTCCTTGTTATTCCTTCCTGACCTTTGCTACTTTGCTCGTATGACATGGCACTCCATCGTCTTGGAAAAGGTAAACATTCTTCTCAATCTAATTGGTTTCGGATTGAGGAATCGGAGAGCCAGGTTCGAATTCCAGTCGAATGACTTTTTCTCAGAGTTCTAAGCAGCAGACGATCCCTTTCTTTACGCTGTTTGGATGGTGGGAGTTGAAATTGAGGTACTCTCCGGTGAATGTCGGTTTACGGTATACGGATGTCTTGAACCCATGCTCTGTTCGAGATATTAGAACACCAAGCAAAAGTCAAAAGTGGCGACGCAGAGACATAAGATAAAGAATTGATCAGTATAAGTAGTACCCTACAAGGTAACAACTACCCAGGGTACATGGCAGCAGCCCCAAAAAATTGCGATAGGCGGGTACAAGATGAGGGCAATAACGCTCAGAAAACAGTCTGCCTGCTTTATGTGAAGGGGTTATCAGAGAAAATACAAAGGATCTGCGGTCAATATAACATCAGGACAACCTTCAAAAGCTGGACGATACTTCGCAGATATCTCTCCCGAGTAAGACCCCCATAGAGCAGAACATGACTAAAGACTGCGTGTACGCTAACCCGTGCAGATGCGGAAAGAAATATAAAGGGGATACAGGCCACCCTCTTAAGAACACTAGAAAGCTGTAACACGAAAATCCGGCGTGGCTGACCATATATGGAGAGAAAAGGGAGATCAACGCCCTCTGTGGGATCAGGTTGAGATCATAGATAAAGAACACCATTGGAAAATTCATAAACTTAAGGAATCAGTACATATGCTAGGGCACAAAAATCTCCTGAGCCGACCAAGCATAGAAATGAATACAATATGGGAACCAGTAATAAGGAGTGCCAGGGAATAGCGATAGTAAAAACAAAAATTGTAATATGAGCTCTGGTAAAAATAGTTGCTGAAGACATTAGGTTTATAATACCCAGAAATTCATACACAGATGTCCTCAAGGCCGCATGGCATAGTGGATAAAACGTTGGTTAGATGCAGTGACAGGAGCCAAAGAGTGTGAGTTCAATACCTGGAGGACTTGGATAGGGGAATTAACAGGAGATAACTGACATGACACGTGCAACTAGAACAGTATACACCAGCGATTGTTTGACATTCCAAACACCTGAAGAAGGCCGGAGCGTGTTACGGCCGAAACGTTGTGATAAATATGGCGACAAAGATGAGGACAATAGTCCGAATAATGTAAATAATGTACATAATACCTCATCTCAGAAATATAGACAGATACTGAAAGGGCGAAACGTTGTAATAAATATGGCGACAAAGATGAGGACAATAGTCCGAATAATGTAAATAATGTACATAATACCTCATCTCAGAAATATAAACAGATACTGAAAGGGCGAAACGTTGTAATAAATATGGCGACAAAGATGAGGACAATAGTCCGAATAATATAACTAGTGTACATAATACCTCATCTCAGAAATATAGACAGATAGCGGAGGAAAGTAGGTATTAACGTAGCCGACGAACTTGCGTAAATGACTGGGAGAACAGAGATTAGAAGGAATAGTGCACAGAGAAACCGCACGAAGGGATATCAAAGTCGTGGAGAGCGATGATCGCCCATGACTTGAAGGGGAAAAAAAGAAAATTCCTGCTTTCGATAAAATGTTTTTAGAATAAACGAATAATTTGTTTTGACGTTAGATCTTAAATGCATTAAGCTTCTTTTTTGTCTGACATGGGGGCGCTTGTAATATGTCTCAGATTTTTATGTCGTCACATACAGGAACCTACGAGGCATGCTTATTAATCATAACGTTTACTGTTATATCAATTTAAAATGTAAATTGGGAAACACGTTAGATACTAGGAATGCCACGATGATTTGATATTCACAGGACAGATTGAAGGCAAGTGGATCAGAGAAAAGAGAGCTTGGAAAATTTAATACTCACAGGACAGATTGAAGTCAAGAGGATCAGAGAAAAGAGAGCTTGGAAAATTTGATACTCACAGGACAGATTGAAGGCAATAGGATCAGAGAAAAGAAGGCTTGGAAAATTTGATACTCACAGGACAGATTGAAGCCAAGAGGATCAGAGAAAAGAGGGCTTGCAAAATTTAATACTCACAGGACAGATTGGAGGCAAGAGGATCAGAGAAAGGAGGGCTTGGAAAATTTAATACTCACAAGACAGATCGAAGGCAAGAGGGGCAGAGAAAAGCAAGGCATAACGCACCTGATAAGCTTGAGTGAATGTATAACTGAGCAAACTTTTGGATGGATGACAAAATTTATTAAAAGTTACAAAGGACAGGAAATTGTGGAGAGCCGTGATCGCCATCCTCTAAATGTACGAGACATATAGAAGAAGACCTTTCAAATAGGGAGCAGCGGCGGTTTGATCCCTGTACGCCTGCATGAAAAACTGGATGGAACATTGATATAGAGAAGCCATTTTGATATTGGATTGAGAGAAAAAAAGATACGTCATTTCGGAAAGAAAGCCCAAATTTGACCATCCCAAGATTTTCATTGAGCCACACACATTACGTCAATGATTCCATTGTTTTGGGTTTTTTTTTTTTTACTTATTTACTTATATCTGTTATTCATCATGTGTATTTATTGACAAGTAATAATAATGGATTTATATAATCATTTTCAAGCATTGACTAATTTATTCGTCCTTTTAATTTTTTATTGATGTTAAGTGGGGTATTTATTTTGCATTTCTAATAGAAGATTGATCAGTCTTCGTTATTTTGCGAAACGATTTTTTGTTGATTCGCTTGGCTGTTCTGTACATTATTGTATATCTTCCTTTTCACCCTCTTTTTCATTCTTCGTACTTTTTTAAAAATTTTCTTCTCTTAATATTTCTTTTTCTTTTTCTCTTTTCTACTTCATTGTCTTTAGAATTTCTCCTTCTTTGTATCGTTTTCCTTAAATTCCTTCCGTATTTTTTTCTTTCTTATTTCTATTTACCCGCATATCATGTTACGTGACTCTTTTTTTTTTTAGATCTTTTTCGTTAATTTTCGATTTCCCTTCAGAATTTTTTCTCACCATTGTTATTTGATTTTATTTTCATTCTTTCTCGAAATAATTTTCGATATTTCTTCTGCAAGCATTTTTCTTCATACTTTCTTTTTTTTCTTCGTTATCTTTCATCTATCTCACTCTCCTTTCTACTTCTTTCATTTCCACACTCTCCCACTTTTTACTTTCTTATATTTTCTTTCTCTCTATCTCTCTATCTCTCTCTCTATATATATATGTATGTATGTATATATATATATATATATATATATATATATATATATATATATATATATATATTTCTTTTTACTTTTCACCATTTTTAAACATTTGCCAACGTTTTCTTTCTTCTTTTTCTTCACTTGATATATTTTTAGCCAACTTTATTTCATTGCTGTTTCTTCTGATTTTAGCTTTCATTTTAGCTTTTTGTGATCCATTTTCCTTGATATTTTCTAAATTAGTGGGCTTTTTCTGATTCCTTTTCCTTTTCTTTCAAAACGCTAAAATCTAACGGAAAAAAACACCGGTCGTCCTGTAAAGATTGGGATTGAAAAGAAGCTTTTAACATTGGACAAAAAAAGGAGTCTTCCTGAATACTATGATTCATTATGTATCATTGAGTGTCGACCAGACGACAACGGAAAAACTTTTGGCGGGAACAATCCCGCCAATTAAGGCTGCAGAATGAAGAAGTTGGGCAATCCGGAAAGAAGACACGAGTCACGATAAGGCCTTCCAAAATGCAAACAATCACGAAAAAATATAAATATATGCCATGGAGGAGATGTATACAAAAGTAAACACAACTAAATACACACACACACAAACGCACACACATATATTTATACATTAGTGTGTAAATAATATATATATATATATATATATATATATATATATATATATATATATATGTACAGTGTAACCCGGATATAAGAGAGTTGTCGGGACCGGATAATAAGTATCTTATATCCGGGTTTCTCTAATATCCGGGTTTGGTCTATTATATATACATTAACACAGGCTCTAATTTGGGACCAGAGAAAATCACTCTTATATCCGGGTGGGTTTGTAAACAGTGACTATTACGGCTAATAATGCAAGACTCTTCGGTAAATCGAATCGAGTTCTCTCAGTCACTGTGTGTTTAGCTAAAAATAAATACACTTAAATTCACCTTCTTCTCTGCCGTGCGCCAACGGCTTCAGGGTAAAATTTCCGACTGACGCGGATTCAGCCGGTTTTCGATTCTATCCAGAGGCAACCGGACGTCTAGCCACACTGCTGAGCTGTGATACAGCGAAACAGTCTGTCTGTGGATGACATTATATATATATAAATAGCTGGAGAGAAAAATAGATAGATAGATATGTATGTGTGTAAATATATATATATATATATATATATATATATATATATATATATATATATATATATATATATATATATATATATATACATAAATAATACACGCACGCACACACACATATATATATATATATATATATATATATATATATATATATATACGTAAATGTGTGTGTTAGTGTGTATATAATATATAGATATAGATATGTATGTGTGGAAATATACATATATATATATATATGTGTGTGTGTGAGTGTGGAAATAGAGATAGATAGATACGCGTATGTAAATATATATATAAATATTTGTGTGTGTATGTGTAAAAAGAAAGAATTATAAACATTAACAGTATACAACTTTCTCTCACACACATATGCACACATACGTATACACATAGACAGATAGATAGATAGATTTCTTTTCTTAGATAGATTGAAAATTGAAAAAAAATGAAAACTGAAAACGAACAAGAATAAACAAATAAAATTTAAAAAATTGATAAAATAAGTAAAATATATGAATCCGAGCCAATAAATAAATAGTAAATAAAATGAACATTCACGAACACACAATTAAACACAAGTAAAAGTAAGAATTACAACCAACAATAAATAAGTTACCAACCAACACTATAAATAGTAAAGAAACTGTATCCAGATCCACAATTACGTCCACCCAATTGCCTCTAGAATAATTCAAACCTACCCGTTACCCGACCACCAAAATAACCGTTAGGATAATGCAATAGGCTAGCCATAATGCACCACTGACACACACACACACACACACATATATATATATATATATATATATATATATATATATATACGAACAAAAACTTAACGCATAAGTCCTGAAGATTTAGCATTAAACAGATTGTCACCCCAGAGTGTTGACTTCAATGTCCGCTTTTATATATATATATATATATATATTTTGAACGATAAAAATTATTAGAAAAATCAATTAAAATCTTCAGACACATTGGGTTGTAGATTAATATTCTTATGCTTTTATTATTATTATTTCATTTATATTCCTCGACTAGTTTCGACCAACATGGCCATCATCGGGAGAGAAACAAAATGTCTCTGCTTGCTATAGCAGTAAACTACAGAAATGAATGTCTTGTTGAAGAAAACGAACGTTTGTCTGTAGTTTTCATTTGTTTTTTTATTGTTTATTTATTTATCTTTTTAACATTCCTTGTGTTGGTCAAACAGTCTCTTTTAAGTTGTCATTTGAGATAAGAGCTATATTCTCTTTTTTTTCTCCGGTCAGTTCAGCAGTTTATTTGTGTTTGGGGAGGGGATGGTAAGTGTGTTTGTGTGTGTGTGTGTGTTTGTGTGTGTGTGTTTGTGTTATTTAGTTTAGTGTGTGTGTTATTTAGTTGTTTAGTCTCTGGTAAGTGTGTGTGTGTGTGTGTGTGTGTGTGTGTGTGTGTGTTATTTGGTTTTTAAGGGAGTGAGTGAGTATATGTGTTAGCTTGTATATTGCTGTGGGTGTGTGTTATCATTTGGCTCATTAGGAAAGTGAGTGAGTATGTTGTGTGTGGGTGTGTGTATAGGTGTGAGGCCTCAACACCTCCGTAAGCCTGTCTTTTTTCTATGGGTATGGAATGTGGGTAGGTTTTGATTTGTAGGGTTATGTGTTGCTACTATCTATATTGTTTAATTTATGATTTAACCCGGCTGGAAACAGGGTTTGTAAACGTCGTATCCACTTATTTTCATGGAACTCTAAAATTCTTCTAGTGTTATCTGCTTTGGGCTTTTCTATTCTCTCAATTATGGTGAATTTGGCATGGTTTTTGAAATCGTGTTTTTCTATGCGGAAATGTTGTTCTACAGGTAATAATTTTTCATGGGGAGTCGACTTAATTCGATTGCGGTAATTATTGATTCTGTAGTGAAAGGGCCATTCAGATTTTCCTACATATTGTTTCTGGCATAGTGTGCATTCTAGGAGGTAAATTATGTTATGACTTCTACAGTTAGAGTCGTGATAGATTTTGTAAGTAGATTTAGTGACTGAGCTAGTGAATGAATTCGTGTGTGTGACGTGATTGCAACATAAACTTCTTTTGTTGTTACATGGTTGGGAAAATCCTGTTGTTTTTGTTGTTAGTTTATCCCGGATTACCTTGTCCCCTAAAATGCGGTTACTACCTATGATTTCTTTTAGGTTCTTAGGTCGACGATATGCTAGAAGGCCGGGTTCCTTAAATAGTTTTTTTAGGTCTGGTTTGAGATGTAGTATTTCCCAGCGACTTTTGATTATTTGGGATAGTGGAGGCAGAGTGGGGTTGAAAGTGGTTACTAGAGGAATGCGGCTAGATTTAGTTTTAATCTTTAATATATATATATATATATATATATATAGAGAGAGAGAGAGAGATAGAGAGATAGAGAGAGATAGAGAGAGAGAGAGACAGATTGTGTATTCGGGTAGTTGACTGACAAGTTACTGCGATTAAGATTTTTAATTTAATTTTTGTTCATACAAGTGTTTTCTTTTCTGGACACGAAATCTGTAAAAATTGTCAAAAAGTTCCGAAAACCCCAGCGCTTTCGGCCATTCTTTTAGCTATTATCAAGGACGATTTTTGTATTTTTATTTTTAACTGAATGTGTGTTTTATGTATGTTTCTGGAGTTATAGGATTTTTTTTAACTCACACGAAAACCTACCTAACTCCATCCGAAACATACTAGTAGAAATTACAAGTATAATAGACTTATCCACGTGTAAAATAAATGATTAAAAATAATGGAAGCCATAATGATAAAAACGTAAAAGCCAACACTCAATAAAAATAACTAGGAGCACGGCCACAATGTGCTGACCGTGTTTGGAAAATAAAACATTGCTATAACTTCAAACACATTCATAAAAACACACATTCACTTAAAAATTTAAAAAAAAAGAAAGATCTCCCTTGATTATGATTAAAAGAATAGACGATAGCTGTCGAATATACAGAACTTTTGGATAGTTTTTGCACATTTTGTGTCCCCCCCAAATAAAAAGGAAGTAAAAACACTTGTACTAACGCAAGAAAAAAATATACATACTAAAGATTGCGTTTAAGCATATAACACAGTCACCGTTGTGTATTGTCCTTAATGTCTATATATATATATATATATATATATATATATATGATAAAATAAAGAACAAATAGGAAACGTATATCAATCTTACATGTTTCATTTTTATTAAAGCTTAGTCAGAGATTGAGAAAAAACAGACAAAACACACTCAATTTGTGACGAAGCTTTAATAAATGAGGAAGATGTTAGATATACGTTTCCCATATGTTCTTTATTTTATCAACCTGTCCGATTCCGATCCATGTTTGATCTGCATTTGATCTGCACTTGATCTGCATTTGATTTGCATTTTATCTTTAACGCATATAACTCCACTGACATTGTAATTGTGATCAAATTTACATTAGTGAAATACAATGAAGTTTAAAAAACGAATCCATGGCCACAACAGAGTTTCGATTCTGCAAAGGCTCAAATAGTTAATTACCTTGAAGAAGTATCGAATCAACTATCGATATCACAATTCAGTTCGATTACTTCAAAAGTCGGTTTTTATAACATATCAACTTCTTGTTAAGCTAAGATCAGGCTTAATGAAAATAATATTAAAATAGATACTAGTTCAATATCTTAATAATCATTTCTATTGTAAATTTTTATTTTCATTTTAATTGTATATTTTCCGTGATGCCTGAAGAATATCCGAATAATTTATCCAAAATATTGATCCCAATACACAACATAGAAAATTAGAAAAATACAATAAAACTTAAACAGATAGTTGTTTTTAAAATCAAACCTGTTTTGATAAATTCTGTCTAAATATACCTTACATATACACCCTTGTGCAAATGAATTGAAACAGCTACTTCATTTTCCTTTCTTTCGCACTACGGTCAGTTTAAGACCCACTGGAGTGTCAGAGTGTAATCGATTTCTATTTTTTTACTCAAATTAGATCATTTGCAGTAGTGTGCAGTAATATGAATCTATTTTCGTGGTTTCTGATGAAATTTGTATGGCCTTGAAAAAATATTGTGTCATCCGTGAATGCATCAGATTTTTATCACGCCCAGACATTATTGTCTCGACTGTCGATTAGTTGTCCTACGCCCATTGTCTGCGATGGACGTTACTCCAAGGAAGCGTACTAAAATCGTAATGCTGCACGAACACACTGACAAGCCTTACCAACGAGAAAATCCAAGTACTATAGATTGGCCCGGAAACTCTCTTGATTTAAATTCAGTCGAGAAGCTGTGGTCACTCTGCAAGAACGACTTCGTGGAATGGACATACGAAGTACTAACACGTGAACTGGGTCATGTTTCATTGGAAAAATACGAAAAAAAGTAAATAATAACGGAATTATTCGTTTTGTTTCAATTTGCACGGGGATGTACGCATATAATATATATATATATATATATATATATATATATATATATATATGTGTGTGTGTGTGTGTGTGTGTGTGTGTGTTTGTTTGTGTGTGTATGAAGGTATAATTAATTCTAATTTCTATATTCCCCTCTATAACCTCTTTGCACTATATTAATCATAGTTTATAAACTTTCCCCTCCTCTAAGATCTCCCCCCCAACTCTCTTTCCATTAATCCTTTACATCCTGTTATCTATATATTTTAAAGTTATTTTTAAACGCCCTTTTGTTCCTCTTTTAATTTTAAATTAAGACTTCATTCTTCATATAATCCCAAATTCATGTCATGAGGTTAATATTCGGGTTTAATTTTATAAAACTTCTTCCCTTTAAGACAAATGCCTTCCACCCGTTTCTGGCCACCGTCTCGTGCCTTTCGTCTGATTGAAACATTGAAATGGATAAATTCTGTATTGGTTTTTCGACTGGTGTTTTTTTTTCTTCTTTTTTCCTTTAGCTTTCACAGATAAATTTCTATTTCTGACACGGACTCAGTCCACAACGGGGTTGATAAATCAGACAACCGATATTTTAATCTGCCGAAATAGGCTATTTCTTATATATATATATATATATATATATATATATATATATATATATATATATATATATATATATATATATGATGAAAATTTAGTTTTATTTACGGTTTAAAGTGTTCAATATCATGGAAAGAGCGTATGTGAAAGTGGGCATCAGCCAATGGCGAAAGTCTGTTTCATGCTTAAATGCAACCCACAGGCCTGAAGATAGCATTAAACCGTAAAAATCCCTGTAGCTGCTGAGAAGGTCAGGGGAAGGTCATTTACTGAACCTTTACTCTCAAAACTCGGTGTATATCTCACACTGTAATGGTGATAATATGCTGGTTGAGTTTAAATAATCTTGATTGGTGGCAGTTCGGGGTCAGATCAGCGATGATTGAATGTAACTTGCTTGGTTTTCGAGGTATTGAATGTAACCAGTCAGTTTTTTTTTAACCCCATTGGGTAGTTTGTACAAGATCGGAAGAGATCAGTCGCCAATTTATGACGTGCGCCCGTATAAAGTCGTATCGTTGGCATAGATATTTACAAATGATCTGAGTATATTTTAGGCAGATCATTTACGTAAATTAAAAGGAGAGTTGGTCCGAGGAGTAACCCCTGCGTTGACCGCTAGGGCACCGATGGACTGACCATCAGTAACTATCTTCAGGGACCTACCTACCTACCTACCTGTTGGCGAAGCAATGGTGAGAGGAAAAGGATCATTCAAGCCTTCAGTAATGGTTTCAATATTCATACTGTGGCTTCCATCTTCAATGTCCATTCAAGAATCATTCAGAGAACGGTGAATGTTTAAAAAAAGAGGGAACAGTAGAGAGGAAAACTGGATCAGCAGATCACAACAGCAAGAGGCATCATCATTTCAACTTAAAGCTAAAGAGATCAATTAGAAAAGATCCAACTCAATCCATAAGACGTGAAGAGTGAGGCCCATAAGACTGGAAAGTGTGGTCTTGGAAGCTCCTACCCAAATATGACAGCAGTTCTCCATTTTGGGCTTGACCTGGCTCTAGTAAAGTTAGAGGATAGCAGGAGGCGTCAGGCACTTACTGGAGCGGTACAGGGAGCATTTTAACTGCGTCCTTGGCATCGGATCGTATGTACGAGTTCCACTTGAGGTCGGGTGTGTGTTTGAGGCCCAGCAGTCTTTCAAGGCCCGGTTCTTCATGATGGGGTGTAGTTCGGGGGTCAGATCGGCGATGATGAAATGTAACTAGCTTGGTCTTCGAGGCATTGAATGTAACCAGTCAGTTTTTACCCCATTGGGTACTTTGTACGAGATCGGAAAAGACAACAGTCGCCAATCTCTGACCATCGAAAGTTTTAGCGGTGCTCCTTTATATAGACGTATCATCGGCATAGATGTTTGCAAATAATCTGAGTATATTCTTAAGCAGATCATTTATGTAGATCAAAAAGAGGGTTGGTCCAATGAGTGACCCCTAGTAGACGCGTGCGTTGACCTCTATGTCTGTGGAAGAGAGATTGAAGGGTGGAGAATAATTCGTCACAATGGCTCGGAGACGCTTTTGAACTACCAAGTCTGGAGGTCTTGGCAGCTTCTGCCCAGATATGACAACAGTACTTCATTCTGGGCCTCATCTGGCTCTTGTAAAGGTAGAGGATATCAGGAGGAGTCAGGTACTTACTGGAGCGGTACAGGGAGCCGACCAGTTTACCTACATCTTTAGCAACGGATCCTATATACGAGTTCCACTTGAGATCGGATGTGAGTTTGAGGCCCAACAGTCTTTCAAGGCCCGGTCCTTCCCCGAGAGGACCCCCGTTCATTCTGATGGAGTGGTAGTTCGGGGTCAAATCGGCGATGATGAAATGTAACTTGCTTGGTCTTCGTAGGGAATGTGGGTGGTTTGATACTATAGGAGTGGCAAGGCGTGTTCTTGCCGTGAAGGTTTGACTTGGCAGGACCAGGGAATGTTGTTTGTCCGAGCACTTTCCATTGAAGTAGCGGTAGACCAGTGAGAGGCTTGTCACATTCCGCATGTGGAAGGGTGGAGAATAATTCGTCACCCACAAGGGATCGGAGACGCTTTTGAACTATCAAGGCTGGAGAGTGAGGTCTTCGTAGCTTCTGTCTCCAGATATGACAACAGTACTTCATTTTGGGCCTCATCTGACTCTTGTAAAGGTAGAGGATAGCAGGAGGGGTCAGGTACTTACTTGAGCGGTACAGGGAGCCGACCAGTTTACCTGCATCCTTAGCAACGGATCGTATATACGAGTTCCACTTGAGATCGGGTGTAAGTTTGAGACCCAGCAGTTTTTTTAAGGCACGGTGATTCCCTGAGAGGACCTCTGTAGCTCGGGGTCAGGTTGGCGATGATGAAATGTAACTAGCTTGGTCTTCGAGGCTTTGAATGTAACCAGTCAGTTTTTACCCGATTGGGTAGTTTGTACGAGATCGAAAGACGAACCATTCGTCAATCTCTGACCATCGAGAGCTTTAGAGGTCCGCCCGTATATAATCGCATTATCGGCATAGATGTTAACAAATGATCTGAGTATATTCTTAGGAATGTCATTTATATAGATAAAAAAAGTATCTGTCTATATTTCTGAGATGAGGTATTAGATACACTATTTTCATTATTTTTATTATGGTTGCTGAATACGTTAGGTTTATAATACCCGGAAATTCATGCACAGATGTCTGCAACGACACATGACACAGTGGATAAAGGCGTTGGTTAGATCCAAAGAGTGTGAGTTCAATACCCGGTTAAGGCAATATGAGCAATGATAAAAAATGGTTGCTGAAGACATTAGGTTTATAATACCCAAAAATTCATAAATATACCGTTGGATCCTATAAGAAGTTCATCCTCACTCTGCCAAGCCTCTCCAGCCTAGTTTGAATTACACACACACACACACACACGCACACACACGCACACACACACATATATATATATATAAATATAAACTTATCACATTAAGCGTTATTTCCTATATTGATTACCCATAACGTTTAAAGTGATGAACATATGTTTGATTTATAAATAAAAATTCATTGCCTCTTTAGAAATTGCTTTCACGCACAGACACACACATATATATATATACAGAAACGCGTCACAAGTAAATTCCCCAACACTGTTTTTGATATATAATATATATATATATAATTATCTCATTCATATATATATATATATATATATATATATATATATATATATATATATATATATATATATATATATATATATATATATATATATATATATATATATATATGTGTATATATACAGGGTGTCCATATAGTTCGTGTGAACTTCAAAAAATTTATAACTTTATTATAAGTTATAATTTTTTTGAAGTGCACACGAACTTTATGGACACCCTGTGTATATATATATATATATATATATATATATATATATATATATATATATATATATATATATATATATATATATATATATATATATATATACACACGAGATAATGATATATATATTATATATCAAAACCAGTGTTGGGGAATTTACTTGTGACGCGTTTCTGTCCATCAGGAATTCAAAGAACGAAAGAGATGTTCTGGAAATTTTATAATTTATATATATATATATATATATATATATATATATATATACTATTTACATTATTCGGACTCTTGTCCTCATCTTTGTTGCCATATTTATCACAACGTTTCGGCCGTTGTACGCTCCGGCCATCTTCAGGTGGTTGGAAAATCGGACTGAACCCTTTATTTTGCTCGTTGAGGTAGTCTATTCTAGTTCCACGTGCCATGTCTAATATTGAAATGTTGTAAGAAGCAGGACGCGAATTTACTTCAGATGACCTTGAATCAAGACACTCCCTCGACATTTACGTCGCAGTGAATTATTTGCTCCTTTGATCAGAGTACCATTTTTTATGTCAATATGGTGATCAGTCTCGTTACGGTGGGAAACCAATGCACAATGCATTCGACGTTTTGTTTTGTAAAATGTCCCTTTTTGTGTTCATATTATCTTTTATTTAGATTCCTGGAAGTTTCTACTATGTATTTTTTGTGACAATTATTACAGGTGAGGGAGTAAACTGCTCCTTCAGGTTTTAGCCTGTTGTTTTGTTTAGTATTGACTAGCAACAAATTTTATGTTGAGCTTAGATAGCTTCTCTTCGATTGTAGATGCGATAAATGAATTCGTTTAGATATTTAAAAAATTCAAAAAATAATATATATATATATATATATATATATATATATATATATATATAGGAGGTTTCATTAAGATAGATTATATATAAGGATGTTTCATTAAGACGGATCAAAGTCAGCAGTAAATAAATCAGTGTTATTGGTGAGAATTTATTTATTTCTCTATTGGATCATGTTATTTAAGTCATGGCAATTATGTGTGAAAAATAATATTGCTCAAATGTCCGCCATAACTGAAAGAAAAAGAAAAGAAATCATTAGAATCTTAAACTTAATTCACATTTAAAATCGGCCCAAGTCATTGGAACACTCTTTATATAATTTTCGCCGCGAAAACAAATATGAATCCTAGAAAAATTCATGATAAAAAGACTTCGAATTAAGCTTAATTTCGAGAGTGAAATTCACTTACATATGTACACATTGTTGTAGAATTTGTTTTAAATCAATATTTCTCTCTACCTTTTCAATTGATAACGATAATGCCTTGTGCTTAAATGTCTAAAGTTGCAGCCATTCCTATACGATCTTGTGCTAAGAATGGTGACGGTAGAACACTGAATCGGGAAACAAATACTTTAAAGAAAAGATATTGGCAAGACGCAGAGAAGGAACAATGGTAATAACAGAGAATAACAATTTGAACATTACACTGCTGGCGAAGGTGGAAGTGACGAGGGTGAATATTAAAGAAGCACTAGACGAGTCGAAATGAAAAATGGCTGATCGTCTTCATTGAAGAAGTCGGCCATATTTGGGAACAAGAGGACAGAGACGAAGCAATGCCAAGTAACGTTATCGTAAAAAAAACAAATGGAAAAAAATTAATTGCATAATAACGGTAAAATATATATAATAATTTCATTTCTTTTCACAAATATAAATAAGACAATTCGGCTAGATAATTAAAAAATTTCAAAAAATAAAAAAATTTCAAAAATTTCCCAGCGCCCCTTTGTTGTGCGCATGCGTAGTCGCAATTATAATATTTACCGAGTTTATCTTACTATGTGGACTTTTTGCATATAAAAATAAATGCAATTATAAATATAGAATACCGTATTTTCCTGCTTAGCAGACGCTGCGGCATGGAAGACTCACCCTAATATTGGAAAGAAAATAATTCTCAAACAACATATTCACCAAGCGTCCCTCACATACTGGCGCCACGTATTGTTTATATTAATCACTCGTCCGATTTTCTTTGTATGGCAATGACAGATTAGTGAAGAGCAGAAAGGGTCCCTCCGCTGCTAGGAAACAGAGCATGTTTAAGCTTGTGGCTCGGCTCCAGGAAGCTTTATAGTCTCGGAAATACTTATAACAGTTAAGTACTGAGATTACATCATATAAAAGGCTGAATTAGATAGATTGCTAACATTGTAGTGTAATGACTCAACATACAAATTCACGTCCCTTTCAGTCAACCAATTAGGTGACCTCCCAAGCTTACTTAAACGCGAGAAGAAGACACACACGTACTTTTCATGGTATTTTAGGAATAAAGAATGCGTCTTGTAAGCCGAAAAATACGGTAATCCAATACAGTCACAATTTTTTCTATTAAATTGGTTTCATATATAAAATAATTAAATGAATAGATCGGATATATAATTTATTAATGTAATTTAAAATAAATAAATAATCAGTAAAGTTAACATGTTGACCTCTGGAGGTCAATTCCGAAATCGTATTTGTTATGGTCCAGGTTCCTTGTACCACGGTGATGGTCCAAGGTAGAACCAATGAAGAATAACTCGAACACAGGTATGGAATAACACAGATATATTACAAACAGAATATGTACAAAAGAAGTAGAAGTGTTAGTAATAACAATCAGGTTAGGTTAGAGAGAACTATGTTGTCTCGAAGTATCACTATTCCAATGTTTTACAGTAATCGTCTGACGCGACTCTGTCTCTGACTGACTCACACTGACTCTGTGTCTGACTCTCACTATATTCATTAACACGCCCACGTGTGTCAAATGTGGCACAAGGCCGGTTTAATGTGGGCTTTCCGAGCCCGTAGGCTCGGGCAAAAATTGCCCGTAGAACCCGTATAAACGGGATCGGGGTGGTCAACCACCTCGAACGAGGCTCTGCCCTTCGGCGGAACCTCGTCCGGGTTCCTCTCCGCCCAACGGCAGAGAGTTCCCCTCTGCCTCAGAGGCAGAGAGTTCGACCGAATAGCTGAGACGTCCAAAAAGGACTGGATCTCACGATGTTTAACAACACGCCCACGTGTGTCGAATGTGGCACAAGGCCGGTTTAATGTGGGCTTTCCGAGCCCGTAGGCTCGGGCAAAGATTTCCCGTAGAACCCGTATAAACGGGATCGGGGTGGTCAACCACCTCGAACGAGGCTCTGCCCTTCGGCGGAGCCTCGTCCGAGTTCCTCTCTGCCCAAAGGCAGAGAGTTCCCCTCTGCCTCAGAGGCAGAGAGTTCGACCTGCTAGGTGAGTCGTCCAAAAAACTGGATCTCACTACTGCTTCCTCTTGAGGCGCAGTATTTATGGTGTACGGGATAGTCCATTACTATTATGGGTAAGTTCCCATAACATTATTTTAAACGCCAGCTTTATAATAGCAAACTTAGTCAATAAAAAATTATGAGTTGAGTTATAGTTTCGTTTGAATCATTTTCTCGCTAAAAGTATCACTGTCAATACTCGTTCTTTTTGGTGCATAGGACTGTGTTACTTGTTTTGTTTTACTTGGTAGTAATTTATCAAATGCAGATCTGATGTTTCTAGCAAACATCACTTCTGCTGGTGATAGTGTTGATGGTGTAGCATTATTTGGCGTTATTCGATATACCTGAAGAAATTGCTGTAATGCTTCCTCCGTAGGCACATCGTAGGCATTTTGTAGCGCTCTTTTGAGTGTATCAACGAATCTCTCCGCCTGCCCATTTGATCTTGGGTAATAAGGCGGGGATTTTATATGTTTTACTTGATAAATTTCGCAAAACTTCTGGAAATCTGCTGACGTGAATTGCGTTCCATTATCTGTGACTAGGCAATCGACTACACTAAACCGAGCGAATAGCTCGTGGAGGCAATTTATGGTCGTTTCTTAAGTAGGATTTTTGCAACGAAACACCTCCGGCCATTTACTATAGCTATCCACTATGATTAAATAGTAAAAACCGTCAATTGGTCCTGTATAATCTGCGTGTATTCTTGACCACGGACGATCAGTCTCTAGCCATGGCTTATATATGATTGGCGGTGCCTTGGCTGCTAAATTACAACCCTTGACAATTTCCATCATTTGAGTAATATCCTGGTCCATATTCTTCCAATATACATAGCTTCGCATTAGCGACTTCATTCTATTTTTACCAGGATGGCCCCCTATGTAAATCCTTTAAGATCCGCTTTTGTAATGTTTTGGGAATTACAACCCTTTCGTTGTAAAGTAGCACATTGTCGCATAGAGAAAAGCTGTCCGATATTTGCTCATTTTTTTCTGCTATTTTTGCTTTTGTTTCATTAATAAATTCGTCGTTTTTGGCTTCATTTTTTATGTCCTGTAGCGTGACTGGGAGGTTTCTAACTGTACAACATAGTACTGTCCTGATATCTTCTTCGTTTCTTAAGGCTGCGATTCAAGGCTTCCAATGTCTCTGTCTTTGTTGGTATAAGTCTCGACAGACCATCCGCATGCCCGATCTTTTTCGTTGGTAAATATTCCAATCTGAAATTATAGTTCAGAAGAATCGTTTCTCATCTAAGTAACCTATCTGCGGTGTAAACCGGTAGGCCTTTTTTCAAACCAAAAATTGTTAGTAACGGTTTGTGATCCGTCTAAAGAGTAAAATGTCTACCATAGATGTACCTATGAAACCTCGTGACTGCGAAGATAAATTTATAGAGCTTCTTTCTGTATTTGTGAATAATTTTTCTCCTCTGGTAGTGGAGTTCGAGAAGCATGTGCGATGGGTTTTATTGTCCCATCTGGCATTTTATGTAATATACACGCTCCGACTCCGTAGGCGCTAGCGTCACTTGCTACAATAATTTCTAGTTTGGGATCGTAGTGTGCCAAAAATAAATCTGAAGTTAATATTTTGATTATTTCGTCAAATGCTTTTTGGCATTGATCTGTCAACTGCCAAACCTTTTCTTTCTTTAGCAGCTCGTTCAGGGGTGCGCGAAATTTATACATTTGAGGTATGAATTCCTGGTAGTAGCTTACTACTCCTAGAAAAATTTGTAGTTCGGTTATGTTTTTAGGAACAGGTATTTTTTTAATTGCTGTTGATCTTTCAGGGTATGGTCGTCTACCTTCTTGATCTATTATATGTCCAAGGTATTTGATTTCCTTCATGAAAAAATCGCACTTATTTTCTTTTACTTTGAATCCATAGCTTTGTATTCTTTTAAATACTTCCTGTTCAACGCTTTCGCTATTAATCAATACGTCATCCAGGTATGCAATTGTGTACTCTACTCAGGCAAGCATCGTATCCATTGTCTGCTGGGATATAGTCGGCACGACCTTAATTCCAAAAGGTAATCTTTGGTATCTGTACAGTCCTTTGTGTGTATTTATGCATAGTAGTTTTGAACTTTCTTCATCGACTGGAATTTGAAGGTACGCCTCACTTAAATCAATTTTTGAAAAATATTTTCTGCCATTTAATTTGGTGAATACTTCTGGACTGGGTAGAGGATAGTGGTAGTCCTTTGTTGCTGCGTTCAAACCTGTAGAAAAATCAGCGCAAACTCGAATTTCGCCTGATTTCTTTTTGACGTAGACCGTCGGTGCGGCCCATTTACTGTATTCTACTTTTGTCAATATGCCAGTGTTTTCGAGTCTGGTTAATTCCTGATCAGTTTTTTCAATTGAAGCAAACGGTACGCTCCTTTTTTTCTTGACAATAGGCTGAACGTTTTCCTTTAATTCAATATTAGCTGCCATTTTCTTACATCTTCCTAGGCCTTCTGAAAATACTTCGGGGAAACTCGTTTTTAGTTTTTCTTTTAATTTGTCTATCTAGGTTGGTAAGCTTTTTACGTTTTGGCAGTACGTACTTATAGGTAGATCCCACAGTTCGAATTTTTGCATCCAGTCCGTTCTGAATAGGTTTTCGGTATTTCTTAAGACGTACAATTTTAGTTTTTTCGTCATTCCATTGTGTTACGTTTGTAATTACTTCACCCTCGAATTTTATCTTTCTCCCCGTAACTGATCTAGCAATTTTATCCGTTTTTAACATGCCAGGTTTGTTCATTTTTCTCCATGTTTGTAGGTTTATAATCGTTAAGTCTGAGCCAGAATCCAGCTGTAGCCTAACTTTTCTATTTTGCATTTCAACTTGTACGTATTTTCTTATGTTAGTCTCATCTTCTTGGTCAGTCCTCGTAATTCTTATTCTGCTTTTGTTTTCTCTTCTAGACCAACAATGAGAACTTTTGTGGCCTATTTTCTTACATGATAGACAAGCTTTAAAACGATAAGTACAGTCTTTAAACCAATGCCAAGTCGCACAGCGATAGCATGGACTGGGTAGTAATTTTTTTATATTGATTTTTAGAGTTAGAAAATTTTGTTTTACCTGTTCTTGAGGTGGGAAAATCGGTTTGGTTTGTTTGTGAGGTGGGTAAATTGGTTTGTCTTCGTACTTTGAGTCTTTCTTCACACTGATACATCTCTGGCAGTCTTCGGTTAGTATTTAAAGTGTCAAATCAGTTTCACTCTCCAATTTAGTAAGGATTCTGCGTCTCATTTCCGCGTCTTTGGTTGAGACCAGGCCTTGGACGTAAATTAAGCATTTGAAATTGTCCGCGATGAGTTCTGATAATTTGAAGTCGTCACAATATTTTCTTAGCAATAGACGTACTTTACGTGCGCCTGACCAATCTTTGCAGTCAAATTCATATAGATCTTCGTACCTTCGGAAGTAGTTTGCAAAAGTTTTATCTTCGTCGGGTGCTTATTGAAATCTTCGATAGTACTCCAAATAGCGTCTTGTGGGAGAACTGTTTCGTTCTCAGATTTTTGTTCCTTATTTGACATTACACGTAGCAATAATTCTTGCAATTCCAAATATTTCTGTTCGTTTTTTTTGCTGCTGTTCAAATTGGATTTTGATAAGCTCCATAATGGTTGACTTGAAATCTTCCATGTTGACGTAATTTTGGGTAACCTGATATTCTGTGACCTGTGTACGCAAAGAAAAATTTCCTTTGTTGCCAGTGAAATTTGATATCCAAAAAGAAAATTCTTTTCTTTTTTTTATGTATTCGCGCAGAACTAATTTTTTAGAATCTCGGTTAGAACTTGTTTTTTTTTAGCGTTTACTCATCGACCACTGTTATGTGCGACGGATAGCAAAAAAAAGCTATGTCCTCCGCGTAGAGAATTTGTTTTTCTTTTGGGGTTTTCCAGGTCGCCACTTGTTATGTGCGACGTATAGCTAAAAAGTATGTTCTCCGGGAATAGGGTTTGTATTTCTTTTAGGGGTTTCCTCGTCGCCACTGTTATGTACGACTGATAGCAAAAAAATGTCCTCCACGAATAGAGTTCGTATTTCCTTGGGGGTTTCCTCGTCGCCGCTGTTATGGTCCACGTTCCTTGTACCACGGTGATGGTCCATGGTAGAACCAATGAAGAATAACTCGAACACAGGTATGGATTAACACAGATATATTACAAATAGAAATATGTACAAAAGAAGTAGAAGTGTTAGTAATAACAATCAGGTTAGGTGAGAGAGAACTATTTTGTCTCGACTAGTATCACTATTCCAATGTCTTACAGTAATCGTCTGACGCGACTCTGTCTCTGACTGACTCACACTGACTCTCACTATTCTCTGCCTCTGACTCTCACTGCTGCTTCCTCTTGAGGCGCTGTATTTATGGTGTTTGGGATAGTCCATTACTATTATGGGTAAGTTCCCATAACATTATTTTAAACGCCAGCTTTATAATAGCCAACTTAGTCAATAAAATATTATGAGTTGAGTTATAGTTTCCGTTTCCGTTTCTCACTAAAAGTATCACTGCCAATACTCGTTATGGTGCCAATGGACGAAAATGTATCAGAAAATGCCAAGACGGCACGGGATAACTCGTAGTCGGCACGGGATAACTCGAAAGCAGCTCGAGATAACTGCTAGTCGTCACGAGATGACTCGTAGTCGGCACGCGATAACTGCTTGTTGGCACGGGATAAATCGAAAACGCCCCGCGATAACTGCTAGTCGGCCCGCAATAACTGCTAGTCGGCACAGGATAACTGCTAATCGGCCCGCTGTAACTGCTAGTCAGCACAGGATAACTCCTGTTCGGCACGAGATGATTGCTAGTCGGCCTGAGATAACTCGTTGTCGGCACGGGAAAACTCGAAAACGGCCCGAGGTAACTGCTAGTCGGCACGAGATAACTCGTAGTCGGCGCGGCATAACTCGTAGTTGGCAGGGGATAACTCATAGACGGCACGAGATAACACGTAGACGACCAAGGGTAACTGTTAGTCGGTACGAGATATCTTTGTAGACGACGTCATAAAAAAACTGGCAACCACGATTTATCTCATGTTTGTCAGTCAATGTGCTAAATTTTACGATATTTTTAATGTATATATTTTCCGAGTGATATGATTGTTGGTGTTTTTTTGTGTTACTTTTTACTTTTTTCTTTATATATGAATCATTTCACCCCAAGTAAGGTGATGAAGCCACTAAGAAGCAAGGGTCTTACTGAAAACGAACGGAACTGGGAAAGTGTTACTGAGGAGGAAAGGCAAGAAAAAGAACAGAATTCATGGAGGGAAAAGCTTTCGATCGACACTGTATTTAGATTTTCCTAGAGTGTAGTTTTACAGGAAAGTAAATGTGGAAGAGACTTTCAGATGCGTGCAGTGCAAGAGAAGAAACTCTCAACATAGAACTTACTTATGAAGCCTAACTGGCAATCTAGTGCTATGCTTAAATTCGAAAGTAGGGTACAAACATTGATGAGGTTATCCAAAAAGTAAGACCTTTAGTAATCAATATTTCGAGTGCCACAATCAATGTGAGTTGAAGGGGCACCACATCTACTGCAGCGAATGGTGCGTCTAAGGCATGATAGCCTGACGGATCTCAACTTTTTCCAGGCCGTTTTGAATACAGAGTTTCCTTCTTTTCGACTGGCTGACAACCAAGGCTATATGACCCAGTCTGTCCTGATATTAGTTGGATTTGTACCTTTACCGCGTGTAATTAAATGTAATGAACCCAACTTGGATTCCTACACGGAGATTTGAATTCGAATTCCGAGCCGCTTTCCATTACATCACCGTACATTCATAATCGATATTCAATCGCGATCAACAGCTATTCGCTCAGGGAGGCTCAGTGCCTTGAGAGCCTATTGGCCTCAACCCAGACCCGAAGTGAAACACGTACACGCTATATCGCTAAAGGTACTGGAAGAATGGTTGGTTGCCTATGGAGTGCCTGAGTGCCGCTGCTATCCTCTATACCTTTACTGGATCAAGCCGAAAATGGAGTAATGCAGCCACAAATGAGCAGAAGGCTTCACTTTCTAGTCTCGATAGAGTCCGAAATCGTCTAAGCGGGTTTGTAGGCGATTACGTTCCAACCTACAACGATTTTCCGCAGACGAAATGTTGATAGCTACTCGCTACACTATTTACATTATACGGACTATTGTACTCATCTTTGCCGCCATGTTTATCATAAAGTTTCGGCCGTTGTACGCTCCGGCCTTCTTCAGTATCTGTCTATATTTCTGAGATGAGGTATTATGTACACTATTTACATTATTAGGACTATTGTCCTCATAATTGTCGCCATGTTTATCATAACGTTTAGGCCGTTGTACGCTCCGGCCTTCTTAAGTAACTGTCTATGTTTCTGAGATGAGGTATTATGTACACTATTTACATTATTCGGACTATTTTACTCATCTTTGTCGCCATGTTTATCATAACGTTCCGGTCGTTGTACACCCCGGCCTTCTTCAGTATCTGTCTATATTTCTGAGATGAGGTATTATGTACACTATTTACATTATTCGGACTATTTTACTCATCTTTGTCGCCATGTTTATCATAACGTTCCGGTCGTTGTACACCCCGGCCTTCTTCAGTATCTGTCTATATTTCTGAGATTAGGTATTATGTACACTATTTACATTATTCGGACTATTTTACTCATCTTTGTCGCCATGTTTATCATAACGTTCCGGTCGTTGTACACACCGGCCTTCTTCAGTATCTGTTTATATTTCTGAGATGAGGTATTATGTACACTATTTACATTATTCGGACTATTGTCCTCATAATTGTCGGCATGTTTATCATAACGTTTCGGCCGTTGTACACCCCGGCCTTCTTCAGTATCTGTCTATATTTCTGAGATGAGGTATTATGTACACTATTTACATTATTCGGACTATTGTCCTCATAATTGTCGCCATGTTTATCATAAAGTTTCGGCCGTTGTACGCTCCGGCCTTCTTCAGTATCTGTCTATATTTCTGAGATGAGGTATTATGTACACTATTTACATTATTCGGACTATTGTACTTATCTTTGTCGCCATGTTTATCATAACGTTTCGGTCGTTGTAGGCTCCGGCCTTCTTCAGTATTTGTCTATATTTCTGAGATTAGGTATTATGTACACTATTTACATTTATTGCCAGTAATATTTTTTTATCTATCTATCTGGGTCTCTTCATGTCTATCTGTCTTTCTTGGTCCCTTCATATCTATCTATCTATCTATCTATCTATCTATCTATCTATCTATCTATTTCAGTATATATTGGTTTGGTTTGTTTTATGGTATATCAACCTTAATGGGTTATTTAATGCCGACAATATTTTTATAATTAGTAATATTTTTTGTCGATATTTCTGAGATGAGATATAATGTACACTATTTACATTATTCGGACTATTTTCCTCATTTTTGTCGCCATATTTATTACAACGTTTCAGCCGTTGTACGATCCGGCATTCTTCAGGTGGTTGGAATATCGAATTGACCCCTTTATTTCGCTTACTGGGGTAGACTGTTCTAGTTCCACGTGCCATGTCTAATGGATGTCAGTTATCTCCTGTTAATTCCTCTCTGAAAGTTCTCCACTGCCTTAACCAGGTATTGAACTCACACTCTTTGTGTCTTGTCGGTGGATCTAACTAATAACTCGTGATCCTCAAGGACACATGGCACAGTGGATAAAGGCGTTAGTTAGATCCAGTGACTTGTTAATCCGAGAGCCGAATCCCAATTCCAGTTGGGTTCGTTATATTGACATGCGCGTAAATACAAATGAGAAAGGAATTAATCTACCGCTTCTTCCCCCAGCTATAGGTTAATTAGTTAGGACTTCTATCATGAAATCAATATTATCTCTAAAAACACAACAACAAAAAAATTCTTACAGTCTAAAAAGTATTTTCTGGCTTTAAATAACCTGCAAAGGGTTGATAAGTCGTAAAAATCGAATCAGTCAATTCTATCCTTCATTTTTATTCATGCTTCTCTATGGATGCGGAAGGCGATTATCTCTCTTTGGTCGAGATAAGTCACGTGACGGTCCCTGAGTGACGTCACTCCATACAGTGACGAAAGTGGTCAGTCTTACATTCGTTTGACAGGAGCTAAACGAAACAGTCTTTGGTTTGCCGTGTGGATATATGTGATTATATTTTTCTCGGTGGCGTTGGGGATCACTTAAATATATATATATGTATTTTTATGTACGTCTTACGCGTAAAGGAGTTTCTTCTAGAACGGTTTTTATTGTGCCCTTTTCCTTTCAGCCATTCCGTTCCGTCCGTGAACTACGGTGTTGTTATATCACCGATATGATAATGCCCATAATGGGGGAAATCTGAATGGTAGAATAAACTTTTCTTCCAATCTCCCCTAGTTTCTTTCTAAAACACTGACTAGATATCTTTCCTTCCTTCTTCGTTGCTTCTCCTTTCAACTCGTAAAAATCGCGGTTGATTACAGAATTTGCAGAAATGAGAGGGATAAACCAATTGGCCGATGCTTTAAACTGAAGATACAAAACAGTTTTTTTTACCGCTTTATAACTCGGAGGTCATTACTCATCCATCCATTAGACAAGATAACTTGTGTTTTTATATTATTCACAAGCACTTACTCGGCACGTGTATAATATTTCCGTTTAATTTTCCACCCCTTATTTTCCACCCCAAAGAGTCATGTGTGAATATGAAAGTTACGAATATTTTTTAGGCCAAGAAAATAAATTAGAATACAAAAAAGTGTAGAACGCGACTGAGAACGTAACTTTATAATGAATTGAAAGTCCAACCGTCAAGACTCCTTGAATTCGTATTAGACTTTTTTCTTTATCTTAACGCATAAAAAGTTCGTTTCTCTTTCAAGGTTTTTTTTTTCTATCAAGATTTTAACTTTCATTTTTCTTATCGACTTTAGAGGTCGTCTGAATATTAAGCCACATTTAAAAAATTATTGGTTTGGTGCATAATTATCAGGCATTTTCGTAAGTGAGTTTTGTGTTGATAAAAATTGCTGCTTTATTTACATTTTTTAATAAAGCAAATGGGAAGCCGTTATTGAAGTATCTGGTGACTACGCTCCTAAATAATCATTTAAAAATGTTATTGTTTAATTGTTATGTTTCTTTTTTCATAAAAAATATTCTTTAAAAACGCCAGATAATTATGCACCAACCCAATAGTAATTTATTTTCAATTTTACACGGATTTTGCCAGCATTTTCTGTTAAGAAATGTCTTCTTGTCATCTTGATTCGAGGATCGGGAAATACTTCAACTGAAGGACGGATATTTTTATTAAATTTCCTTTCATTGAACTATTTTTTTTTTTACATGAGTTCTCTTCCTTATTCCCTTTTTCTTCATAACGTTTTATACTTTTCTGTTGAGCATCTTTTCTGTTGTGCTAAACCTTCAAATTTTATTTAATCGAAATTTTATTCGATTGATCCCTTGTTGAAAATCACCTTAGCTTAAGAATAATATCCATACTGACTGCTCGTTGAGGTTCGATTTGCACGGAGGTTGAGGCGAGAATAACGTGGCAAAATCAATAAAGAAATGACTTGATAAAAGAATCAAAATAAAACAGTCCTTTTCTTTGCAGGAGGTTCAAGAGCTGATTGAAAAAGGGGGGGGGAAGAGCGGGTTTCTTTAAGAGAGGGAATCAGGAAAAAAGAGGAAGGAAAGGAGCGGGGTGAAAATAGGGATGGCGAGAAGGGAGGAAAAAAAAGAAGAGTGATGGAAGGGAGATATGAAAATAATATGGGGGGGGATGAAAGAGGAAGGGAGATTTTTTAAAAGAGAAAGAGAGAGACAGATAAGAAAGGCAGGCGAGAAAAAAGGAGAGAAATGTACGAGGAAAAAATAGAGAAGCGCGAGAGATAGAAAGAAGGTAAGAAAGAAAAATGAAACGCGAGAAAAATGAGAGAAATTAATAAGGGAAAATAAAAAAGACAGAGAGAGATGAAAAGAAAGAAAGAAAGAAAGCAAGAAAGAAGAATGAAATGTGAGAAAAATAAGAGAGATGAATTAGGAAATATAGAAGGGAGAGAGTAGACGCAAAGAAAGAAAGAAAGAATGAATGAAATATTAGAAAAATAAGAGAGATGAATTAGGAAACATGGAAGGGAGAGAGAAGACACAAAGAAAGAAAGAAAGAAAGAAAGAAGGAAAGAAAAAAGAAAGAAAGAATGAAATTTGAGAAAAATAAGAGAGATGAATACGGAAACAGAAGGGAGAGAGTAGACGCAAAGAAAGAAAGAAAGAAAGAAAGAAAAATGAATGAATGAATGAATGAAACCTATGAAAAAAAATAAGAGAAATGAATTAGGAAATATAGAAGGGAGAGGTTAGATGCAAAGAAAGAAAGAAAGAAAGAAAGAAAGAAAGGAAGAAAGAAAAAGAAAGAAAGAAAGAAAGAAAGAAGAATGAAATGTGAGAAAAAATAAGAGAGATGAATTAGGAAATATAGAAGGGAGAGAGTAGATGCAAAGAAAGAAAGAAAGAAAGAAAGGAAGAAAAATAAAGAAAGAAAGAAGAATGAAATGTGAGAAAAAATAAGAGAAATGAATTAGGAAATATAGAAGGGAGAGGTTAGATGCAAAGAAAGAAAGAAAGAAAGAAAGAAAGAAAGGAAGAAAGAAAAAGAAAGAAAGAAAGAAGAATGAAATGTGAGAAAAAATAAGAGAGATGAATTAGGAAATATAGAAGGGAGAGGTTAGATGCAAAGAAAGAAAGAAAGAAAGAAAGAAAGAAAGGAAGAAAGAAAGAAAGGAAGAAAGAAAAAGAAAGAAAGAAAGAAAGAAGAATGAAATGTGTGAAAAATAAGAGAGATGAATTAGGAAATATAGAAGGGAGAGAGTAGATGCAAAGAAAGAAAGAAAGAAAGGAAGAAAAAGAAAGAAAGAAAGAAGAATGAAATGTGAGAAAAAATAAGAGAGATGAATTAGGAAATATAGAAGGGAGAGAGTAGATGCAAAGAAAGAAAGAAAGAAAGAAAGAAAGGAAGAAAAAGAAAGAAAGAAAGAAGAATGAAATGTGAGAAAAAATAAGAGAAATGAATTAGGAAATATAGAAGGGAGAGAGTAGATGCAAAGAAAGAAAGAAAGAAAGAAAGGAAGAAAGAAAAAGAAAGAAAGAAAGAAAGAAAGAAGAATGAAATGTGAGAAAAAATAAGAGAGATGAATTAGGAAATATAGAAGGGAGAGAGTAGATGCGAAGAAAGAAAGAAAAAAGAAAGAAAGAAAGAAGAATGAAATGTGTGAAAAATAAGAGAGATGAATTAGGAAATATAGAAGGGGAGAGTAGATGCAAAGAAAGAAAGAAAAAAGAAAGAAAGAAGAATGAAATGTGTGAAAAATAAGAGAGATGAATTAGGAAATATAGAAGGGAGAGGGTAGACGTAAAGAAAGAAAGAAAGAAAGAAGAAAAAAGAAAGAAAGAAAATAGAGATTGAAGGAAAGGAGAAAGATATTAATACAGAAAGAGTAGACAAAAAGAAAGAAAAGGTGAGATTGGAAATAGAAGAAAGGGAAGGAGAGAGAAAATAGGAAAAACCAAAGAAGAAAATATTTAAAGTTTGTCAGGAAAAAATATTAAATGAGATGAATGGGAGAAACCCTTCCGTAACACGTTGATAATTTTAAATATTAATTAGAGCTTTTGTCAAGGTTGATTAAGGGGGTAACAGCAATTTCTTCATACTGCCTGGTCAGGTAAGATCATTATGGAAAGGTGCACTTCCACACATCTCGCAATTTAATCCTGTCAAGGTTCTCAATGACAGAAACAGTTTTTGACTATTAATACATGGTCATTGGAGAGGTGTGGCTTTTAAAGCCTCGCCTAGCGTGGTCAAAGCATATATTTGCCGGATATGTAGGGTTGGGTCATAAGTACGCAAGGCACAAAATCTTCCAACCTTAACCTTGAGGGCATCTCAACTTTCCACACGCCGATATACGAGAGCTTGTGCAATCGTAATAAAAAAAAAAAATACAAAATATTCGTTTTCGATGTCGTAACAGAGTATAAGTAGTGTGTATATTTTTGTCATTTCAAGGGGTTGCTGAGTGTTAGCGAATACGAGAAAAAGAAAACATTATTAGGGATAGAGCACAATAAAAGAGCAGAAAGCGAGAAGACAGAAGATAACGATTGACATTGCATTTAAATTTTTGAAGATCAAAGTTGAGTGAGAAGGAAGAAATCGGAAGAGAGTTCTACAAGCGAGAAATGCGAGGGAGGAAACTGTTAGCATAGAACTTACGGTGACATCTTGACATTTCAACTGCAAGATGATGAGACTTAGCCGCCAATCTAGTACTGCGCTTCAATTCATAAAGTCAAAGTACCATACAGGAAAGTTTATCAGAAAAAATACCATGAAAATATTTCTAGAAAAAGGTAGCTATGTATAGCAAAGAAAACGGCGACTTACCTCGTCAAACCAAGCGACAGCGTGTCGCGTGTATCCTACGACGGAAAATGTGGCGAAAAAGAAAATTACTTACCAAAAAAACAAAACATGACATGCTGAAGACGGAGTATGTAAATCAAAAACAAGTCCGTCGTAGGAGTCGCTGTAAAAGTATTTTGATATGCAAAAATTGGGCGTCTTCTCCCAGTTGTCGACGAATGGAAAAATGCTCGGCCAATAAAAAGCAGCTGGTGTTCTCGAGTTGGGGGAGGGAAATTTGGTGTATTTTGGCTACCGCGTTCGTCGGAGAGTGAGTTATTTTTCTGACTGGTTACATGCATTGGGATTTGTGAGATAGTACCTGCGAATCGAGATTTCGGCATTTCTTTCTGGCTCCGATATTCGAGTCTGAACTTACAGTGATTTGTTCTTTGTGTTGTGGAACTAATCTGCGACAAACATTTCCTTTGCTTTCAGAACGCTTACACTATGTCACATTGTGTCTTTTCCACTCCACTTGATATTCGCTGGCTCATGAAACCTTGGACCAATCATGGAAAATCTTCCTAAATGTTTTAAGTGGATACATTGATGTAAGAGATAAGACACTGCTTTCAATTTACCTGTGGTTATTGCATACAGTGAAGGGTAAATTAACGTGGACACTATTGCCAGTAACACTATGAATATTACGGTTAAAAATACAGTGACTACTTTTGCTCTTGATAATACTGGTAAAAAAATTACTAATATGGCTTTTACTGTTGATAAATTTGGCATATTATTTCTGATATTTTAACATTTTTACACTAAAACTCAACTAATACAAGGCCCAAGAACCACTCAAACTAGAGGGTCACTGAACGGTGTTCTATGATCGTAAGAAATGTCAAGATGGCGAGCTTATTCAGTGATGCAAGAAAGGTAAAGGTTAACCCTAAACTTGAAGCCAAGTTTGTCATGACTGGGAAAACATTCTGGTCGGAGTCTGTTCCACAAAGCAGTCATTCTTTTTGAAAAAAAAACTGCCTGAATGGAATTTACTTTTTGCTAATAAAATACAAATGGGACAGGAATGTTTCAAACTTGTGAATTAAAACTTTTATTTAATCTATGGGGATAAGTTGTTCTCGTTCCATTGCCCATATCTCAGGATACCGCGTCTCCAGATATGGATATGCAATGTGATAGATCTTGATATGGCATCTCGTCTACAGTCGCTTTCTCACAGACGTGCTGTGGCTTCCCTCTGTCTCTTCTACAAGTATTTTCATGGCAACTGCTCAGAAGAGCTACTTTCACTTGTAGCCCAACTTCATGAATTTAAGCGTGCTACTAGGTTGGATTCTCGGGCCCACACTTTCACTGTGAAAACAGGTAAATGTAACCGCCTCTTCTACAACAACAGCTTCTTCTCTCGCACTTCCCTACAGAAGAACTCCCTTCCTCTTACTTGTTTTCCTGATAGCTATGATCTTCAAATGTAATGTCAATCGACATCTCCCGATGTCTTGATCCTGATCCTGATCCCCGGCCTTCTCTTTATCATTTCCTCAAACACCCCTCTTTATTCTTGCTCTCACCCTCTGTAAGCCCTTGCGTGCTAGTGGCATTCCCGCCTTGCTTGGGGTGAAATGCTTTAAAAATAGATTGATAGATAGATAGATATAATCTTCAAATATTCAAATGCCATGTCAATCGACATCTTCTGATGCTTTGATCCTGATCCCCGTCTTTCTCTATATCCTTTTCTCAAACAGCACTGTTTAATCTTGACCTCACTCACTGTAACCTCTTCCGTGCTAGTGGCATTCCCGCCTTGCTTGGGGTGAAATCCTTAAAAATAGTTATTACTGCTCAGTTATTGCTCGCCGTTTTCATTGAGCCCAAATACACATTGCATGAACCAGAAACTGAATTAACTAATACTATGTGACTAAATTCACGAACCAACGCTTTAATGTAGTAGGCAATTGTTCTGTAGGAAAGTAGCGTAGTGGATTCTATCGGGCGAGAAATAATTGAGCAGTACTAAAAATAAAAACGAAACGAACAATGGAACGCGAGATTTCTACCTCCGTAATTTAAATAAGGGAATCCTGTAAGTTATCCGGATCGACATACACCTGAGGAAGGCTAGAAAGCACAACGGCCGAACGTTTTGATAACAACAACAAAGATTAGGACAACAATAATTATAAATAATATAAATAACTCGTCATGCTAGAAATTCAGATAAATTATTTCTGATTAAATCTGTAAATACTACAGGTTATAAAAATGTTGTTACTACTGTGCGTCATGCTGAGATAACCGTTGTAGTAAGAGCCAGTTATCGCCCCTTATTATCATGAATAGGCTGATCCATTCGTGATAAATAGCAGAGGGTAATTGTCTCAAAAGGTAAAAGAGGATACCAATATTGCAGTGACTTGTCTAGCTGAGTATTGAATACTACTATCATGACTGACTCTGTCGAGTTAAGTGCAGTGACTTGCCAGACCCCACGTCACAACAAATACTACAACTACTATAACTGTGGACACTCAAGCAGTCTGTTTTCGTATGCAAAACAGCCAGGTCCGGGTCAAATAACTATAAAAGTCAGGGACAGATTTGACACTGTATCGATATTATCGATATAAACAGGACCCCCTCTTCTAAATCAATACAAAAATATCAGCATTTTTTTTTCAATTCAGACAAGTGTTATAGTCTAACACAAAACTTGTCTGACTTGAAAAATTCTGATATTTTTTTTTATCGATTTACAAGAGGGAGTCCTTTTTATATTGATAATATCGATACAGTGTCAAATCTATCCCTGACTTTTAAAAGGCCGGCTTTGCTCTGGTATTTAACCCTTAACTGGAGTGAAGGACGATGAAATAAATTCCTGCCTTTTTTCCAAGGGCATTAGTGCAAAATGACATGAAGAGTTGAACGCCTCCTATTAATTTCCATACCATGAACTGTTACACAATCCGTACAGCCTGCATGAATTTTTATTTTCCTTTGTTCTTTTTCTTTTTTTCAATGAAAAGGCATTATTAATCATTTTCATTTCATAATCATAAAAGTTTGAAGTCCTTTTTTTCCTTCTTCGTATTATTTTACTGTCTTTATCCCTTGAGCACAACATAATTTTTATGATAAATATGCAGTCTTTTTGACTTTATATCATTTGCAAATTACAATCAAGTCAAATCCTGATTATTGTCAATATAAGGTGGAAGATCAAAAAAGACAAATTCTTAATAAAATATACAAATTATTTTGGCTGTATTTCGCTCTTCAAGCACTGATATAATCATCAGCTATGAGTAAATCTCTAACATGATTAAAAAAATGTTATGTGATGGTTGGCATTTGCCTTGAATAAATTCAATTTGGTTTGAATTAATTAAAAAAAAAAGTAAAAGCAAAATCACTTTTAATCAGAGGGAATTAAATATAACAAATATTTCTTACAAGTTTTATATTTCGTTTAAATTTTTTGTCAACTCTGCATGAAATGTCATAAACTCTGTGAATTTATCTCAATAGAAGCAGACATGGAATGTTAAGGTGAATTATCAAAAAATATTTGTTTATCTTTCATGAACAAAATGTGCAGATTAACAAACACATAAGATGGTCTAAATTTAATCACTGAAATATAGAACCAGCAAGTAAGAGAATGGTGTGCCATAATGATGATGAGCACACTCATTGTTTCGGTGTTCATATATCCAATCCCCTATGTAAATTAAGTATATGATATTATGATATTACTTTTGGGGAAATCAATTTATCATTGTATGTTTCATTTTTCAATATATTGCTCTTTCTCTGTAAACAATTCAACCCAAGCAAGGGGATAATGCTACTAAGACACAAGAAGCTACTGGGAGTGAAAGAGAATGAAAATACTTTAGATTAAACCAGAAACCTAATTCTTAAACAGGAAACCATGGATAAACCTCTACTCCTGTTCAAAAGACTGGATGAAGTGTGAATTGGGCAGTCGGTGAACCTGTCTTCTCCATATTGAGGAGTGGTGTGGGGACACTAGATAAAATTTCATTGTTCAGAGAGAGATGTTAGAAGTATATAGTTGAAGTAGACTTTATAAGGAACCAGAAACCCAATCCTAAACAAGAGTCAAGTGATAAACCTCTACTCCTGTTCAAAAGACTGGATGAAGTGTGAACTGGGCAGTCGGTGAACCTGTCTACTCCATCCACTTTCTACCCCCCTCTCTTTTTATTATACAGTTTTGTATCATTACTTGCACCATTGAATATGATCTCTGAAGAAAATCGAAAGTACTTGGAAAATAAAAGCTATTTTCACAATTATAACACATTTCTCACATCATTTAATTGCAATACAGGAAAGGTTATTCGTGAGTATGAACGGATTATGTTAAAATAAGCAGGCATAATGTCTGTAATTTATTTAATCATACATACCTATACACACACAAATATATATATATATATATATATATATATATATATATATATACACATACAGAACCATTTATATCTTTCAAGACTACAGCTATATATATATATATATATATATATATATATATATATATATATATATATATATATATATATATATATATATATATATATATATAGTTTTCAAAGACATAAATGGTTTAGTTTAAGCGAATATTTGCGTCTTGCTGTACGAACAACGAACAGTATTAATTTTCTTACTTTCATAGGGCTCACCTTGGAAGGAAAAAAGTTAATTCCCCACGAAATTAGAGGATAATTTTATGATTTAACTTAAATTTAATTTATTTTAATATGTCGTTTGCGATTATGTTTTTCATTTTCTCTTTTTGTTTTTTCGTTTTAAATATTTTTCAGGCGTTCTGGGGGTGAGGGGAAACTTCTTCGTTATCACGACTCGCATCTTCCCTCCTGTCAATCCGCGCAACCATAAGTTGAGGAAAAGTAAAACGGAAGACACCGTTGGTGAGAAATGAAACACAATTCACGGTGTGCTTAGTAAACAGCTTGCAAAGGAAAAAATGATTGGCGTCAGATTTTTCACAAAGAGAATTAGGAATATGACGTAAAGTTGATCGAGAAACAGAATCGGATAGACTAGACATTGAATATGATGCCATCTTATATTCAACTTTCACTATTACTACTCTTCTTTATTGTGACGTGACCCTTCAGAACTTGGGCGATCATGGCTCTCCACACCTTCCTTCCCTTTTAACACTAAGCCACGTTAAACCCTTTACCATTCCTCTTCCACCTTGCCCTACTATCCATTGATCAAATCTTCTCTGAGTATATATCGTCTACTTCTTTATTGTTGCACGACTCTTAACAACTTGTAGATCATGGCTCTCCACGACATCCTTCCCTTTTAACACTCAGCCACATTTGAGTGTTACTATCTTTCTTCGCTTTTGCTCTACTATCCATTGAGCAGAGCTTCTCTGAGTATATATCGTTTACTCCTTTAATGTTGCATGACCCTTCATAACTTGGGCGAAAAGAAGGAAGTCGTGGAGTGCCATGATCGCCCATGTGATGAAGGGTCATGCAGTAATAAAGAAGTAAACGATATATACTCGGAGAAGCTTTGATCGGCCGGGAGACAAAACGCCATGGCTGAACGACAGCCGCGCGTCGGAGGACCAACCACCGAGCGTCGGCCGGCTGAAACACCTCGCATTTGCTGATCACCACGTGTCATCATGCAGACCCCCAACTCGTCGATTAACTGACCCCGCGCGTCGGCCATATGTTGTGTCCCGTCCAAAGACCGAAAAACTTTTGAGAGATAACATGTAGTTTACACGAAGACAGATTATATTTATATGCCTCCCCACGCTAGCAGCATATGTCACAAGGTTAGTTTAATGTGGGGAGCCGAAACGCGTGCACTCGAGCCACGTCCAAAAACAGCCCAGTCCCCAGCAACTGTCGGTTCTGCTGGCATCTGTATTACTACAGAACGCCCCTCTTTAGTGCAATGAGGAAGGTACTTCTGCAGGCAGCTGTTCCCTGTGGCCGTGCACCCCTCAATAAGATTTTCATTTTCACTCATTCTGAAGATAAAGACACAACTGAGATGAACTCTGAGTGAAGACAAAAGCACAGTTAAGAGTCAAAACGTTGTTTATCTACCCGAAGGCAGTTAACAAACTTTGATTGCAGGCCGAAGGCCAGAGAATGTAGACTTTGATTCTAGGCATAAATAAAATCATGATCATCATCATCATAGCTGTTTCGACTTTGATTGAGCTTTCAAATCAGTATAATTTCTGTTTCAGCGTGGCTGCTTGTCTACAAGCATGCCCATCTGCTCAGGTTCATTTATGTTTCTTTAATACACACAGAGCCAAAATATGGTTTATACTGCAACTATGCAAAATATACCTTAGTTACAGTTCGAGCATTTGCACCAGCGTGGCGACACACGGTTTAAAATTCATTGTACTTGATCTCCTATACTTGTTACTGCTAAACTGACCTGACTGCTCTGCAATTTAACTAGGAGAAACAGCGGGTTTGTACTTGCCTTCAGAATTTAAGCGCAGTAATAGATTGGCGGATAGGTCTCATCATTTTATAGCTGAATTTTCTATATGCAACAGTAAGTTCTACGCTAATAGTTTTCTTTCACACTTTTAGCACGTGGGACTCTTCTCCGGCTTCTTGATATCCTGTTAACTACGATCTTCAACAATTTAAATGCTACATCAGTCATCATCATCAGTCTCTTTGAACCCTGTTCTTTTATTGTCATATCGTCTTAATTTTTCATTTTCTGCACTATCGTGCATCTTAGTGGCTTCATTGCCTTGATTGGGGTGGAGTTGTTAAAAACAGATACATTTTTCAATGGTTTTTTTTTGTAAAAGTGAATGTAATAATATCAACTGGGATTCGAACTCGGTTCATAATCTTTACACCACCTGCACATCCAAGCGCCGATCTATACGTTAACAACCCTGTATATTTATATCAGAACATTGCTAAGGGTAGCCCCAGTCTTCAAATGCAATTCACAAATGTAGATCACTCAGTGAAAGATCGAACTCGGCTAGCTCGATAATTGGTCTTCGTGACAACCTTGTTAACCGTCGCGTTTTGGTAAGCGTTCTTTTAATAGACACTGATAATGCTTGTAAATTGTCTCTACCGAAAACTAATTCTGTTCTCGAATCAGATTGGGTTACTGAGGTTATTCGTCCCTTCATCTGAAATCGATAACCCATTTCGATTTCCCCGTTACTTACGCTGCAAGAAAACATTGCCAGTGTTTCTGCGGAAACACATACCAAAGAATTTGCTTGCATCAGAAAGGTCTGAAGGAGGCGAAAGGTTTCACTGTTTACTTTGATCTGTCAAATCAGGCTCGAGGTCACACTTTCAACTGTTTGTAAAGTGACAGTTTCCCCAGACTCGTGTACCGTAGAGATCAATATATTATACTTGAAGGAAGTTATCTGTGTTTCGTCAATATATCAAGGAGCCTACTTATTGCAATTCTTCCTATCTTTGCAAAGTTATTATGCTTTGCTAAGTCCGACAAAAGGCTGATAATTTGTGAGAACAAATTGTATGGAACCCCGTACAATAGAAATGGCCGGAAAGACTAATTTCCTAACCACGACGAAACAGCGAATACACTTCTTCCCTGTTTGTCTGAGTAGCACTTCGCTATTATTGCCATTTATTTGTAAATTCTAGAGTAGACGAGAAAGTTCATAGGCTGACTATGAAGGAATATTGATAGAGTTTTGAAATTGTTATGGGAACTTACCCATAATAGTAATGGACTATCCCGTGCACCGTAAATACTGCGCCTCAAGAAGAAGCAGTAGTGTGAGATCCAGTTTTTTGGACGACTCACCTAGCAGGTCGAACTCTCTGCCTCTGAGGCAGAGGGGAACTCTCTGCCTTTGGGCAGAGAGGAACTCGGACGAGGCTCCGCCGAAGGACAGAGCCTCGTTCGAGGTGGTTGACCACCCCGATCCCGTTTATACGGTTTCTACGGGCAATTTTTGCCCGAGCCTACGGGCTCGGAAAGCCCACATTAAACCGGCCTTGTGCCACATTTAACACACGTGGGCGTGTTAATAAACATCGTGTGAGATCCAGTCCTTTTTGGACGTCTCAGCTATTTGGTCGAACTCTCTGCCTCTGAGGCAGAGGGGAACTCTCCGCCTTTGGGCGGAGAGGAACCCGGACGAGGTTCCGCCGAAGGGCAGAACCTCGTTCGGGGTGGTTGACAGCCCCGATCCCGTTTATACGGGTTCTACGTGCAATTTTTGCCCGAGCCTACGGGCTCGGAAAGCCCACATTAAACCGGCCTTGTGCCACATTCGACACACGTGGGCGTGTTGTTAAACATAGTGAGTCAGTCCTTTTTGGACGTCTCAGCTATTCGGTTGAACTCTCTGCCTCTGAGGCAGAGGAGAACTCTCTGCCTCTGGACAGAGAGGAACTCGGACGAGGCTCCGCCGAAGGGTAGAGCTTCGTTCGGGGAGGTTGACCAACCCGATCCCGTTTATACGGGTTCTACGGGCAATTTTTGCCCGAGCCTACGGGCTCGGAAAGCCCACATTAAACCAGCGTTGTGCCACATTTGACACACGTGGGCGTGTTAATGAACATCGTGTGAGTCAGTCCTTTTTGGACGTCTCAGCTATTCGGTCGAACTCTGAGGCAGAGGGGAACTCTATGCCTCTGGGCAGGGAGGAACTCGGACGAGGCTCCGCCGAAGGGCAGAGCCTCGTTCGGGGTGGTTGACCACCCCGATCCCGTTTATACGGGTTCTACGGGCAATTTTTGCCCGAGCCTACGGGCCCGGAAAGCCCACATTAAACCGGCCTTGTGCCACATTTGACACACGTGGGCGTGTTAATGAATATAGTGAGAGTCAGACACAGAGTCAGTGTGAGTCAGTCAGAGACAGAGTCGCGTCAGACGATTACTGTAAGACATTGGAATAGTGATACTTCGAGACAACATAGTTCTCTCTAACCTAACCTGATTATTATTACTAACACTTCTACTTCTTTGTACATATTCTGTTTGTAATATATCTGTGTTATTCCATACCCGTGTTCGAGTTATTCTTCATTGGTTCTACCTTAGACCATCACCGTGGTACAAGGAACCTGGACCATCACCGTGGTACAAGGAACCTGGACCATAACATAAATATTGGCTGCATTCATTGCTTATTAATACATGCATCGTTTCTTTCACTGTTCTAAGAAGTCTTAAAAGTAACTGACTTCTCTTGGAAATGGGCTACATTTGCATCGTAGCCATATCAAGAAGATTCGTTCTCTGTGTCGCGCCAGAAGGTTTTTTTTCTGCCTGAGTCCATCCTTCAAATCTACAAATCAACCATTCGTCCTTGCATATATGGTCAGGTACTCACGCAGTTCATCTCGGTCTTCAACAAAATCCAGAGATGGATGTGCAATGTGATAGGCCCTGATCTGACATCTCGTCTACAGTCACATTCTGACAGACGTGCTGTGTCTTCCATCTGTCTTTTTGCTATGGTAATTTACCCACGCACGCATGGACTCTCCCAGCTATAAATAGGAGCAGGTACTGCCTTTTTGTGAGTGTAGTTTCAAGCAGTCAGCTCTGATAGTCGGACTGAACATTTTTGCTCGTCTGTATTTTGTATTACTGTTTCTGTTAATATATTTGTTTAACTCAATTCCTCCAGTGTCTTTAATTTATGGCACTAAGTCCAAAACAGATAGATAGATACATAGATAGATAGTGTTATGGTAATTTACCCACGAATGCATGGACTCTCCCAGCTGTACATAGGAGAAGGTACTGCCTTTTGGAGAGGGAAGTTTCCAGCAGTCAGCTCTGACAGTCGGACCGAACATTCTTGTCTTAACACTCTAGTTTGTATATGTTTGTATTACTGTTTCTGTTAATATATTTGTTTAACTCAGTTCCTATTTTGTGTCTTTATTTCTGGTCCTAACAAGGCCACAACATTTTTCTACAAATATTTTCATGGCAACTGCTCTGACGAGCTACTTTAACTGGTACCCCAACTGTATGAATTTAAGCGTGCTACTAGGTTGGCATCAAGGTCCCACTCTTTCACTGTCAAAACGGTTAAATGTAACTGTCTCCTCTACTCCAACAGCTTCTTCTCTGCACTTCCCAACAGTGGAACTCCCTTCCTCTTAATTGCTTCCCTGATGACTATAATCTTCAAATATTCAAATGTAATGTCAATCGACGACTCTGATGCCTTGATGCACATCTTCGTCTTTCTCTTTATCCTTTTCTCAAACACCCCTCTTTACACTTGATCTCACTCTTTGTAATCCCTTGCGTGCTAGTGTCCACTCCTGTCTTGCTTGGGGTGATATGCTTAAAAAAATAAATAAAAAAGTATTTGCAGAAAAAGGGTTTAACGTCAAGGAAATTCATGCTTATATGGTTACTAAATTAAGGGATTAATGCTCCAGTTTTATCAACAGTGCAAAAATGGACACCTTATTTTAGGAGGGAAAAGGAGATTTGTTGCGATGACCCAAAGTTTGGGTATCCTGTATCTGCCACCACCGAGGGAAACATTAATTTTTCCGCCACATTATGATGGATGACAGAGGATTGGCAACAGATCAAATGACAGATGCTATTTGCATATTCTGTGAGAGAGTTGAGAATATTTAAGTGACTTTCATAACAAAAATCACTTAAAATGTCACATTTTTTTCAATATCAATTTCAAGGTGCTTATATTATTTTATTTTGCCATATCCTTTTATTCTCCTTCCTTATCATTATTATTATTATAATTATTTTATTATTATTATTTTATTATTATTATTATTATTATTTTTTTTATTATTATTATTTTATTAATATTATTTTATTATTATTATAATTATTATTTCATTATTATTAATTTTTTATTATTATTTTATTATTATTATTTTATTATTATTATTATTATTTTATTATTATTATTTTATTATTATTATTATTATTTTAATTTTATTTTTATTATTATTTTATTAATATTATTATTTTATTATTATTATTATTTTATTATTATTATTTTATTATTATTATTATTTGATTATATTATTATGAATTTTTATTTTATTATTTTATTATTATTATTATTATTGTTTTATTATTATTATTTTATTATTATTATTATTTTATTATTATTATTATTTATTATTATTATTTTATTATTATTATTATTTTATTATCATTAGTATTTATTATTATTATTATTATTATTTTATTATTATTATTTATTATTATTATTATTATTTATTATTATTATTATTATTATTTCATTATTATTATTTTATTATTATCATTATTATTCTTATTTTGTTATTATTATTATTATTATTTTATTATTATTATTATTTTATTATTATTATTTTATTATTATTATTTTATTATTAGTATTATTCATTATTATTATTATTATTTTATTATTATTATTATTTTATTATTATTATTTTATTATTATCATTATTATTATTTTGTTATTATTATTTTATTATTATTATTATTATTTTATTATTATTATTATTATTTATTATTATTATTTTATTATTATTATTTTATTATTATTATTTTGTTATTATTATTTTATTATCATTTATTTATTTTTTATTATTAATTTATTATTATTATTTTATTATTATTAGTATTTATTATTATTATTATCTTAGTATTATTATTTATTATTATTATGATTTATTATTATTATTATTTTATTATTATCATTTTATTATTATCATTATTATTATTATTATTTTGTTATTATTATTATTCTATTATTATTATTATTTTATTATTATTAGTATTATTCATTATTATTATTATTCTATTATTATTTTTATTATTATTATTTTATTATTATTATTTTATTATTAGTATTATTCATTATTATTATTATTATTTTATTATTATTATTATTTTATTATTATTATTTTATTATTATTATCATTATTATTATTATTTTGTTATTATTATTATTATTTTATTATTAATATTATTATTTTATTATTATTATTTTATTATTTATTATTATTATTTTATTATTATTATTATTATTTCTATTATTATTATTATTATTATTATTATTATTATTATTATTATTATTATTTTATATTATTATTATTTCTTTGGTTTCTGTGGTATATGCATTTCCTTTCCAATCCCAATTTTGTATTTCTTTAAGATGTCATCTCCCAGTAACCCCGTTGGAATGTTTTCTAAGAAATCCAGCTACAACTTGAACTATTGATGTCCTCATGGGCCTCATTTTTGAGATTTCCATATGAAGATCTTTGTATTTTGAGAGTTTTTTTTTTCAATCTTCAAAGACACATTACAATCTGCAGGGACTACCATGCCAATAAGAATGAACATTCTGTTCTTGTGGTCTTTGATCACGATGTCTTGGTGATTAGCTTCGATTGTTCTGTCAGTGTGTATTGTAAAATCCCAAAAACTTATTACAGGTCATGTCTCTGCAGACAGGTTCTTGTATTTTCCTTTCCGCAAAAGTTGCATATTTTCCAGTGCAGATATTGGTCAATTGAATATTGAATATAAAACTCGGGATGATAATCCCAAGTTTTATAATCAGCCTAAGCTAATACAGTACAACCTGATACAAGATGATCAATTATTTCTGGATATTTATCAAAGAATCTGAATTCGGGGTTAACACAATTTTTTAGTATGTGTGTTTGTTTATTTTCTAGTTAGCAAGTATTGATCTTCTACAGCAAAAATAAAACGTTCGGTTTTAGCTTTTAACCCTGCACGATGTAAGCAGTGATGGTGTATTGTGTTTGTGTCGATCAGATTTGTTTGGTACGGCAGAGTATTGTCTTGCCATCGTTTCTGCACTTGGTACATTGTATTTGCGTTTGCTATCGTTTTCAGTTTCTTTGCCGCTGCAGTAGGCATATCATAGTTTATTTGCCAGCAAAACATTCTTGCGTAAAATTATTACAGCAATACATTCTTAGATAAAATTACTACCAGCAATACATTCTTGAATAAAATTATTACCAGCAATACATTCTTAAATAAAATTATTTCCAGCAATACATTATTGAATAAAATTATTACCAGCCATACATTCTTAGATATAATTATTACCAGCAATAAATATTTTCAATAAAATTATTACCAGCAATGCATTCTTGGATAAAATTATTACCAGGATTAAATTATTGAATAAAATTATTACCTGCAATACATTATTGGATAAAATTATTACTAGCAACACATTCTGAAATAAAATTATTACCAGCAATACATTCTTGGATCAAATTATTACCAGCAATAAAATTCTTGGTATAAAATTATTACCAGCAATACATTCTTGAATAAAATTTTTGCCAGCAATACATTCTTTAATGTAATTATTACCAGCAATACATTCTTGAATAGAATTATTACCAGCAATACATTATTGGCTAAAATTATTACCAGGAATATATTCTTGGTATAAAATTATTACCAGCAATACATTCTGAAATAAAATTATTACCAGCAATACATTCTTGAATAAAATTATTACCAGCAATACATTCTGAAATAAAATTATTACCAGCAATACATTCTGAAATAAAATTATTACCAGCAATACATTCTTGAATAAAATTTTTGCCAGCAATATATTCTTGAATGAAATTATTATCAGCAATACATTCTTGAATAAAATTATTACCAGCAATACATTTTTGGTTAAATTTATTACCAGGAATATATTCTTGGTATAAAATTATTACCAGCAATACATTCTTGGTATAAAATTATTACCAGCAATACATTCTTGAATAAAATTATTACCAGCAATACATTCTGAAATAAAATTATTACCAGCAATACATTCTGAAATAAAATTATTACCAGCAATACATTCTTGAATAAAATTTTTGCCAGCAATATATTCTTGAATGAAATTATTATCAGCAATACATTCTTGAATAAAATTATTACCAGCAATACATTTTTGGTTAAATTTATTACCAGGAATATATTCTTGGTATAAAATTATTACCAGCAATACATTCTGAAATAAAATTATTACCAGCAATACATTCTTGAATGAAATTATTACCAGCAATACATTCTGAAATAAAATTATTACCAGCAATACATTCTGAATTAAAATTTATTTCCAGCAATACATTCTTGAATAAAATTTTTGCCAGCAATATATTCTTGAATGAAATTATTATCAGCAATACATTCTTGAATAAAATTATTACCAGCAATACATTTTTGGTTAAATTTATTACCAGCAATACGTTTTAGAAAAATATTAGCTGCAACACATATTTGAAAAAAGTTTCACCAGCATTAATATTCTATCTTCTTCAATTAGTTTAAAGTACTTTCATTAAAAAAAAAACATATTGAATTAATGCAGTTACTGATATAATAGAAATAGTCTGTATTTATTGAATCGAAGTTAACCAAAATCATGAAGGAATAAAACAGACAATATGAAGATCCAGTTCAGACCACAATTATTTTGGAGTTTTTGAAATTCAATTTGTCATTGTGCTACCAGGGATTTAAAAGAGGATATATTTATAAAACAATTGTTAAGTTTGATGAAAGTTGGTTGAAAGAACAACGAAAAATAGGGAAGAAACCAGTAAAAATCGCCATAAATCGCTACTTATGCGGGTTTTCATAATATGGTAGCCTCAATTATCAAGTTCAATAATCAAACTGTTGTTCACTTCAATTGAGTGAAGTTTGTATTAAATTGCTTAAAAATTGATGGACTTTTAAGTTGAAAATTTGTGTTGAAATCGATTTTTTTCGTTTTTCGCTAAACGTAGTGGCTTAGAAACGAAAATGAGGTATCGTTGAACTCGTCATGATGTAAGTAGCTGACATACCGAGTTTGCACGAAATCGGAGGAAAGAAGTTGAATTTATCGATTATTGATTTTTAAATTATCGATTTTTTATGCTAAGAACCTATCTCTTACACTGTACGATGTATGTGCCAAGTTTGATCAAAATCGGTTGGATGGATCGCGAGTGAAACGGTGTCACAAAGACAGGCAGACATGTACACTGACATCCTCTGTAATATATATATATATATATATATATATATATATATATATATATATATATATATATATATATATAGATACATACATATATATATATATATACATATATATATACATACATATATACTTACATATATATATATATATAATTTTTATATATTTTTTTTATTTATATATATATATATTTTATATATATATATATATATATATATATATATATATATATATATATATATATATATATATATATATATACACCCTTATGTTAACCAACCCTAAAAAAAGACAGTCAGGTTTCCTAGCTGGCCACTCATACATAAAATAGGGAGTTAATTTTCAATCACCCTTTATATATATATATATATATATATATATATATATATATATATATATATATATATCATGCGTGTAGAGTGTGAGAGAGAGAAAGACAGATCGACAAAGACAAGCGTTCTCTAATAAGGTCTCCTAGCGTTTTGCATCACTAGCAGTGTCGATTGAAATTTCCTTAATCATAGGTAATATGTCCGAGTTAGGCATAAAGTCGTGATTTGTGAGTCATTCCTGTAGAATTCCTGTCAAAGAAAATGAAGGTTAATTCAATAGGTTTTTTTGGAAACCTTGCAAGAATTCAAATAACGCAACCGCAGAAAAATGCCTCAAGGAAGGCCGGTTATTTGCACCACGATAATGTCAAGCACCATCGTTGTCACCTAATGGCGCAGCTCTGTGAGAAGCCCGCAATTCAAATTGTGGCACTGAATCGTATTGGGCGCAATCAGTGCACTCCAAAATGAAGAGGCATTAAAAGTTCCCCATTTTTATATCCGTTGTCGAAGAAGTCAGATGAAGACTGAACTAAAAAACTACGCTTGTAGAAGGTAAATGGAGATTATTTTGAAAAATTAATTTGTATGTTTGAAAAGAGTTAAATTTACTAAAAAACTGATCGTGGGTCCATAATTTTATCATAGTCATATACTTCTATATAATCAATTAACTTATTTATGAATCAGCGCAACGCATCAAATAATATATATATATATATATATATATATATATATATATATATATATATATATATATATATGAAGAAATATAGTCTTAAAGTGTGCTATATTTATGGGAAAAGTGCTCAATATCAGAGATAAAGCGTGTGTAAATATAAAAGTGAACATAGAAGTCAACACTTAGAGGCTACAGTCTGTTTCAGGCTAGATGCAATCGTCAGGCCTGACGATTGCATCTAGCATGAAACAGACTGTTGCTTCTAAGTGTTGACTTGTACGCTGACTTTTATATATATATATATATATATATATATATATATATATATATATATATTGGTAAAATCCGTGAGTAAGTAATCCAAGTAAATCCTATTAATATAAAATATTAAACCTGATCCACAAAAGAGACCTCAATATATTTATTATAGTTCATTGAAATGAATTACATAAACATGAGACTCAATTGTACCTCAATTCTATGGCCATTTCGCTCCTTGGAGCTTGTCAACACTCAAACATTTGCTAAAAGAACGTTTTGGTGTTGTCAAGAATAAAATATAGTTGTAAGGTATGCTATATTTATAAGTAAAGGTGATCCAAATCAAGGATAGAGCGTATGTAAACATAAAAGTGGACACTGAAGTTAAACAAACACACACACACACACACACACACACACACACACACACACACACACATACACACACACACAAATATATATATATATATATATATATATATAAATGAGTTGAAAATCAAATGTATCTCAGATATGACAAAGTGATAAAATAAAGAACAAATAGGAAACGTATTTCAATCTAACATGTTTCACTTTTATTAAAGCTTCGTCAGAGAGATACGTTTCCTACTTGTCTTTTATTACATATATATATATATATATATATATATATATATATATATATATATATATATATATATATATATATATATAGCGTGTGTGTGTAAAAGGGATGGATTTTAATTTTATAATCCCACAGATTGTTATTGCTGAAATGTTACTTTTAGTGGATACTCGGATATGAGTAGACACTCTGTTTATTTATTAAACCGGATAATTATTTATTAGCGTCTAACGGTCTGAATAAACTGGTTTGTATCCCGTTTTAGAGCGCATGTATTTCTTTAATAAGATTTTTTGAATATCTCGTTTTTTATTTTAAACCGTGTGTATTATGCGTGTCTAGGCCTGCGCAATCAAGAATGATCAGTAAAGAGTAATGTCCTTTTTCTTTATCAGCAATGTTGTTATAACAATCGTAACGAGTGTCTATTTATGCGACCGCTGCATTTCAATCAGCTTAAATCAGGGAGAAATTTTCCTGTTTTTTACTAAAGGTCAGTCAGTTCAATGCCTCAAAAGCCAGTCAAGATAGAGCGTTAATAAACGATGGTCTTGTATTGGCGTAAGATGGAGACGTACGTGTAGATTATGATGATGTTTAGGTTAAATAACTGTCGATCATCGGCTTTAAAAGGTTTCGTTTGTTTTGTTTTACGGCATATCATCATCTCAATTGGTTATTTAATGACGGCAAGATTTTTATTGCAGATAATATTTTTACCCCTCAAAATATTACTGGTAAATATTTCTTCAAAATGTATTGCTGGCAAAAGTTTTACCAAAAAAGGTTTGCTGGTAATATTTTTTCCAAAAATGTATTGCCGGTAATATTTTTTCATAAAAATGTATTGCTGGTAATATATTCTTCAAAAATGTATTGCTGGCGATATTTTTCTTTTTCAAAAATGTATTGCTACTGATATTTTTTTTTCAAAAATGTACAGCTGATAATATTTTTCTTTTTCAAAAATGTATTGATGGTAATATTTTTCTTTTGAAAAATGTATTACTGGTAATAATTTTCTTTTTCAAAAGTGTATTCATGGTAATATTTTACTTTTTCCAAAATTTATTGCTGGTAATCGTTTCCTTTTTCAAAAATGTGTTGATGGTAATATTTTTCCCTTTCAAAAATGTATTGATGGTAATATTATTCTTATTCAAAAATGTATTATTGGTAATATTTTTCTTTTTCAAAAGTGTATTCATGTTAATATTTTACTTTTTCCAAAATTTATTGCTGGTAATCGTTTCCTTTTTCAAAAATGTATTACTGGTAATATTTTTCTTTTTCAAAAATGTTTTGATGGTAATATTTTTCTTTTTTAAAAATGTATTACTGCTAATATTTTTGTTATTCAAAAATGTATTGATGGTAAAATTTTTCTTTTTCAAAAATGTATTGCTGGTAATATTTTTACTTTTCAAAAATGTATAGCTGGTAATATTTTCATTTTTCAAAAATGTATTGATGGTAATATTTTTTTCTTCAAAGTTTATAGCTGGTAATATTTTTCCTTTTCAAATATGTATAGCTGGTAATATTTTTCTTTTTCAAAAATATTTTGATGGTAATATTTTTCTTTTTAAAAAATCTATAGCTGGTAATATTTTTCTTTTTCAAAAATGTACAGCTGCTAAAATTTTTTTTTCAAAAATGTATTGATGGTAATATTATTCATATTCAAAAATGTACAGCTAGTAATATTTTCATTTTCAAAAATATATAGCTGGTAATATTTTTCTTTTTCAAAAATGTATTGCTGGTAATATTTTTACTTTTCAAAAATGTATAGCTGGTGATATTTTTATTTTTAAAAAATGTATTGATGGTAATATTTTTTTCTTCAAAGTTTATTACTGTTAATATTTTTCTTATTACCAGCAATACATTTTTGAAAAAGGAAAATATTATCATCAATACATTTTTTGAAAAAGAAAAATATTACCTGAAATACATTTTTGAAAAAGAAAAATATTACTAGCAATACATTTTTGAAAAAGAAAAATATTACCAGAAATACATTTTTGAAAAGGAAAAATATTACCAGCAATTCATTTTTGAAAAAGTATAACATTACCATCAATATATTCTTGAAAAATAAAATTTTTACCAGCAATACATAGAAAAATAAAAATATTACCATCAGTACGTTTTTGAAAACGTACTGATGGTAATATTTTTATTTTTCAAATATGTATTGCTTGTAATATTTTTATTTTTCAAAAATGTATTGCTGGTAATATTTTTCTTTTTCAAGAATATATTGATGGTAATGTTATTCTTTTTCAAAAATGTATTGCTGGTAATATTTTTATTTTTCAAAAATGTATATATTGTTAATATTTTTCTTTTAAAAAATGTTTTGCTGGCAATACTTTTCTTTTTCAAAAATGTTTTGATGGTAATATTATTGTAGGACTTTGATGATGAAGCTCTAACATCATTAAAGGAATGCAGTCTATGACAAAGTGTCCTGGGAAATATATTTAGCGCATTCCAATCTACCACGTGCCGACAATTAGAACCCTTCAAGGGAGATACATCATTCAGTTCTACAAGTTCAGACCTTCCAAACTAAAACACACTATACCTCCCACGTCCTTCGTATAAGGAGATGTTTTCACTGCAACTGAGAAGATAGAAAAAGCTAGCAAAGTTGGGCGATTGGTTCTACGCGACTTTAACGGTAAAAAAAAATAAAGCAGGTTGTTGATTAATAAAAATGGTAATTATTTGGTTGAGACATTAATAGTGTTAAGGGGTCTCCCCTTTTTACACAAATGGACTCACCCGATGTATACATATACTACTACCAGTGAATACCCGGACAGTCTGTAATCGGGTAGACGGCGACGCCTTCTCGGCCACACGGTCGAACTCTCTGCCTCTGAACAGAGAGGAACCCGAAGGGCAGAGTCTCGTTCGGGGAGGTTGACCAACCCGATCCCGTTTATACGGGATCTACGGACATTTTTTGGCCGAGCCTATGGGCTCGGGAATACCTCACTTTAAACCCGACCTTGTGCCACATCTATCCCTCGTGGGGGAGACAGTAAATACTGTCTGTAATTGAGGAGGGTAGCACAAGAGTCACAGTCACGAGCATTTAGACTCAGTAAGAAGTCATACAGCGATACCAAAGACTTTATATATATTTGTCTACTAAACCGCATTCCTGGATCTACTAACCCGTATTACCAGTTTGTATTATTACGTTAATACATTTATTTTCCTTATACATTCCTGGCGTTTGTTATTTATTGATATTGGATTCATCCGGGAATCCACAACAAATAGTTTCCGTTTTCAGTTTATCTTCAGAGGGAAAAGTAGAATTAAGTTTCATTTGATTATACAGAGTACGACTGGTATTTGAGGACACATTTTATGGATTAGTAAAAAACTTGCTGAACAAATGAATATAATTATATTGGATTACAAACAAGTAGACATGAAATTTAGCTAACTATTGTTTAAATTTATTCAATAAAACCACTACTAGCATCAATAACTGCCTCTACACGAGGTCGAAATCGGCTGCAAGCTCTGATTAATTGGTCCTTATTTATATCAGACATTACTCGAACTATTGCAGCTTTAAGAGAGTCTCTGGTGTTATGAGGCTGTCTATTAACCTCCTTATCAACAATGCTTCCCACATAATAGTCTAGTGGATTGACGTCTGAAAAGTTAGGAGGCCAAATGTTGGGTGTGATGTGGTCGTATAAATGGTCAGCTATCCATTCTTGTGCACGTAGAGCCTTGTGGGACGGAGATGAAATATGTAAGGCCTGCCGTCGCATATGTTGTCAATCCAGGGCTTGAAAACTGTTTCTAGAACCTCAATATAAGCAGCAGCATTTACTCTAAGACCTCAAGTGGAAAAAAGTGTGGTGGCATAACATGTCCTTCATTGCTAACAACACCCAATACCATAACACTTGAAGGAAATTTTGTGCGCATCACTCTTGGCACCTCAGAAGGATCTGAACAAAGCCATCTGTCATTTCTTCTGTTAAGTTTTTGATCTTGATCAAATTTTTTCTCATCTGAGAAAAACCAAATCACACCAGCTTCTGAAGGATTTTTCAGTTTGTTTAAAAGCCTTTTGGATCTGTTTAAACGGTTTCCTTTTGTTTTTTAAGACACAAACTGACCTCTCTTCATCACGTAGGACTTGTATCGAATGTCTTCATGAACACTTCTTCTGATTATTTTTTCAGACACATGCAGCTTTTTGGCAATTGACCTCATTGATTGACCTCGGTTTTCATCAATTGTCTGCTTGACTTCCTGATTAAATTTGGATGTTCTCACTTTATCGAAACGTGCAGAATGTCTTTTACATTTTCATACAGACACTGGGGAACTGTCAGCGTCTTCTAACTCTTTTTGTATCTTGTAGACAAACTATCTTGCAACTCTTAGAAAACGTGCAATATCCAAATCGCTATGATCAGCCTTTAATGCCACAATCACAACATGCCTTTTCATTTCATTTGTTATCATAGGGTTTACCATTCTTGATTTCTGAAAAATAAAAGCAGTTAGTGGGAAGCAGTATTAATTATAAATCTGTATGTCCTCAAATACCAACCGCACACTGCATGGTTTGGTTTATTTTGTTTTACAGCATATTAACCTCAATGGGTTATTTAATGCCGACAACATTTTTTATTGTTGGTAATATTTTATTTGGTCAAAAATCTATTTCTGGTAATATTTTTCCTTCAAAATTTTATTGCTGGTAATAATTTTTTTCAAAAAAGTATTGCTGGTAATAGTTAACTATTTGCCCATACCTGGGACCCTAACAGGTACTACCACCCCGGGTCAGGGTGGATATGGGAACATCAGCATTTAAGAGGTGGTTCCACGCTCCTCCGAAACTCCTGATCAAAGGCCTTGCTGCTGGATGTAGTTTATCGTCTTACCCAGGACGCGGATGTAGTTTAACGTCTTACCCAGGACAAGCACCCTGCGTAATCACCATTAATTACAATGACCCGTTTACACTTATCAAGCAGCACTTCGATGGCTTTTGAGTAAAATTCTGCAGGTTTTGGGTTGAAAAAAACAACAACCTCTCGACGAATTCCACGAGATGGTTGTCAATAGAATACTTTGCAGCGATCATGAAAAAAAAAGAATTATAATAATTCTTTTGCAATGACAAGTGAATATGTCGGTGGGTTAGCATAAATCAACTGTGTTCCAAAAATGTTTCTTGTGTTATTCTTTCTGTGTGAGGCCATGTATTATCAAGGAGTACTATTTTCCCATTCATCCACTGTTTACGCTGCCATCACCGTGCAAAAACTAAGCTATGTGATTTATTCCTAATTGTTACGTACATATTTACACTACACCCTTGTGCAAATTAATTGAAACAAAACGAATAATTCCGTCATTATTTACTTTATTTCCGTATTTTTTCAATGAAACATGACCGAATGCAGATGTTAGTACTTCTTATGTCCATTCCACGAAGTCGTTCCTTCCAGATTGACCACAGATTCTCCATTAGATTTAAATCAGGAGAATTTCTACGCCAGTCTATAGTACTTTGATTTGCTCACTAGTAAGGCTTGCCTGGGTGTTCGTGCAGCATTTCAATTTTCGTATGCTTCCTTGGAGTAACGTCCATCACAGACAATGGCCATAAGACAACTAATCGATAATCGAGACAATAGTGTCTGGGTATGATGAAAATCTGATGTAATCAGGGATGACGCAATATTTTTCAAGGCTAAACAAATTTCATCATACACCCCGAAAATAGATTTATATTACTGCACACCACTGCAAATAATCTGAGGTGGAAATAGAAATCGATTACACCCTGTCACACCAATGGATCTAAAACTGACCGTATGTTGAAAGAAAGAAACACAAAGCAGTTGTTCAATTAATTTGCACAAGGGTGTATTTACATCGTTCAAACTGTTGTTCTAATCTTTATTGCCATATTCACGACGTTTTGGCCGTTGTACGCTTCGGCCTTTTTCAGGTGATATACATTGGAATTTTTAACCGAACACTGTATTTAGTCCACGAGGGTAGTTTTTGTTTTTTCCAATTTCACGTGTCATGGTTACCAAACCCTTTTTCTCTGGGTTACCTTTTCGGAATGAAAATTTGCTCGCTCCTCACCAAATTTTATATGATAAAAAGTACATTTAAAAATTGTTGTGGAGTTGTTTCCACAATAGAACTTGTATTCGGACTAAATGCGTCCTAAATAGGTTAAACGTACAGAAACGTTAGGAACTTGTAATAAAGTGTTACACAGAGTAATCGAGTTGTGGTCGCTGAACACTTCTCCTCCTCTCGACTACTACTGACTCCTACTTATAATAGGTGAGAGAGTCTATTACCTAGACAAGGTGTCTTTCACTATAACAAAAATAGAGATGTCAAGGGAGATAACCGCGGATTCGAAGTCAGAACAGTATCATTGATAACTCTCTCCTCCAATTTGCGGAGCATAGTTACTGTATTCTTAATACTTGATATAATGAAACAATATCACACTGATAATATTAGTCAATAATTATTTATAACTATTTATACTGGGACTTATGCATGTAATTAATAATATTTTCAATTTTGAAATCACATTTATTTATAGATTTTTCTTTCTAAATCTTTGATTGCCTTTCAGTCCGTCCGCCGTACTGTTTGGGAACCACTGACATCTGGCTTTCAGTTATTTCCTTTTAGTAACTCAACTTTCCGTGTTTTTGTTCCCTCTGTTGTGGCCAGGCCAGCTATTGAACTCACGGATCTTAGGGTCCAGCCACTTTTGGGTTGCTTCAACCAACGCTTTTTAACTTATGAAAACGTATCTCATCTGGATAAGGTCGGAGCATACAGCGACCGAAGCATCGTGAATATGACAATAAAGATGAGGATAACAGTCTGAACGATGTCAATAGTGTAAATAGTTACAATACCTCATCTCAGAGATATAGACAGATATTGGCACGTATATGATTGATGGATTCAATCATTCATTTTTTACGGTTTATCAACGTTTTGCCATTCATTCAAAGCCAGAAAATATTTTTAAATTAAAAGAAATTTTCTTTGGAGATAATACTGATTACATGCTACAAGTCCTAACTAATTAACCCATAGCTAGGGGAATAAGCAGTGGATTCATACCCTTGCCAAGGGTATTTGCACGTATGTGAATATAACGAACCCAACTGGAATTGGAACTCGGCGCCCCAATTAACAATTCCGAGCTATTATGCAGTACACCAACCGCACATCCAAGCTTACAGCGCCTGGTATTCCCAAGCGGTCACCCATCTATGTACTGACCAGTCTCAATCTTGCTTAACTTCGGTAATCTTCGGGAATCGGTGTTTCACCGTGATATGGCCGTAAGCTTGCCACTTCTAGATTAATAGCTAGTATGACAAATTTGTCATAACAATTGGTAGCCCCCCCCCCCCCAATACTTATGGCTAAGTCTGGTGTAGCTAATGATTGATTACGTAAATGTTGTTTGGATATTTTCTACGTCATTTATTGAACAGTCATCAAATTCTAATGTCGTACTTTGAACGATTCATTCCACAACAATTATTCAGCACGATTTCCTTCGTAATCCATCACCTTCGATTACATGAACTTTGAAGGGGGGGGGGAAGACATTTCATTTTAAGTCACCTTCGCGAGGGAAAATAATTTAAAAAAAAAAAGACGAGTTTAACTTCTATCGAAAGTGTTGTTTCAAAAGGTGACAGTCCAGGAATTTTTAACAGTTTAGAATTATTTCAAATTACAACTCGAAACGCAATAGCGAAGTGGCATTTGATTGCTGTTCTCTTTTCTTTGTTTCTTTTTTTTCCAATCTTTTCAAACGAGAAAAGGTCATCGTCTGCTAAATGTTAATAACGAATCGCCATGTTTGTTTTACAACTTCATAGTTTTGATGCTGAACTTTCTTTTTTTCTTCGTTCTTTTATGTCAAACTTATCGCCCTCCCAGCATCGATTTATTTAAATTTTAAATTCTCTTCAATTTCATTTGTTGCGTTGTTTTAAATGCATGGTAATTGTCTTGAAAGTTTTTTTTTCTAAGTTATCCATTCGTTCGATTTATGTCTTTTTGGAGCAGTAACCATGTTACGAGGCATTCAAAGAAAACTACGATTTTTAAAGAGAAGTCATAGGGAGCAAGAACATGAAAATGTGTTAGAAATTAAACAAGAGAGGGTCAAAGGTGATAGAACTAGAAGAAAAAGAAAAAGAAAGGCGAAGTAGTTGCCAGTCAGATTAGTATGTGTAAAATGCTGCGTTCGTACAAAAACAAACAATTGTAAATAATACGTGACAAGAGAAAAACAATTTACTCTGGAATCTACTAAGATTTTACAATTTCTGAAAAATTCCTCAAGGTCTAACGGAAAAACGAATGAAACGACATATTAAAACATGGTTGCCTCATACAATGACAAATTCTCCTGAATTTCAAAATGTTTGAACTACTCGTACACTCGTGTCTGAAACATCCCCTCCTCTCTATTCACATTCTCCAGATTTGCGTAGGTCTCTGCGTAGGTATCACCGAAATTTTGGCAAAATTTAATGCAGATTCTTCTTCTGCCACGGTCACTGATGAATATTTTGCGATGTGGTGAGACGACCACACTCTACACATTTTCCTTCCAAGCACTGCCATAAACAGCGGAAGTAAACGAGAACGTTATAACTTAGTGTGTATACGCGACAGAGTTCAATGTCAACCTATGCTAAGCGGCTTAACGCTGCGTACTTTACCTCCGCAACCATAGGAACAGTCCCGATATTTCTCGTATACTAGTCGATGGATAAAAACTACTTGAGTGTCCGGCCAACAGTGATTTGCCAAACGAGTGGTAAGTCCACTATTTACATTATTCGGACTATTGTCCTATATCTTTGTTGCCATAATTATTACATCGTTTCGGTCGTTGTACGCCCCGGCCATCTTCAAGTGGTTGGAATGTCGAACTGCACCCTTTATTTCGCTCAGCGGGATAGACTGTTCTAGTTCCACGTGTCATATCTAATGGATGTCTGTTATCAGTTATCACCTGTTAATTCCCTTCTCCAAGTTCTCCACTGCCTTAACCGGGTATTGAACTTACACTCTTTGGGTCCTGTCACTGGATCAAACTAACGCCTTTATCCAATGTGCCATGTGTCCTTGAGGACATCTGTGTATGAATACAATATGGGAACCAGTAATAAGGAGTGCCAGAGAAAAGTGATAATAACAACAAAAATTGCAATATAAGCTCTGGTAAAACATGATATGAAAACTGCAAAAATTGCAATATGAGGTCTGGTAAAAAATGATTGCTGAAGACATTAGGTTTACAATACCCAGAAAGTCATACACAGACGCCTTCAAGGACACGTGGCAGAGTGGATAAAGGCATTTATTTAGAGACAGCGACGGGAACCAAAATGTGCGAGTTCAATACACGGTTAAGGCAGTGGAGAACAAGCGATACTTGTTAATTGACTTTCATTTATGTAAGGTAAAATATTTTTTTCAATGAGGTATTCCTGGTAATAATTTTTCCAAAAATATATTGCAGGTAATATTTTTTCAAAAATGTATACCTGGTATTTTTTATTTAAAAAATGTATTAATGGTAATATTGTTCTTTATCAAAAATGTATTGATGGTAATATTTTTCTTTTTCAAAAATGTATTGATGGTAAATATTATTTCAAAAATGTATTGTTGGCAATATTTTTCTTTTTCAAAAATGTATTGATGGTTATATTTTTCTTTTCAAAAATGTATTGATGGTGATATTGTTCTATTTTAAAAATGTATTGATAGTAATATTTTTCATTTTCAATAATGTATAGCTGGTAATATTTTTCTTTTTCAAAAATGTATTCATGGTAATATTTTTCTTTTTCAAAAATGTATTGCTGGTAATATTTTTTTTCCAAAATGTATTGATGTTAATATTTTTATAATTCAAAAATGTATTGATGGTAATATTTTTCTTTTTCAAAATTGTCTTGCCGGTAATATGTTTTTCAAAAATATATGGCTGGTAATAATTATCTTTTTCAAAAAGGTATTTCTGGTTATATTTTTCTTTTTCAAATATGTATTGATGATAATAATTTTCTGATTCAAAACTGTATTGAGGGTATTATTTTTCTTTATCAAAAATGTATTACTGGAAATATTTTTCTTTTTCAAAAATGAGTTGATGTTAATATTTTTCTTTCTCAAAAATATATTGCTGGTAATATTTTTCTTTTGAAAAATGTATTGCTGGTAATATTTTTCTTTTTCAAAAATGTATTGATGGTAATATGTTTTTAAAAACTGTATTGATTGTAATATTTTTCTTTTCAAAAATGTAATGATGGTAATATTTTTCTTTTTTTAAAAATGTGTTGCTGGTAATATTTTTCTTTTTCAAAAATGTATTGATGGTAATGTTTTTAAAAATGTATTGCTGGTAATATTTTTCTTTTTCAAAAATGTATTGATGGCAATATTTTTCTTTTTCAAAAATGTATTGATTGTTATATTTTTCTTTTCAAAAATGTATTGATAGTAATATTTTTCATTTTTAATAATGTATATTTGGTAAAATCTTTCTTTTTCAAAAATGTATTCATGGTAATATTTTTCTTTTTTGAAAATGTATTGATGGTAAAATTTTTCTTTTTCAAAAATGTATTGCTGGTAATATTTTTCTTTTCATAAATGTATTGATGGTAATATTTTTCATTTTTAATAATGTATATTTGGTAAAATCTTTCTTTTTCAAAAATGTATTCATGGTAATATTTTTCTTTTTTGAAAATGTATTGATGGTAAAATTTTTCTTTTTCAAAAATGTATTGCTGGTAATATTTTTCTTTTCATAAATGTATTGATGGTAATATTTTTCTTTTTCAAAAAGGTATCGACGGTAATAATGTTATTTAAAAAAAAGATAATTATGGTAATATTTTTTTTATCCAAAAATCTATTGCTGCTAATATTTTTCTTTTTCAAACATATATTGTTGATAATATTTTCACTTTTTCAAAAATACATTGATGCTTATATTCTTTTTATAAAAATGTATTGATGATAAATTTTTTCTTTTTAAAAAATGTATTACAGGTAATATTTTTCTTTTTCAAAAATTTATTGATAGTAATATTTTCTTTTTCAAAATTGTCTTGACGGTAATATGGTTTTTAAAAATATATTGCTGGTAATAATTATCTTTTTCAAAAAGGTATTTCCGGTTATATTTTTCTTTTTCAAATATGTATTGATGATAATCATTTTCTATATCAAAACTGCATTGATGGTAATATTTTTCTTTTTCAAAAATGTATTACTCTAAATATTTTTCTTTTTCAAAAATGAGTTGATGTTAATATTTTTCTTTTTCAAAAATGTATTGATGGTATTATTTTTCTTTTTCAAAAATATATTCCTGGTAATATTTTTCTTTTTGCAAAATGTATTGCTGGTAATATTTTTCTTTTTCCAAAAATGTATTGATGGTAATATTTTACTTTTTCAAAGTGTGGACAGTAATATTTTTCTTTTTCAAAAATGTATTGATTGTAATATTTTTTCAAAAGTGTATTGCTGGCGATATTTTTCTTTTTCAAAAATGTATTGATCTCATTATTTTTTTAAAAAATTTATTGATAGTAATATATTCTCAAAAATGTATTGATGGTAATTTTTTCAAAATTGTATTGCTGGTGATATTTTTCTTTTTAAAAAATGAATTACTGTAAATTTTTTACACAATAAAACTGCCACGTATTAAAACCTATTGTTACACTTTCGTAATGTTTTGACCCCAGTTTGGGGGGTTAACTATTTTTCCATACATGGGGCACTAACAGCTGCTACCACCCCGGGTAAGGGTGGAGCTGGGAACACCAGCAATTCAGAGGTTGTTCCACGCTCCTCAAAACCTCCTAATCAGAGGACTTTCTTTCGGATATATTTTATCGTAATACCCAGGACACGGATGTAGTTTTATCGTCATACACATTACGGGCCACATCTGGTCTGGTGCTTCTGCTTTATATCTAGAGATTATTGGTAAAATTAAAAAAACGGTCTGTAATATAATCTATTTGCCATCTTGACTTCAACCCTTTTGTCACGACGTGACCTGGCTTCCCTCTATAATTATTTCCATAGCAATTGTTCTGATGAGATTTTTTTCCCTTAGTGCCTCGACTACATGAATTTAAGCATACTAGTAGATTGGCAAATAGGTCTCACCGTTTTACTGTTGAATTAGCGAGATACAACCGACACTTCTATTCCAACTTTTCCTTTCTCGCGCTTCTCATCTATGGAACTCCCTACCGATTTCTTACTTTCCTGCTACATACAATCTTCAAAAATCATAAATGTAACGTCAATCGCCATCATCTGCCGTTCTGAAACCTGTTCCTTTATTGTCTTTTCTCTTCACTTCTCCCCACCAAATTTTCTTCACTGATTTTCAAACAATGTAACCCACTAAGTCCTAGTAGCATTTTAAGCTTGCTTGTCCTAGTGCCATTATAGGCTTGCCTGTTTTAGTGGCATTATAGTTTTGCCTGACCTAGTGGAATTATAGGTTTGCCTGTCCGAGTGGTATTATAGGCTTGCTTGTCCTAGTATCATTATAGGCTTGCCTGTCCTAGTGGCATTATAGGCTTGCTTGTCCTAGTGGCATTATAGTTTTGCCTGACATAGTTGCTTTATAAGGCTTGACTGTCCTAGTGGCATTATAAGCTTGCTTGTCCTAGTAGCATTATAGGCTTGCCTGTCCGAGTGGCATTATAGGATTTCTTGTCCTAGTAGCTTTATAGGCTTTCCTGTCCTAGTGGCATTGTAGGCTTGCTTGTCATAGTAGCATTATAGGCTTGCCTGTCCTAATGGTATTATAGGCTTGCTTGTCCTAGTAGCATTATAGGCTTGCCTGTCCTAGTGGCATTATAGTTTTGCCTGACCTAGTAGCTTTATAGGCTTGCCTATCCTAGAGGCATTATAGACTTGCCTATCCTAGTGGTATTATAGGCTTTCTGGTCCTAGTAGCATTATAGGGTTGCCTGTCCTAGTGCTGATGGAAGGCAGATTATTAATGGGGAGCAGTTTAGTTATAGAGGCGTTAAAATTATAAAGCCACCAGATAACCACAAACTGAATGTCGACAGCGAAAAGAATTAGAAGGGTCCACATGCCCCTTGCACCCAGATTCTTTAGTGAGGCAAGCCAGTAGGTGGTAATGAATGTCTTGTAGAAACGATGCTACAACGACTGTCCCTCATAAAATAATGCAAGATAGATGAAAGAAAGGGCAATTGTTGGTGGTTGACGTAGTCTATGATGCAGCGTTGGGAACTGAAGAATTGAAAGCAGTCTTCGTTACTCTATCAACTGACGTCACTCACACGTTGTCACGTGACCCTCGTGACTCCTTTGCGTTCCTACAAAGTAGGAATAAATAAATTTCAATTACAGGTGGAATATAATGCAACCTTCAATGTAACATACGTTCATAACCGAAGGGAGAAAATATAAACCTCCTGTGATTACCTCACTTGTCTGATCAATAACTTTGCCAAAACAATATAGTAAACCTTTTTCTCTCACTCGGTCTCTCTGTATATATATATATATATATATATATATATATATATATATATATATATATCGCACAGGTTGTCCTAGATATAAGACGTGTCTCTGGGAGAATATTCACCCCTTTTTTTTACATACTGATGCGGTCGGCCCTTTGTCGCCATAAGGTAATATTTAGGAAGTTTCTATGACCGCTAGAATGTAAGCGGCGGTTAATGTAAAGCTGAAGTTAACATTTATTATCTGCTAGTGATATCTTCATTTGTTGCTCTATAATTGTTGATTTATGTCCATGTCAGTCAAGAGTCTTCAACGTACGCTAGGTGGCATTGTAAAAATCAGTATTAAAGGAAAGGACTCTCTCTCTCTTTCTCTATCTCTATCTCGCTATCTTGCCTTCTGTTTCTATCTATCTATCTATCTACCTATCTATCTATCTATCTATCTATCTATCTATCCACCACTGTCACTCTATCTCTATCTTGCCTTCTGTTTCTATCTATCTATCTATCTATCTATCTATCTATCTATCTATCTATCTATCTATCTATCTATACACCACTGTCACTCTATCTCTATCTTGCCTTCTGTTTCTATCTATCTATCTATCTATCTATCTATCTATCTATCTATCTATCTATCTATCTTTGTCCTTTTTATATCTATCTCAATCCTTTTGTATCTATCTATCTATCTATCTATCTATCTATCTATCTATCTATCTATCTATCTATCTATCTATCTATCCACAAGTGTCACTCTCCCCGCTCACTATTCAATCACAGGGTGCCCTTATTGACAGTAAGTGTCTTCTTTTACATCCGAAGAGGATTCTTAACCCCAGGGTGAACCTGGATGTTATTCTGCATATAAAAATATATCAGTCAGTTAAGTTCCATGCGTGATACACGCTTCAGAGATCATGTCTCTTTCGATTCGTGACCAAGTAGATGATTTTCCCGCAGTAAGTTACCATTTCGTTCTGCGGTAGACTGGTTGCCAACCAAGGCTATAGGATCCAATATTTCCTGCTATTTAACCCATAGCAGGTGGGAAAAGATATGGTTTCATACTTTCCCAACGATATTCGTGCGTAAGTGAATATAACGAATCTCAACTGGGATTCGAACTCGGCCCCCCAAATTCTCAATACACCACAACGAAATAAAATCTATATACGCGTTGAATATATTTTTGATAAGTCATTAGATAATGTCATTAGAATTGGGAAGGTCTTTCCATAACAAATGGCAGACACCGATAAGGTTTAAACAAGCAGTCCGCCCAATCGATTGAACTCTCTGTCACTAAGATGGGAAGATCGGCGTGGTGTAATGGTAAAGCAGTTACGGTTAAATAGTGAGTTCGTTCCTTTCTTGTTCCTCCATACTTTCGGCCTTGTGCCACATCTTAGCTGCGCTTGGAAAATCAATAGAGCACCTCGGCGTGGTTTAATGGTTGGCAAGGTTCTCTCGCTAAAACAGTTACGGCTAAAAAGTGAGTTCGTTCCTTTCTTGATCCCCCATACTTTGGGGCTTGTGTCACATCTAAGCTACGCTTAAAAAAGTCAATAGGACACCTCGATGTGAAGTAATGATTGGCAAGGTTGTTGAGCTGAAACAGTTACGACTGAAGAGTGAGTTCGTACATCACTGGGTATCACATACTTTCGGCCTTGTGCAACATGTTAGCTGCGCTTAGAAAATCAATATAGCTCCTCGGCGTGGTGTAATGGTTAGCAAGCTTGTCTTGCTAAAACAGTTACGACTGAATAGTGAGTTCGTTGATTACTGGGTGCCCCATACTATCGGCCTTGTGCCACATCTAAGCTACGCTTAGAAAATCAATAGAGCACCTCGGCGTGGTGTAATGGTTATCAAGCTTGTCTCGCTAAAACAGTTACGACTAAATAGTGAGTTCGTTCCTTTCATATTCCGCCATACTTTCGGGCTTGTGCCACATCTTAGGCGCGCTTACAAAATCAATAGAGTACCTCGGCGTGGTGTAATGGTTAACAAGCTCGTCTCACTAAAACAGTTACGACTGAATAGTAAGTTCGTTCCTTTCTTGTTTCGCCATACTTTCGGCACTGTGCCACACCTTAGGTGCGCTTAGAAAATCAATAGAGCACCTCGGTGTGAAGTAATGGTTAGCAAGCTTGTCTTTCTAAAACAGTTACGACTGAATAGTGAGTTTATTTCTAATTCGGTGCCCCATACTTTCGGCCTTGTGCCACATCTAAGCTACGCTTAGAAAATCAACAGGACACCTCGGTGTGAAGTAATGGTTAGCAAGCATGTCTTGCTGAAACAGCTACGACTGAATACTGAGTTTTTACCTCACTGGGTGCCCGATACTTTCGGCCTTGTGCCATATCTTAGCTACGTTCAGAAAATCAATAGGGCACATCGGCGTGGTGTAATGGTTAACAAGCATGTCTTGCTAAAACAGTCAGGAGACAATGCTAAGTTTGTTCATCACTGGGTGGCCCACACTTTTAACCTTGTGCCAAATCTAAGCTAGGCTTAGAAATTCCATAGGGCACCTCGGCGTGGTGCAACGGTTAGCAAGTTTTATCTTGCTAAAACGGTTACGACTGAATAGCGAGCTCGATCTTCACTGGGTGCCTCATACTTTCGGCCTTGTGTCACATCTAAGGTACGTTTGGGAAATCACTATCTGTCACTAAGATGCTTGTGCGGCGTAGGCCTTTACCAAACCAGTACAAAGCTTGAACCATCAATTGAACATTTCTTCATAGCATCTTTTTTCTTCATCACTCTTGTCATTTGCGATGCCGTTGCCAAATCCTTTTGTTAACCTTTCAAAATCCATTCTTATTTGAATTAGCCAATGTCTTCTTTGTTCTCTTTTTTTTTTTTCATTCGTCCCCGGACATTTCATTCCACATCAATATTGACAATGATGTCAACAGACACTATAATATTTAAAAAAAAATAACAAAAAAAAAAACAACGTTATCTTTTTCCTTTTTTCCATCTTTTCTTTCTCAAATATCATTTGTCGCTCTTTTTCTTTTACTCGTCGTTTTTATTTATTGTCCTTTTTCCCGTTCTTTTTCTAAATTTATTATTTCCTGTCAGCCAATCTTTCTATGTTTTTGGTATTAAATTTCTTCAGTTCTTCCGAGGTTAATTCCTTGTCCTTTGTTTTTATTCATATCTACACACGTTCACTTCATCTTTTTCGTATAGATATTTCTCTCTATTCTTTTCCTTTTTTCTGTGACTGGTAAACATGACGGATGCTTTTTAGCTTTCGTTTTCAATATGAAATTCTTCATTCTTCCGTTTTGTCTTATATATCCTTTTGTTTATTTCTATTTGGCGCACTTTCGTTTTCTTACCAATTCTATTCTTACTTGAATTAGAGTCTTCGTAATTTTTTTAAACATTTTTGTTTCCTTTCAGTCAGGTTTAATTTTTCTGGCTTTTTTTCATTTATTTTCGGCTTTATCATTTTTTTAAAACGCTGTCTTGTTTTTTTTGTCATCTTTTTCATTCATACACATTTTAAAAATTTTTATTGCTTTCTCTCGTTTTTCATTCACGTACTTTTTCAGTTCTTTTCTATCTTCCTCGAATTTGCTTTTTATTCCTTTGGCTTTTACAGTTTTTCTTTCTACCAATATTGTACGTTATTCTTTCTTGTTCTTTCGTCCCTTGAACATTTCTCTTCTTTTTCCTTTCTTTCTTGTACTTTCCTTTTTCTTTTCACCTTATTTCTTGTACTCTTTTAGTCTTTTTCCTTTCTTTCTCGTACTTTCCTCTTCTTTTTTCCTTTCTTTCTCGTACTTTTCTTTTCCCCTCTCTTTCTTGTATTCTTTCTTCTTTTCACATTCTTTCATGTACTGTTTTTTACATTTTCCTTTCATTCTCGTACTTTTCTCTTCTTTTTCCCTTTCTTTCTTGTATTTTTCTCTTCCTTTTCCCTTTCTTTCTTTCTCGTAAGTTTCTCTTCTTTTTTCCATTCTTTCTCGTACTTTTTCTTTCTTTTTTCCTTTCCTTCTCGTACTTTACTTTTTCTCTTTCCTTCTTGTAATTTCCTCTTCTTATCACCTTGTTTCTTGTACTGTTTTATTCTTTTTCCTTCCTTTCTTGTACCTTTCTCTTCTTTTTCCCTTTCTTTCGCGTACTTTTCTCTTATTTTTTCCATTCATCCTCGTACTTTTCTCTTCTTTTTTCCTTAATTTCTCGTAATTTTCTCTTATTTTTCCCTTTCTTGTACTTTTGTCTTCTTTCTCCCATTCTTTCTCGTACTTTACCCTTCTTTTCTCCTTTCTTTCCTCCTACCTTTCTTTTTCTCTTTCCTTCTTGTAATTTCCTTTTCTTAATACCTTCTTTCTTGTACTGTTTTATACTTTTTCCTTCCATTCTTGTACTTTTCTCCTCTTTTTCCCTTTTCTTTCACGTACATTTCACTTCATTTTTCCTTTCTTTCTCAGACTTTTCTCTTCACTTTTCCTTCCTTTCTTGTACTTTTCTCTTCTATTTTCCTTTCTTTCTAGTACTTTTCTCTTCTTTTTTCCTTAATTTCTCGTTCTTTTCTCTTCTTTTTCCGTTTCTCGTAATTTTCTCTTTTTTTCCCTTTCTTTCTCGTACTTTTCTCTTCTTCTTTCCTTAATTTCTCGTACTTTTCTCTTCTTTTTCAGTTTATTGTAATTTTCTCTTTCTTTTTTGTACTTTTCTCTTTCTTTCTTGTACTTTTCTCTTCTTTTTCCCTTTCTTTCTTTTACTTTTCTCTTTTTTTTCCTTTCTTTCTCCTACTTTTCTTTTTCTCTTCCCTTCTTGTAATTTCCTCTTCTTAATACCTTCTTTCTTGTACTGTTTTATCTTTTTTCATTCCTTTCTTGCACTCTTCTCTTCTTTTTCCGTTTGTTTCGCGTACTTTTCTCTCCTTTTTCACTTTCTTTCTTGTACTTTTCTCTTATTTTTCTCTTTTCCTTGTACTTTCCTCTTAATACCTTTCTTTTTTGTACTTTTCTCTTATTTTTCCCATTCTTTCTTGTACTTTTCTCTTCTTTTTTCATTTCTTTCTCGTACTTTTCTCTTCTTAATACCTTCTTTCGTGTACTGTTTTATTCTTTTTCCTTCCTTTCTTGTACTTTCTTTTTTTCCCTTTCTTTCTCATACTTTTCCCTCCTTTTTCCCTTTCTTTCTTGTACTTTTCTCTTCTTTTTCCCTTTTCCTTGTACTTTCCTCTTCTTAATACCTTCTTTCTTGTACTGTTTTATTCTTTTTCCTTCCTTTCTTGTACTTTCTCTTGTTATTCCCTTTCTTGTACTTTTCTCTTCTTTTTCCCATTATTTGAGTACTTTTCTCTTATTTTTTCCTTTCTTCCTCGTACTTTTCTCTTATTTTTTCCTTAATTACTCGCACTTTTCTCTTCTTATTCCCTTTCTTTCTCGTACTTTTCTCTTCTTTTTTCCTTTCTTTCTCGTACTTTTACATTCTTTTTTCCTTTCTTTCTCGTACTTTTCTTTTTCTCTTTCCTTCTTGTAATTTCCTCTTCTTAATACCTTCTTTCTTGTACAGTTTTATTCTTTTTCCTTCCTTTCTTGCACATTTCTCTTCTTTTTCCCTTTCTATCGCGTACTTTTCCTTTCTCTATTTTTTCCTTTCTTCCTCGTACTTTTCTCTTCTTTTTACCTTTCTTTCTTGTACTTTTTTCTTCTTTTTCCCATTCTTTCGCGTACTTTTCTCTTCATTTTCCCTTTCTTTCTTGTACTTTTCTGTTCTTTTTCCCTTTTCCTTGTACTTTCCTCTTCTTAATACCTTCTTTCTTGTACGGTTTTATACTTTTTCCTTCCTTTCTTGTACTTTCTCTTCTTTTTCCCTTTCTTTCTTATACTTTTCTCTTCTTTTTCCCATTCTTTCGGGTAATTTTCTCGTCTCTTTTCATTTCTTTCTCGTACTTTTCTCTTCTTTTTTCCTTTCTTTCTCGTACTTTTCTCCACTTTTTCCTTTCTTTATCGTATTTTTCTCTTCATTTTCCCTTTCTTTCTTGTACTTTTCTGTTCTTTTTCCCTTTTTTGTACTTTCTTCTTCTTATGACCTTCTTGTACAGCTTTATTCTTTTTTCTTCCTTTCTCGTACTTTTCTCTTCTTTTTCTCTTTCTTCCTCGTACTTTTCTCCTCTTTTTCCTTTCTTTCTAGTACTTTTCTTTTTCCCCCTTCTTTCTCGTACTTTTGTCTTCTTTTTCCCTTTCTTTCTTGTACTTTTCTCTTCTTTTTTCCTTTCTTTCTCGTACTTTTCTCTTGTTTTTTCCTTCCTTTCTCTTACTTTCCCTTGTTTTTCTCTTTCTTTCTTGTACTTTCCTCTTCTTTTTCCCTTTTATCGTACATTTCTCTTTTTTTTTCCTTTTTTTCTTGGTCTTGTCTCTTCTATTTTCCTTTCTTTCTCGTACTTTTCTCTTCTTTTTCCCATTTTTCTTGTACTTTTCTCTTTTTTTCCCTTTCTTTCTCGTACTGTTCTGTTCTTTTTTTCTTTCTTTCTGATAATATTCTCTTTTTTCCTTTCTTTCTCGTACTTTTCTCATTCTCTTTCTTTCTTGTACTTTCCTCTTCTTATCACCTTCTTTCTTGCACTGTTTTATTTTTTCTTTCCTTTCTCGTACTTTTCTTTTTCCCTTTATTTCTTGTATTTTCTTTTTTCTTTTCACCTTATTTCTTGTACTCTTTTTGTCTTTTTCCTTTCTTTCTCATACTTTTATCTTCTTTTTCTTTTTTCCCGTACGTTTCTCTTCTTTTTCCTTTTTCCTCTCGTACTTTTCTCTTCTTTTTTCCTTTTTTTCCCTTACTTTTCTCTCCTTTTTTTCCTTTTATCCTTCTTGTTTATCCTTTTCTTTTCCACGGCCATTTTTACACTTTTTCTTTCCTCTCCATCACTTTCCTCTTCATCTTTTACTTTTTCCTTTTTTTTAAATATATATATATATATATATATATATATATATATATATATATATATATATATATATATATATATATATATTTATACAATTTTTATATTAACCTTAAAGAATTCTTTAATGTTTTAATCATTTTTTAATTTCAAACATTATTTTTTTTTTTTTCTATTTTCCTTCATTTTAAATTTTCATCCCTCTGTTAAGCTCCTTTTTCGTCACATTTTTAACCTTCTTACCTACAGGACTTTTTTCTTTTCCTTTTTCCTTTCCTTTTTTCTTTCTTATTTTGTTTATTTTTTTCTTCTTGAAATTTCTTCAAGATGTTTTTAATTTTTCATTAGTTTTTCTTTCTTTCATTTTCATCAGCTTCTTCTCACTCTTTTTTTTTGTTTATTTTCCTTTTTTCTTTTTCATTTCTTCAGTTGGCACATTTCTTTTTTTTTCTCTATCGTTCTCCTCTCTTTTATATATATGACTTTTTTAATGTTTTTTTCTATTATTTTTGCATTGTCTTTATTTTTATTCTTTTTTTACCTATATTTTTCATTTCTCTGTGAGTTTTCTTCGTTTTTCTTTTCTATAGTTTTTCTTCATTCTCTTCTTCCCTTTACCTTCTTTGTTATTATTTTCTCTTGTTTCATCTTTTTATCGCATTTTTATTTATCATCCAATTTTTTAGTTTCATTCACTTCTTTCTCTTACACCGATTTTTCCTTCCTTCATTTCCTCCTTCCTTCATTCGAAATGTTTTTCTCGTTATTTTCTTCTTCTTTTTCTCCCTCTTCTTATTTTTCTTCTTATTCTTTTTCTTCGTTTTTCTTCTTTTTTATTTTCATAATCGTATTTTTTTTCTGTTTCTTTTTCTGACACCAATTTCACGTTATTATCTTTTTTTCTCTTTCATTTTATATTTTTTCCTCTGTTATTCCTTCTCATTTCTTTTATTGACTCTCTTCATCTTCATTCCTGTTTCTATTTATTTTGAGTCCCTGTCAATTCTATCGTTCTTCATTTTTCATTTTCTCCCTTCTTACTGTCTTTCCACATTTCATTCTTTCTATCCATTTTTTTATTTCTTTATTTTTCATTTTTTCCTTCTCTCTTTCATAACGTTTCATGTTCTTTGTTTGTTTCTTTCTTATTCCATTCCATTTTCTTTCTTTCTTTCTTTCTTTTTTTATTCCTTCTTCTCTTCGATAATTTTTCTTATTTCTTTCCTTTTTTGTTTTTTGTTCTTGTTTTCTTTTTCCCTTTCCATGCCGTCTTCTCTACGTTTATTTTTCATTTTTAATATTCATATTTTTTATTCTTTTGATCATCTTTCTTTCCATGCTATCCCTTTTCAACCCCACCTTTTTTGTTTGTTCCATTCTCGGATTTAAATTCTGTATCTTCTCGTGGGATTTCATCTTCTTCCTCTCTCTCTCACTCACAGTCCTATTTCGACACGAGATTTATGACAACGTATTAGTATATCGCCATCGAACACAATACATTTTCAATACATCAGTAGAGAATCCGACAAAAAAACCAATGTTAAAACAACAAAAAGAAAACCTGAAACGAAATTTTTTTTATGATTCTACTGACAAGTCCATCATGGCGCATGTAACGGTAAAGTGATGAACGCTGTGGCCGAACGAAAACGTGAGATGTTTTATTGGTTTAATTTAGCGACTGTAGGTGGCGCTGTTTGGGATACGTTTTATGATCCGCAAGAACGAAGCTAATCAATTTTTCTTTATCTGATTTGTTCGTTTGTTATATTGGATTGTTTAATTATTTATTATTTATGTGGTATTTTGTCTGCTTTTTCATAGAAAGGGAAAATGGAGAGTCGGCGAGATAAGCCAGAAAGAATGACAATAAAGAGACAGAGAGAGAAGACATCTCAGATCAGAGAGAAGAGAGAAAGAAGAGAGATCAAGAGAAAGTGTCGGGGGAAATTAGAAAGAAAATAACAATGAAAACAAAAGGAAAAAAAAAGCGAAATACAAAGAAAAAACTAATATAGAAAATAAAGAAAAATAGATAGATAGATAGATTGGAAGAACAGGATTAAATAGATAGATAGATAGATAAGAAAGTGACATAGATAGATAGATAGATAGATAGATAGATAGATAGATAGATGAAAGAGAGAAAGAAAGAAATTGGAAAGTAATGATAGAAATTGCAGATAGATATAATGAAGACAAAGAAAGAAAGAAAGTTGTAATTACAGAGAGAAAAGATAGATTGATAGATAGATTGGTAGATAGAATAAAAACAAAGAAAAAAGATAGATAGATAGATAGATAGATAGAATAAAGACAAAGAAAGAATTGGAATTACAGACAAAAGAATAGATAGAGAGATAGATATGAACAGACTGAGATAGATAGATAGACAGATAGATAGAGAATGAAAGAAATTTGAAGTCAACGATAGAAATTATAGATAGATAGATATAAGCAGCATATATATGTATATATATATATATATATATATATATATATATATATATATATATATATATATATATATATATATAGATAGATAGATAGATAGAATGAAGACAAAGAAAGATAGTTGGAATTACAGACCAAAGAATAGATAGATAGATAGATAGATATGAACAGACTGAGATAGATAGATAGATATGAACAGACTGAGATAGATAGATAGATAGATGAAAGAGAGAATGAAAGAAATTTGAAGTCAACGATAGATAGATAGATATAAGCAGCATAGATAGATAGATAGATAGATAGAGAGAGAGAATGAAGACAAAGAAAGATAGTTGGATTTACAGACAAAAGAATAGATAGATAGATAGATAGATAGATAGATAGATAGATAGATATGAACTGTGAAAGGAAGGAAAATAAAATAACTGTATTTACATACGAAATGTGAAGCAGCGGCTTTTTTTAAGTGAGAGAACAAACAGGACAAAAGACATGCTCATCAACAAGCTGCACAAAATGCAAGGACAGAACGCCGAGAGAAAGAAAAAAATGATTCAGTGATGGAACAAATATATCTGAGAACACTTCTAAAATGAAAGAGAACAACTGGCAATACACAGAAATAATGACGAACCGGAAATATTAAAAACCGAAGTGTAAACCACACTGACGAAAGTAAACAGAAATAAAGCGAAGTCTTGGAGAAAAAAGAAGAAAAAAAAAAGGAAATTTATACATAACATCAGACAGGCAGTTGAAATTTCTGGGGCCCGTAATGAAGGAGGATGCCTTGAAAATCTGATACCCACAGATTGAAGGAAAGAGGGACAGAGAAAGCAACGCGCAACATACTTGAAAGGAGAACAGGGTTTGGGAGAAAATAACAAGAAGAACTTATTAACAGCTACAGCGCACAGGAAGATATGGAGGTTCATGTTCGGATCCTTCAAAATATTGCAGCAGTTATCACGAAATAAAATTACCTCGTGAGGTGCTGCATGGGTGGCATATGTCCAAAATCCAGGACTTATAGACACACCTGATCATCTGTCTATATTTCTGAGATGAAGTATTCTGAACACTATTTACATTATTCGGACTATTGTCCTCATCTTTGTCGCCATATTTATTACAACGTTTCGGCCTTTCAGTATCTGTCTATATTTCTGAGATGAAGTATTATGTACACTATTTACATTATTCGGACTATTGTCCTCATCTTTGTCGCCATATTTATTACAACGTTTCGGCCTTTCAGTATCTGTCTATATTTCTGAGATGAAATATTATGTACACTATTTACATTATTCGGACTATTGTCCTCATCTTTGTCGCCATATTTATTACAACGTTTCGGCCTTTCAGTATCTGTCTATATTTCTGAGATGAAGTATTATGTACACTATTTACATTATTCGGACTATTGTCCTCATCTTTGTCGCCATATTTATTACAACGTTTCGGCCTTTCAGTATCTGTCTATATTTCTGAGATGAAATATTATGTACACTATTTACATTATTCGGACTATTGTCCTCATCTTTGTCTTCATATTTATTACAACGTTTCGGCCTTTCAGTATCTGTCTATATTTCTGAGATGAAGTATTATGTACACTATTTACATTATTCGGACTATTGTCCTCATCTTTGTCGCCACAAATTATTACAACGTTTCGGCCTTTCAGTATCTGTCTATATTTCTGAGATGAAGTATTATGTACACTATTTACATTATTCGGACTATTGTCCTCATCTTTGTCGCCATATTTATTACAACGTTTCGGCCTTTCAGTATCTGTCTATATTTCTGAGATGAGGTATTATGTACACTATTTACATTATTGGGACTATTGTCCTCATCTTTGTCGCCACAAATTATTACAACGTTTCGGCCTTTCAGTATCTGTCTATATTTCTGAGATGAAGTATTATGTACACTATTTACATTATTCGGACTATTGTCCTCATCTTTGTCGCCATATTTATTACAACGTTTCGGCCTTTCAGTATCTGTCTATATTTCTGAGATGAAGTATTATGTACACTATTTACATTATTCGGACTATTGTCCTCATCTTTGTCGCCATATCTATTACAACGTTTCGGCCTTTCAGTATAAGTCTATATTTCTGAGATGAGGTAATATGTACACCATTTACATTATTCGGACTATTGTCCTAATCTTTGTCCCCAAATTAATAATGCGTTTCGGTCTTTCAGTATCTGTCTATATTTCTGAGATGAAGTATTATGTACACTATTTACATTATTCGGACTATTGTCCTCATCTTTGTCGCCATATTTATTACAACGTTTCAGCCTTTCAGTATCTGTCTATATTTCTGAGATGAAGTATTATGTACACTATTTTCATTATTCGGACTATTGTCCTCATCTTTGTCGCCATATTTATTACAACGTTTTGGCCGTTCAGTATCTGTCTATATTTCTGAGATGAGGTATTATGTACACTATTTACATTATTCGGACTATTGTCCTCATCTTTGTTGCCATATATATTACAAAGTTTTGGCCTTTCAGTATCTGTCTATATTTCTGAGATGAGGTATTATGTACACTATTTACATTATTCGGACTATTGTCATAATATTTGTCGCCATATATATTACAACTTTTCGACCTTTCAGTATTGTCTATATTTCTGAGATTTTTTTTTTTAAGCTTATCACCCCAAGCAAGGCTGGAAGCCACTAGCACGCAAGGGGTTACAGAAGGTTTGGAGGAAGAGCAGATAGGAGTGGTAAAGGAGAGGATGCGGAGAAAGATAGTGGATCGCTCAATGCGAGGGGGTTACAGTAGATTTGGAGCGAGAGGAGATAGGAATGAAAGGTGAAAGGATGTGGAGAAGGGAAGTGGATAGATCAAGGCAACTGGAAATGTCCATTTACGTTACACTTAAATAGTTGGAGATTGTATTTGTCAGGGAAACAGGAATAAGGAAGGGAGTTCCACAGGCGAGATGTGCGAGACATGAAGCTATTGGAGTAGAAGAGACGTCTACATCTAACAGTTTCAACGGTAAAGGGGTGGGAACGGGATGCCAGCCTCGTAGGACGTTTATGTACACTATTTACATTATTCGGACTATTGTCATAATATTTGTCGCCATATATATTACAAAGTTTTGGCCTTTCAGTATCGATCTATATTTCTGAGATGAGGTATTATGTACACTATTTACATTATTCAGACTATTGTCTTCATCTTTGTTACCATATTTATTACAAAGTTTCGGCCTTTCAGTATCTGTCTATATTTCTGAGATGAGGTATTATGGACACTATTTACATTATTCGAACGATGGTCCTCATCTTTGTTGCCATATCTATTACAAAGTTTCGGCCTTTCAGTATCTGTCTATATTTCTGAGATGAAGTATTATGTACACTATTTACATTATTTGCACTATTGCTCTCATCTTTGTTGCCATATTTATTACAACGTTTCAGCCTTTCTGTATCTGAATATATTTCTGTTTGACATTCCAACCACCTGAAGAAGGCTGGAGCATACAATGGCTGAAACATTGTAATAAATATGGCAACAAAGATGAGGACAATATTCCAAATGATGCAAATAGTTTAAAAACAAATTGTTTTTGTAACCTTCAAGCAACAGAAATATGGTTTTACAGAAGGATGATGAGAATACCAAGGTCCAGACTTGTGTGCAGTGAAAAAGTTTTACAGAAAACGGAAGCAAAAAGAACTTCTACTTCACATCAGGCAGAGATAGTAGAAATTTCTGTTACGCATAATTTGAAAAAAAAGGCTTTGAAAATTTAATAATCTCAGGATAGTTTGAAGGCTAGATGAAAACCTATTAAGAGCTACAAAGGAAAGGAAATTGTGGAGAGCCATGATCGCCTATGTCCTGAAGGGACACGACACATAGAAGAAAAAGAACGGGCTTGAGTAAATGGATGGCGGAACATGGCTTAGGCGAGATAACAAAAAGACAAAGTTTATGAAGAGCTACAAAGAACAGGAAATTGTGGAGAGCCATGATCACCAAAGTCCTATAAAGATACGGCACATAGAAGAAAAAGAACGGGCTTGAGTAAATGGATGGCGGAACAAGGCTTAGGAGAGATAACAAAAAGACAAAATTTACTAAGAGCTACAAAGGACAGGAAATTGTGGAGAGCCATGATCACCTATGTCCTGAAAAGACACGGCACATAGAAGAAAAAGAACGGGCTTGAGTAAATGGATGGCGGAACAAGGCTTAGGAGAGATAACAAAAAGACAAAGTTTATGAAGAGCTACAAAGAACAGGAAATTGTGGAGAGCCATGATCACCAAAGTCCTGAAAAGACACGGCACATAGAAGAAAAAGAACGGGCGTGAGTAAATGGATGGCGGCACAAGTCTTAGGAGAGATAACAAAAAGACAAAATTTACTAAGGAGAGGAAATTGTGGAGACCCATGATCCTCAATGTCCTGTCGCTGGATCTAACCAACGCTTTTGTCCACTGTGCCACGTGTCCTTGATAATTGACATCTATGACACGTGGAACTAGAAAAGTCTACTATAGCGATCGAAATAAAGGTTTCAGTTCGAGATTTCAACCACCTGAAGAAGATCGGCGCGTACAACGGCCAAAACATTGTAATAAATATGGTGACAAAAATGAGGATAATCCGAATAATGTAAATAGTGTACAGTTGATCCTGACTTCAAAAACTCCACTTCCCCGATTAGCTTGCGCAAAACTGAAAAAATAACAGTCATCAGTTTATTCTTTTTTCATTTAAAGACCATTTTGGTAGATTTTAGACACTCCCTTGTATATCAACTGCCAAAGATGTTCGATCCTAGATAATTGATAAAGACCATACTTATTTGTTATATTTCGTTTCCACTTTTCTCGTGCTAAACTGAGATAACTTTCCAGGTGTCGGTGGTCGAGCCGAGCTATACACCAGAAATGCAAGAGCTGACATTTTAGGCAGTGTGATGCAACACAATCTTCTTTCCCCAATTTCCTCTATTTAGAATAATACCGGATACCTTAATCTTAATAAATATCAAATAACAATTTATGTAGAAATAAAATCTTGTATTGGATAAAGAATTATTAGCCATTATTCATTTTTACTTTTATTTCTTTTATCTGAATGTCAACTGCTTTATTTCTACGAGCGGGATTAGTCGTAGCAATATTTTTTGTTTCTTGAATGAAGCATTGTCAACAATATTCACAAATATTTATTTCGTCTTGATTTATTTCGTTTTGATTTCAATTACTTTATTTCCACTAGTGATAATAGTATTAGCAGTACTGACCTTTTATTAAATGAAGAATTGTCAAGCATTCTTGATTTTTGTCAAGTATTTCTATCAGAGATTAGTAATGGTTAATAATTCTTCATCTCATAAAAATTCAATATAATATTATCCTATTCTGCTTGTCCCTCGCTTTGTGTAGTAACCCAAGGAAGGTTACTGAATAGAATAATCAACGGAAGTTGTAATGAACGATAATACTTAGAACAAGAACAACACATATAAGATTCGCCAGCGGCGCGTAGAAGAGGCAGTCAACTGCTAGAAGTGAGTCAAGTGAATTCCGCAATGAATCTTTAACTAAAGGATATCTACCAACAGCCCCACTCGGTCAGATGTGGCACAAGGCTGAATTTAATGCGGAGTATCCAAAAATTCCCCGTAGACCCCGTATAAAATGAGGTTGGGTAGCTGTTTACCGAGACGAGACTCTGCCCTTCGACATAGCCCCGTTTGGGGATCCTCTCTGCCCGTAGTTCGACCAGCACAACGTGAGTCGAATTACCAACTTCAGACCAACATACAGTATTTACTATTTTATTTATGTGAATGGGGACATACCCATTATCGTCCGTAGGTATGCTACGACACTTTGTTAGTTCGCACAACCGTTACGCCCTGCCACTACTTCATAAATATTATTCTCTTTTGATCGCATGTAAAGAGGTGAAAAGACAGATTGTTAACGGGTTAAGAAAGAAAGAAGGAAATGCAAAGATAGAATCAGATTAAGCTGATAAGAACAGATACTACACTTTCATCCGAGAAGCGATTGCATTGACTTGCTGCTCCACGCTGGCAGGTTGTGACACAAGTTTCAGTTTTTTGTAGGTAGTCCGAGCGCGTGGACACGGGTCTGGCCCAAAAAATAGCTGTTGCCCGAAACCGGGATCCACTCAATAATATTTTCTGTTTCGCCCCGTTCGAAGACAGGGACAACTGACAGATGAAATGTAATTTATCAGGCCGAAAACAGTTGATACACTTTGATCCCAGCCCAAAGGCCGAGAATCTCTGGCGACTTCGATAGAAGCGACATTTTTTCAGACGCACATTATCGAACAGAGGAAACCGAATAAAGCAATCGCCCAAAATCCAGTTGCCAGAAATAAAATAACATCGTATGCTGAATTATTTTAAAATTATTATTAAGAGGAGACAAGGTGGAGTAATGGATAGCGGCTCGGATTGAGGAATCGGATAGCCAAGTTCGAATTCCATTCAAATCCATTACATTCACTTACATGCTAATGCCTTTGGGAAAGGTATAAATCCTTTTCTTTCCCTCCCCAGCTATGGGTAAATAGCAGGACAGACCAGATTTTATAGCCTTTGATGGCAACTGCAGAAAGAAATGGCAACCTACTGCGGGAAAAAGTCTGCCTCGTCAGTAATGTATCGAAAGATACATGATCGCCTAAGCGTGTATCACGCATGACACATAACTGACTGATTAAGAGAAATGTACGTAAAATGGGGATTCGGCTATATTTTTTTAAAATAAGCATTTCACCCCAAGCAAGGCAGCCGTTCCACTAACACGCAAGGGGCTAGAGAGTGAGAGCAAAATTAAAGAGGGGTGTACGTGAAAAGGACATAGAGAAGGATAGGGATCAGGATCAAGGCATCTATCTATCTATCTATCTATCTCCATCTGCTCATATCTATCTAGCTAGCAGTTTTTAAGCATTTAACCTCAAGCAAGGCGGGAGTGCCACTAGCACGCAAGGGGTTGCAGAGAGCGAGAGTAAGAGTAAAGAGGTGTTTTTGAGGAAAGGATATAGAGAAAGACGAGGATCAGGGTTAAGATATCAGATGTCGATTGACATTACATTTGAATAATTGGAGAATCTATCTATCTCAATCTACTCATATCTACCTATCTATATTTTTTAAGCATTTCACCGTAAGTAAGGCGGGAGTGCCACTAGCACGCAAGGAGTTACAGGGAGCGAGAGCAAGAGTAAAGAGGGGTGTTTGAGGAAAGGATAAAGGGAAGGATGGGCATCAAGATCAAGGCATCAGAAGATGTCGATTGACATTACATTTGAATATTTGAAGATTCTATCTATCTATCGCAATCCGCTCATATCTATCTCGATAGCTTTTTTTTTAAGCAAGGTGGGAGTGCCACTAGAGCATGCAAGGAGTTTACAGGTAGCGAGAGCAAGAGTAATGAGGGTTGTTTGAGGAAAGGATAAAGAGAAGGATGGGCATCAAGATCAAGGCATCAGAAGATGTCGATTGACATTACATTTGAAGATTTGAAGATTATAGCTATCAGGGAAGCAAGTAAGAGGAAGGGAGTTCCACTGATGGGAAGTGTGAGAGAAGAAGCTGTTGGAGTAGAAGAGACCGCTGCATTTAACCGTTTCGACAGTGAAAGCGTGGGACCGTGATGCCAACCTAGTAGCATAGTACTAATATTATTAATGGAAAAAAAGCAATTAAAATTGAAAGGAAAAATACTAGTCGAAAATTAATTATGGCAGAGAAAATGGAAAATTCAAAAGTTATCTCTTTGCATATGGTAACTATATAATTCTTTCTGACGTTCGACATCCATACCTTAGTGGAAAGCTAAGATTTTGAATGTCGATTCTTTAGATTAGCTGACCCTTCCCACTTTGAATAATGGTGCAGAATATAGCGTATCCATCCAGCCCTTTTCCCTTTCTGGCTTCGGGTCAGACCTAGCCAAGCCTCGTTAATATCAGAAGAGTTCGTCATTAAAGGGAGATAATAAGGACAGTTTGTTGCGCCTAACGAAGATACAGAGTTGCCTGATGAGCGATAAAAAAAAATGAAGCTGTGTTTTCTATCTTTTGATTTATGATGAAGCCGATGAACATTGTAGTTACGGGAAAGGATTAACGACAGGGGAAAAAAAGCAAATGAAAAACAGATGATGGAAAAAACAACATGAAAGAGAAAAGAAAGCAACTGGGATGAAAGAACAAATTAATGCACACATCTTATTTTGCGTGTGTATGCGTGTGAGAGAGCATTAATTACCAATCGTTTTCGGTCATTACCATAGCCGCCATCTTTATTCTAACTCATTCACCTTTATGAATGCGGCCATTTTGGCAGAATTGATTATTTTTTCCTTTTTTTTTTCGTGTAATCTTTAATTTTATTTTTGCTATAGTTAGTTGGTGGTCATTTTTTAAAATCTTTTCCTCATTTTCACAGCTTTAAAAAAAAACAATTTTCATAAATTATCTCTGAAATGCTTTGCATAAGTCTATTCCACACGATTCCCTGCGTCATTTTATTGTTGCTGTAATTAAAATCCAAATTTACATGCCAAGCAAATATGAAATTCGAAAATAATATATACCTTTTCATGTTTGTTACACCCTGCGTAAAATATAATGCAACATGTGATGAGACATGATAATTTACGATCTGTAGAATTTTTTTTTAAATCCTTAAATGCTTCAAATATGAAATCTGCCCCTTTAGTACTTAGGTTATCATGGCTCTCCACAGCATCCTTTTTATAATATTTCATATCTTCCTTTAATATTCTTCTTTTCCTTTAATATTCAATTCAAATTTTTTTTTTTAATATGCTTAAATTGTGCTTTGTCATGACTGTTCTTGGTAAATATAGTAGAGAGGTTTTCTGTCTCCTGGATTAGTTGCCTAACACAGTGTTGTGGTAGGATCCACCTAATTTGCATAGTGGAGTACCGACCATATGAATATGGTTGGTACCGGGAAGAGAGGGGAGGAATCAGGAGATTCAACCAGAGACTCTGCCCGACTGCGACTCAGTCAACACATTCTCCAGGAACGGTCTTCCCAGGAATATACAAAAGACTATATGTAAATATTGTGTACACTGTCTTGTTTCAATACATTTTGTTCTACGTACATTTTGTGTTGCATTATTATTCCATGCATTAGTCAAGTATCAACACACAGCTATAGCGCCCAATCTACCCTACAATTTTAACCATCCCTAGGGAGAGAAAAAGGGAATGATTAATACTTTTCCCAAAGTAAACGCAACAGACTAGGTCGGAATTTGAATTCGGCACGTCACAAAGGACTATTTGAACTGCTAGGTAAGCTTGTTTTATTTGGGAAGTATATTAGATTATTGCAAAACATATACTAGGAGCAAACTGCTTACATACGGATAAAAAAAGGAATTCAGTAAACATACAAAAACAGAACGGTGTGCAAGACAAGGATGTGTCTTCTCGCCGGATTTATTCAATCCTCACGGGGTGATTAGGAGAGAATTAGAAGTCGATTCACGATTCATTATTAGCAGCCGCAATCCTAACAATATTATATATGCAGATGGCACAGTGTTGATAACAGATACAAAAAGGAAAATATAGGAACTTCTACAGACGATAGTAAAAGAAAGCAAGAAGAAAGGACTAACCTCAATTTTAAGAAGACATAATGTATTGCTCTCAACAAAAAATGACCCCAGTATATGAATTACAAATTGGAGATGCCAAAATCGAGTACAAAACATCTAAGAAGGGTTTTAACAGAGGACGGTATATACGGCATCGAAACCTGAACGCATATTGGAATAGTGAAAGATGCCTTCCAAAAGCTAAGCAAAGTATTAAGAAACAATGGATTTTTGTTAATAACAATGCAAACATTACTTAGTGTAATGTTGGTCCTTCTATATGGCAGTGAATGCTGGACTATCTCCTCAGAGATAAAGAAGTGACTTGAGGCAATAGAAATGCGGTTCCACAGAAGGATGCTGAGAATACCATGGATTTAATATGTGAGCAACGACTAAGTTTTAAAGAAAATGGAAACAAAAAGGACACTCATACGTAGAATCAGAAAGTGACAGTTGCAATATATAGATCAGATATTGAGGAAAGAGAGCTTGGAAAATCCGACACTCACAGGGACTTGAAGGCAAAAGGGAGAGAGGAAAAGAACCCCTGCCTAGCGAGCCTGTCAGAAGAGGGATTAGAAGATAGAGCAAAATAACAACCTTTACTAAGGGCTACAAAGGACAGGAAGTTATGGAGAGCCATGATCAATCACGCCCTGAAGAAACACAGCATATAGAATAATAATAATAATAATAATAATAATAATAATAATAATAATAATAATAATAATAATAATAATAATGATAATGATAATAATAATAATAATAATTGAGCCTTTATTTACTGTGAGTTCTAAATGGCTAAAGCGCATTATGTCTCAGAGATTGTTTTACCTTAATATAAGAAGGGAATGCAGGTTCGATCCCGGACGAGAGACACATTTTCTATACACTATAAACGTTATATTTAAGTGGCGTACGTGGTTGAGTAGAATTTTTTAAATTGCAAAATTCACGACTTCCGGCTAAATATAATGTTTATTATGACAAGAAGTATTTTACCCTATGTCATGTACTTGTATAAATAGTAAGGAACTTTTAGTGATGTGGTGAACAGTAAGGTATAGTCGTCTTAAGCCTAGGAGTTCGGAAGAAAGTGAAGACCCGTGCGCCACAAAATGGCTTCACTGTTCCCGTAACTATATTAAATGACTGTTCACTACATTTGCATAGGGGAGCTCAACTTAGGAAATAATCTTCCACAGATTTTCAGTTATCTATTTTACTCTATGGAGGCGTAATCGCTATCTATCTATCTATCTATCTATCTATCTATCTATCTATCTTAGTTTTTTCATTTCATATCTATCTATTTGATTTAAAGACATTTTTGATATGTTTAACATTCTTTTTATAGATACAAGTATTTAAGTAAATGCTGTTTTGTATCTATAAAAAGAACCTTAAACATATCAAAAATGTCTTTAAATAAAATTGTCGGACTCTGTCCAATTCAAAAATGTATATCTATCTATCTATGTATCTATCTATCTTAGTCTTTTCATATCTATCTATCTATCTATCTATCTATCTATCTATCTATCTATTAAGTACTTTTAGTTTTAACTTTCTTCAAACAGATCTTTTCACGGTCTGCCTCTTATTTTTCTTTCTTTCATTTTTCTTTTCTTTCTTTCGTTTTAGTTTCTTCTTCTTCTTCTTTCTTTTCACAGTATTTCTCTCATATCTCTTTCTCTATTCTTTTATTGCTTTCTAGATTCTTTCTTTCTTTCATTCATTCTTTGTCCTCCACTCATTTCTCTCTCTTTTTTCTTCTTTTATTTTCTTTCTTGCTATCTTTCATTCTTTTTCCTCTTTCTTCTTTTCACAGTATTCCTCTCTTTTTTCTTTTTTTCTTTCCGTCTTTCCTTTCTTTGTTTCTTTTTCGTCTTTCCTCTTTTTGCAGTCTTCCTCGAATTTACCTTTCTTTCTTCTTTACTTTCTTTCTATTTTCTCTTTTCTCAGTTTTCCTCTCTTGTCTTGCTTTCTCTTTCGTTTTTCTTTCTTTCATTTTCCTATCTTTCATTTTTCTCTTCGCAATTTTCCTCTCTTTTTTCTTTTTCTGTCTTTTTTCTTTCTATCTCCCTCTCCAATTTTCTTTTTTCCATTTTTCTCCTTCACTTGTTCCCATTCTTTTCCCTTCTTCCTTTCGTTCGTTATCTTTCGGTCAGTTTTCCTCAAGAAATAGAACAAGGTCCTCTTGAACATGGCGATAAAACCCACTTCTCTGTTGTCGACACAAAAATAATGAATAGCAGTGAAAAAAGCGATGAATTTTGCTGAAGTGTTTCGAGAGGTTTTTCCGTTCTCGCTTTTATTTGTGTAAGGACAACACCAAAACGAGAAAAACGAAACTGTCTGATCTGGTTGCGTGTAAAACAGAATCGGAATCTTAGAAACGAAACGAAGACTAAGAACCGAATAAAATAATTGTATCTACAGGGTGCACCAAAAATGCTACCCACTTATTCCTCCAAGAAATACCTATGAACATAAAGGTAATAAATTAGCTAGATGAAGAGACTATAGACACTAATGTCTTATAGTTATGTGAGAGGTATTTCTGGGAGGTATTTCTTTTATGAGGCACGGTGGGGGTAATGGATAGCGACTCGGATTCAGGAATCGGAGAGCCGAGTTCGAATTCTAGTCGAATCCATTACATTCACTTACGTGCCAATACCATCTGGAAATGCATGAATCCTCATCTTCTCCCCCCAGCTATGGGTAAATAGCAAGAACGCGTTCTATAGCCTTTGATGGCAACTTGTCGACCGCAGAAAGAAATGGTAACCTACTGCGGGATAAAATCTGCCTCATCAGTCATGTATCGCCTAAGCGTGTATCATGCATGGCACATAACTGACTGACTGAAAGAGTAAAAAGTTGCATAGAGCAACAAAAGACTGGAAGTTGTGGAGAGCCATGATCGCTCACATCCTAAAAGGACATGGCATATAAAAGATACATGATCGCCTAAGCGTGTATCATGCATGGCACATAACTGACTGACTGAAAGAGTAAAAATTTGCATAGAGCAACAAAAGACTGGAAGTTGTGGAGCGCCATGATCGCTCACAACCTAAAAGGACATGACTTATAAAAGATACATGATCACCTAAGCGTGTATGACGCATGGCATATAACTGACTGAATGAAAGAGTAAAAAGTTGCATAGAGCAACAAAAGACTGGAAGCTGTGGAGAGACGAAGCTAAGTAGATATGAAGGTTTTGAGAATCTGAGAAAGATTTGCCTTTATGAGGCACGATTTAACTTTTATAACGGCTCAGATTGGGGAATCGGAGAGCCGAGTTCGAATTCTAGTCGAATCCATTACATTCACTTAGGTGCTAATACCCTTGGGAAACATATGTATCCTCTTCTTCTCCCTCCGGCTATGTGCAAATAGCAGCACAGACCGTGTTCTATAGGCCTTGGATGGAAACTGGACTACCGCAGAAAGAAATGGCAACCTACTGCGGGAAACAATCTGCCTCGTCAGTCATGTATCGAAAGATACATGATCTCATAAGCGTGTATCACACATGGCACATGACTGACTGACTGACATGCTAATACTCTTGCGAAAGGCCTGAATTCTATTCTACTCCCCCACCCTTAGCTTTGAAATAAACAGCAGGTCAGACCAGGTTCTATAGCCTTGGATGGCAACTGGTCTACCGCAGAAAGAAATGGTAACCTACTTCAGGAAAAAAAATCTGCCTCGTCAGTCATGTCTCGAAAGATACATGATCGCCTAAGCGTGTATCACACATGGCACATGACTGACTGATTGACATGCTAATACTCTTGCGAAATGGCTGAATTCTATTCTACTCCCCTGCCCTCAGCTATGGGTAAACAGTAGGTCAGTACAGGTTCTATAGCCTTGGATGGCAACTGGTCTACCGCAGAAAGAAATGGTAACCTACTTCAGGAAAAAAATTCTGCGTCGTCAGTCATGTCTCGAAAGATACATGATCGCATAAGCGTGTATCACACATGGCACATGACTGACTGATTGACATGCTAATACTCTTGCGAAAGGCCTGAATTCTATTCTACTCCCCTGCCCTCAGCTATGGGTAAACAGCAGGTCAGACCAGGTTCTATAGCCTTGGATGGCAACTGGTCTACCGCAGAAAGAAATGGTAACCTACTTCAGGAAAAAAATCTGCCTCGTCAGTCATGTCTCGAAAGATACATGATCGCATAAGCGTGTATCACACATGGCACATGACTGACTGATTGACATGCTAATACTCTTGCGAAAGGCCTGAATTCTATTCTACTCCCCTGCCCTCAGCTATGGGTAAACAGCAGGTCAGACCGGGTTCTATAGCCTTGGATGGCAACTGGTCTACCGCAGAAAGAAATGGTAACCTACTTCAGGAAAAAAATCTGCCTCGTCAGTCATGTCTCGAAAGATACATGATCGCATAAGCGTGTATCACACATGGCACATGACTGACTGATTGACATGCTAATACTCTTGCGAAAGGCCTGAATTCTATTCTACTCCCCTGCCCTCAGCTATGGGTAAACAGCAGGTCAGACCGGGTTCTATAGCCTTGGATGGCAACTGGTCTACCGCAGAAAGAAATGGTAACCCACTTCAGGAAAAAAATCTGCCTCGTCAGTCATGTCTCGAAAGATACATGATCGCATAAGCGTGTATCACGCATGACACATATCTGTCTGACTGATTTCTTCCGCCCACTGTACAAACAATTTTCGTAGTAAAAGCGGAGAGCAATACTCTCCGATATTCTTGAAAAGTCACCAGGCTCCTAAAAGTGTAAAACATAGCATCCTTGCTTTGCGACTGATTTCTTTGGTTTAATTTGTTTTACGGCATCTCAACTTCGATGGGTTAATAAATGCCCCCAAAACTTTTATTGCTTGCAATATTTTTGTCAAAAAATCTATTGCTGCTAATATTTAAAAAAAAAAATATTGCTTGTGTTTTTTTTTCAAAATATGTATTGATGGCAATATTTCTTTTTTTTCAAAAAGATATTGCTGCCATTAAAACCTAATTTACACTTTCATAGTGCTTTGACCCCAGTTTAGGGGTTACTATTTTTCCATAGATGGGACCCTAACAGATGCTACCACCCCACGTCAGGGTGGACCTGGGAACATCGGCAATGAAGAGGTGGTTCCTCGCTGCTCAAAACCTCTTGATCAGAAGCCTTGCTGCTGGATGTAGTTTATCGTCATACCCAGAACGGTTGGATAATGACTAACTTAAACTACATTCATCTGTTCGTTTCATATGAGTGATAATAAAAATTATCTTTGCATAGTAAATTACTTCACTAACAGCAAACAGACAGTGAATGTAACAATACTTACAATGGACATACTTAAAATACACTGATTCAAAGCTCAGGCTCTAGTGGTCAAAATCAACTTACATTAGGTAAATTTGGGCCTTCAACTGAAAATCTGGGGTTTCTGCAAAATACCTTGATGTTCTTGACAAAAATCTAAAATCTACAATGCTATAGGTAACTACCTGGCATCTCGGCTTCAATCATTCTTCCACTGCGGTAACGTAACGTAGTTTCTATATCTTCTTCTATGTACCATGACACTTTAGGACGTTGGAGATCATGGCTCTCCACTACACCCTGTTCGTTCTAGTTCTTAACAAACTTTGTCTTTTTCCTATCTCTCGCAAACTATTTGCTCAAGCTTCTTTAACTCTCCCTCTTGCCTTCAATATGCCCTGTGAATGTTAAATTTTCCAAGCCCTCTTTCCTCATTATCTACCTTAGAAATTTAAAGTCTTCCTGATATTAAGTAAAAGTTTCCTTTTTGTTAATATTTTCTCTGTAACTTCGTTGTTGCTCGCATGTTAATGGTATTCTCAGCATCCTTCTGTAGAACCATATTTTAGTTGTTTCAAATCTCTTCTTCATCTTTACGGATACTGTTCAGTATCCACTGCCATCTTAAAGGACTCATGTTACATAATTCATTTATCCTTCATATAGGTTTGTTATTTAATATTCATAATGGTGATGCTGGACAATTATACTTTTCATTGGAGTCATTATTTAGCCAAAGTTGAAGTGTTTGATCTAAAAAGCATGCTCTCACCTTGTTGCAATAAAGCCACTAAGATGCCAAATTTTGCAAGCCCTCTTTCCTTACTACGTGCTCTAGAAATCACAACTGTCTCTAATAATCTCTCTATATAATACGCTATATATATATATATATATATATATATATATATATATATATATATGTATGTGTGTGTGTGTGTGTGTGTGTGTGTGTGTGTGTGTGTGTGTGTGTGTGTGTAATGGACTCTCCCGTCGGTTTCGCCGTATCGGGATCTGACAATTAATTCAGTTAATTTTGTGCGATAGTCTTAAGTGGCACTTAAGACCCGCTTGTGATTTACAAAGAAGGGCGCATATGTAGCAAGTGTAAGGATTGTGAGATGAGATCACTGTTAGATTGGCTGAGATTTTAGATCTTGCTCTCGTTTCTTCAAGTTGATTCAGACATCCTGATAAGCGTATATATATATATATATATATATATATATATATATATATATATATATATATATATATATATATGATAGAAATTGTAAGGAGGATGATTTGCTATCTCTTCGACACCGAGGCCCGTTGGAACAGTTGGTATGGTGTTTGATTAACAACCTAACTGTCAGGGTTTCAATTCTCGATAGTTGATGTGCACTGCTGATGAGTCCAAAATATAGGACGAAACGGCCGTCCAGTGCTTTCTGCATTCTGTTGAGGTATCTTTCAGACTCAATGAATTACTTAATTATATATATATACGTTTTTGTGTGTGTAATAATTGAGAGCAGTGTGAGAAATAACGATGACCCACCCGGTGCCGTGCTAACTTGGGCCCGTTGACGCGTACTGATATCGCTCTGGAAGAAAGTTCGTATGTATAATACGCCACATATAACTTCAAGAACGCTTTGTTCATTTCAAGATACTCATTTTAAACTGTAAAAATTATAATTTAAAAAAATGAGTGGGGGACAAAAAGAAAATTAATTTAAAAAACATATCTGATGATACGTCGCTCTTAGTAGGACGAGAAATAAGCAGACTCTGAAATTACAGATAGGATCTACGGACTGTCAAATATTACTCACACCTCCCAAAGTTTACACGAAAAAAAATATTGTGCTTTGGGAACTTTTGCAGTAAACATAATATTGGTTGTAAATATGTAACATTTATTAGGATAATATACGAATATCTTTCTTAGGTGTTTATAAATTATACACTGTTCAATTAATAACGTTAACAACGAATTATTTTGAATTACCAAATTGTACTTGGAGTAAAAGAAAATTACTTACAATATAATACGAGGGTCATTCAATAAATAAGTTGAATTTTTTGATATAAGGACTTCTAATACAGATAGAAGATTACTCTTTTTTATTTTTTTTGTTTTACTTCTTTTTCACATGAATTTAATTTCTTTTGCAGATTAAAAAAACTTTGAGAGTTTTGGTGATTAACAAAGATGGCCGACCAAGAAGCATGCTCCAGGATTGAACAGCGGTCAGTTATCAAGTATTTGGTTGCTGAAGGGTGCAAACCAGTTGAAATTCATAGGAGAATGTCTACTGTGTATGGTTCCACATGTTTCAGCCAAAAAATGTCTACAAGTGGGCTAAATTGTTTAAAGAACGACGGAGCAGTGTTGAGGATGAAGACAGGCCTGGGAGGCCTACAGAAGTGAGGTCTCCTGAGGTGATCGAATCAGTCAATGACCTCATTCAGTCTGACAGAGGGGTAACAGTGGATGACATTGCAAGGATTTTGAGCTTATCTGTTGGGATCATCAGTCAGAAGGAGTCGTCTTGCATCATGAAAACGCAAGGCCTCACATAGCAGCCCAAACGGTGCAGACCATCAACGAGCTGGGCTGTGACAGGAAGGTTAAGAATGGGGTGTCTTGAAGAAAATCAGAAAATGAATTTCAGTCATTAACAGAAAGAACTCTTATGAATAGGAGGTTCCTTTTTAATAGATGAGTAAAAAAAATATCAATAGATATTAAAGAACCCTACCTGCCTCCTATTAGAATGGCCGATGCACAACTCCACGAGAGCGCCTCCCTGCGCCTGCTTGGTCTCACGCTTTCCACTGCCCTGAGGTGAAACAACTACATTGAATCAATAGCTTCATCTACCGCAAGGTAATTTTGGTTTTCTGTGTCGTGCCAGAAGGTTTTTCTCGTCCATCCTTCAAATTTATAAATCAGCCATTCGTCCTTGCATTGAATACTGCTGCCATATATGGTCTGGTGCCCCTTCTGTTCGTCTGGAGGTCCTCGACAAAATCCAGAGACTGATATGCAATGTGATAGGTCCTGATCTGGCATCTCGTCTACAGTCACTTTCTTACAGACGCACCGTGCTTTCCCTCTGTCTTTTCTACAAGTATTTTCATTGCAACTGCTCTGCCGAGCTACTTTCACTGGTTCCCAAACTGCATGAATTTACGTGTGCTACTAGGTTGGCATCTCGGTCCCACCCTTTCACTGTCGAAACAGTTAAATGTAGCCGTCTCTTCTACTCCAATAGCTTCTTCTCTCGCACTTCCCGACAGTGCAACTCCCTTCCTCTTACTTGCTTCCTTGATAGCTATAATCTTCAAATATACAAATGTAATGTCAATCGACATCTTCTGATGCCTTGATCTTGATCCACGTCCTTCTCTATATCCTTTCCTCTTTAGACTTGCTTTTACTCTCTGTAACCCCTTGTGTGTTAATGGCACTCGCGCCTTTTTGGGGGTGAATTGCTTAAAAAAAATTTACGGCGTGATTCCAGTCTTTAAGAACTCAGGCGAACAGTGTGATCCTTCTATCGGTCTATTTGCCTTCTATCCCGTTTTGGAAAATCACTAGACGCTCCAATCAACTCTGAATTGGTCAAGCATCTCACCTCGCTTCACCAGGTCAACAGCTGATGTATTATTGTCGAATGAGTCTACCAAGCTTTAGTTAAAAATGGTGAAACTCGGGCTGTTGCTTTGGATATCTCCAAGGTATTTGACAAGGTTTGGGATACTGGTCTTCTTCCCGAGTTGAAATGTTATAGTATTTCTGGACAAATTTTTGAACTGATTCAGTCTTTCTTATCAAATCTCAACTTAAATGGCCACTCGTTTAGAGTGAAACTCGGGCTGTTGCTTTAGATATCGCCAAGGTATTTGACAGGGTTTGTCATACTGGTCTTCTCCACAAATTGAAAGGTTATGGTATTTCTGGACAAATATTTTTAACTGATTCAGTCTTTCTTATCAAATTGTGAAATGAAAGTTGTCTTGAATGTCCACTCTTCTAGATCTTTTTGCATAAATGCAGGTGTCCCCCAGGGCGCTATCCCTGGACCTAGGTTGTTTCTAATTTTCATCAATGACCTTCCTAGTGTTATCAGTTCACAGTTCGGTATTTATGTTGATGATGCAATTATTTAATGCTTTCAATCTGATCGGCTCGATAAAGTTAAATTGGCAGTTTACATAAGAATTTAACAGCAATCTGTTGTTAAATGGGGCAAGGAGTGGCTTTTTAATTTTAACACCGCCAAAACGAAACTGCTCTTTTAATCATCTAAGAGAACGATTCCATTAGCATGGTTGATGCCAACCGCCAGAGGAGTGATAAATTGCGCCTTCTCAGATTAACGTTTTCAGCTGATATGAAGTGGAAAGAGTATATTGAATCAATTGCTAAGTCTGCAACTAAAAAAGTTGGTTCCCTATGTCATGCTAGACAATGTTTTAGCCAGAAACTGTCTTACATATTTAGAAGTCTACTATTCATTCTTGCTTTGAATTTTGCTGTCACCTCTCGGTTGGTGCGCCTGCTATATATTTAAATATTCTTGATAAAATCCAAAGAATAATCTGCAATGCTATTGATCATGACCTGACATCTCGGCTTCAGTCACTTTTCCACCGCCGTAATGTTGCTTCCCTCTGCCTTTTCTATAAATACTTTCATGGTAATTGTTCTAATGAACTTTCCTCTATGATACATAGACTATGAATTTAAGTGCAGTACTAGATTGGCGGCTAGGTCTCATCATATTACAGTTGAAATGGTTAGATATAACCGTATGCTTTGTGCTAACAGTTTTTTCTATCGCACTTCTAGGTCGTGGAACTCTATTCTGGCTTCTTGCTTACAAATCAACTTTGATCTTCAAAAGTTTAAAAGCAATGTCAATCAGTATCTTCTATCTTCATCATTTTTATTCTGTTATTGTCCTCTCTCTTTAATAATAGTTTCTTTCTCATATTCCCTAACACACAGTAACCTCTTGCATCTTAGTGGCTTTGCGGCCTTGCTTGATGTGAAATAATTTAAAAAAAATTAAAAACTTCCAACAGCAGCAAATACTAAAATGAATAACATAAAGATCAAGTAGGGCCCCTCGGCACTTCCCCATTTTGAGGACGCCTCAACCAGCCACCTCCCGGAGGTAATGTCTGTATTGATGGCCCCTGGGGTTTCGACAAATATTACTGTCAGAGAGGCGAACTCTTCTGCCTTTTATGCCAGAATACAACACGTGCAAGATCTGTTTAAACTGGGTTTAACAGTAATACCATAGATAAATGCACCTCACCTTTTGGGACGCCCCAGGCACCGGTCAATAAACACACTCCCACTCCCGAAGGAGAGGTACTGACGTTGGGGATACCCTCACCCAGGGCTTGAGCAAATATTATTGACAGAGATGCAAACTCTTCTGTCGTCCTGAATACAATACTCGCGTATCTTATTCGATATTTACTTGCCGTCACACGCAGGCAGGATGCAACACAAGGTCACTTTAATGTGCGGAGCCTGAGGACCTGCACTCGGAACAGGTCCCAAATAGCCCAAACCCCGCAACCGTCGGTTGCGCTGGCATCAGAATTACTACCGATCCCCCTTCTCTAGTGCAACAAGGAAAGTCCTGGCGGGACCGGGAACCTCTCAATTTTGGGATTGCGCTTTGTCTCAAGACGGGGATACAAGTGAGAAATGATAAACGAGATACAACACACCGAATCTTGCAAGAACCGTGTATCATATTCGATATCTACTCTCCGCCATACGCATGCAGGATGCAACACAATCTAGTAGACAGCTGTTCCTCGGGACCGGGAACCTCTCAGTTTTTTGATTGTACTTTGTCTGAAGATGAAAACATAACTGGATTCTGCTTTGTCCGAAGACAGAGACACAACTGAGAAATGATGAACGAGACACGAAGTTCGACTGGCAACACTCGTATTTGTATTTACTTGACCCCCTACTGATTCAGGTTGTGACACATGGGTCGGGTTTTAACGTGGGGACCCAAGTGTTTTCACACGGGCCGCTGGTTTTAGCTGGTCATAGTTTGTCTAAGCTGGTCAGAGCTGGTGTAAGCTAGTCATAGCTGGTCTTGGCTTGTCATAGCTGGTCCAAGCTGGTCAGAACCGGTCCAAGCTAGTCGTAGCTGTGATACTCTCAGCGCAGGGATGGATCCCTGTGACGGGTAATTATCAGAATGGGTATACCACTCGAGAGAGAGGAATTTAGACATTCAACTCGCGTATCTTATTCTGCCCTCCACTTATTACTTGGTCAATTATATAGTTTTTATGCCTTAGCTATGCAAATTAGGCAATCATTTACATATCATTTTCATTTCGTAATTTATTTATTTTTCTAGTATCCAAATTTTCTTAATTCGTTTTTTTTTTACAATTTATCTATTTAATTTTTTCATTCTCCCCAGGCGCGTCTTTCTTTTGAAGGTACAGCGTTTATGTATTATTCTTTCCTTATTCTGTAATTATTTTAAAAAATAGTTTGTAACAGACTACCTGCCATATTTTTTGAAACATTTAAAATGCCTATTGTCTTAGCATCAGGCCTAAGATTTATTTGTTTGTTCATCTGTTTCTTCGATTAAATCTTTTGTATTTGATCGATCGTTCAAATGTTTTCTTGTTGCTACTTTATGGTGGGGTGGAGAACGCAAGAACACGTTCCGCCTTTTTATCATTTCTTTATAATATATATATATATATATATATATATATATATATATATATATATATATATATATATATATATATATATTCAATGCAAAATGTTATGAAGCGTTGTGGGACTACTCATGAACACACATTTTTTTTTCTTTTTTTTTTGCTTATTACATTTTTCTTTTTTTTTCTTTTATTCTCTATCACTCATGCGCATTTCCCTCAAAAACAAGAAAGGAGTAACAGTGCGCCTGCGTACAAACAAATTGATGGCAGCCATATGTTATGTGCGCATGCGTGATCGTCTGCTTTTCTTCAATATTTCCTCTCAATATAGAATGAGAATATGATTGTGAACAAACGTACATAAATCTTCCATTAAACAGTATTGACTTTTCAATAAATAAAATAAATTATTTTCATTTTCTCTTCATATAAATTTTAAATAAACACTTCATCTTCACACTCGACCCCAAAATACCACCGAGAACCTGGAATCGTTATTAATTATTGTCGATTTTTCCATCTTAACTTTTACCGGAGCGTCCAGGCTTAAAATCCACGAACGTTTTTGTAATTTAGGCAACAATGGTCGGAAATAAAGAAATCGCCTCCGATGGGACTTGAGCTCGATCCCATATCAGAGGTAACCTTCTGATATGAATTTAGGTTTAACCGTCGGATATTTTCGAAGTTACACTTGTTAATTAAAATGATTTTATTTTATTTATCGCTTGGGTGCTTGATTTCGTTTCGCGGCATATCAACACCTCTATGGGTTATTTAATGCCGAAATCTAAATATTCTGAACACAATTTTATGGCTTCAGCTAAATATATACTTTGATTACAATTGCATGCTTTCAACTACAGATAAAATGGATTGTTGATAATTCTACAATAAAATGACTTGTTAGTAATATTTTTATATAAAAATGTATTGCTGGTAGTTTTACTATATTTTATTTTTATACATTCATAATGCTTTCTTTTGATTTGGGGATCTACTTTTTTGTCCATAGCAGCTGCTGACACCCTGGGTGAGGGTGGACCTGGTAACAACAACAATTATGAGATGGTTTCAATCCCCCGATCAACGGCCTTAGTGCCAGATGTGGTTTAGCGTCATACCCAGGACTGTATCGTGTTCTACCTGGAAGTGTGTGGAGACTCGTTTCAGAATTGTAGAAAAATGCTAATAGACTGAAAACTCATCACGAAGAAACTAAAATTTTGTGCATTGACAGGATCCAAATATTTGAATCTTTGTATTCATATATTAGGAATATAGATAAGTTCTTTCTGATTTTTCATGAAAAGTGTTGTGACCAAGTAAATGATTAAAGAAATAACAAAACAAGTGTTGCAGATATATTATATATTAAACAGTAGGTACAACAGAAAAGTATTATACGACTAGTGAGGGTGTGTCGGTTGACCCAGCGTTCAATCTATTCGACTGTTATATTTAAGAGCCCCCCACGAGGGATGTATGAGGCACAAGGCCGAGTTTACCGTGGGTTCTCCGAGAACGTAGGCTCGGCAAAAAATATTCCCTTAGAACCTGCATAAAAGGGTTCAGGGCCTGTCTACCTCCCCGGAAGAAACTTTGCCCTTCGGCAAAGCCTCGTCCGAGTTCCTATCCGCTCGAGGCAGAGTGTTCGACAGATGTACAATCTGGTCGACTGTTATATTTAACAGTCCCCCCACAAGGAATGTATGTGGCACAAGGCCGAGTTTAACGTGGGTTTCTCCGAGCCCGTAGGCTCGGCCAAAAATATTCCATTTGGACCCGCACAAACGGGTTCAGGGCCCATCTACCTCCCCGGACGAAACTTTGCCCTGCGACAAAGCTTCGTCTGGGTTCCTCTCCGCCGAGGCGGAGAGTTTGACAGAAATCAACAGTCTGGTCGACTGTTCCCCAAGGCCTTCTCTCGTACTAATATTATAGTAGGCGGAAGAGTCCAACATAGACTCTTTTGAGGGAGGACACCACAACAAAAAGTAATGTTTTGTTTGCAAAAATTAGTAAGAAACATGTCACTAAAAGTATTGTCTCTCGATAGCCACTACTTTTCACCATCTTTCTGGCAGCATTTGAATTCCACGCGGGAAAACCGACACGCCTTTTGAGGCTAACCACGAGTCGACCCATTTTGTGTCATCATAAAAATGAAAATGCCGCTCAGCCTGGCCATGTGCTATCGATCGGAACACGTGATAATCAAACGGACAATGTCTGGTGAATACGGCGAGTCGGGTAGGACTTCCCATTTAAGCGTTTCCAAGTAGGTTTTCAACCATTTTGCAACATATGGCCGAGCGTTGTCGTGTTGTAAAATCATTTTGTCGTGTCCCTGCTCGTATAGCGACCGTTTTTTATTCATTACTCGGCTTGAATTGTAGTCGATATCGACCTCCCGTGATCGTTTCGGTCGGTATGAGCACCTCGTCATAAACTATACCCAGCTGATCTCACCAAATACACAGCAGAAGCTTCGAATCATGGATATTCGGCTTTGTCGCCGATGTTGATACATGACCGGGCTTACCCCACGATCTTCTACGACTAGGGTTATCGTAGTAAATCCATTTTTCATCGCAGGTCACGAGATCATATAACAAACTTTCCTTTTCTGCCGCTGAAGCAGCTGTTCACGCGTGGCAAGACGTCGTTCGACGTCTCTCGGCTCTTCAACTCGTACGGCACCCAATTATCTTCCTTTTGAATCATTCCTCATGCGTTCAAACGTTTCGAAACTGTTGTGGGATCAACTCCTAATGATTCTGCGAGTTCATCTTGAACCTGACATGAGTCTCCATGAAGTAATGCCTCCAGTTCTTCGTCTTCAAAGTTTTTCGGTGCGCCAGAGCGTTCTTTATCTTCAACATCAAAATCATTATTTTTGAAACGTCTAAACCAAACTCTGCATGTTGTTTCCGACAAAACCTGGTGAGCTTGAGTCAATGAGCAGTAGAACACGATTTAGGACAGACGGCAAAAATACATTATTTATTGAGAGCTATAGGGGACATTGTAGAGAGCCATGATCGCGAACGTTCTTTTACTGTTGGCCACGTCTCTTTTATTACAATAGCCCCGGGATCTTTCTTTGGGTCCTGTATAAAACGTTCCTTTTATCTACTAATATGTGTCTAATGTTAATATTATTTTCTTTAATGTTCATCTACATGTGAATTGCCCTTCATTTTGACAAAGGACAAGTTCATCTACAAGAAAGTGTAGTACATTTGTGGCCAATGTAAGATTTTAATGTTGTTTGTTGATTATTAATATTTTTCGTAATAAATGATTCATCTAAGGCGTTTGTTAGGTCTATAAAGGTCTATAACTTTGATATAGCGGCAGATTATAATTTTAATAGCATTTTTGTGTTGTTTATAATTAGATTGCATACAATAAAACAATTTCAAATATATATCTACATATATATCTATCTACTAGCAGCATGACCCGGCGTTGCCCGTGCTTGATTCAAAAATCGTACGACTCATACAGCAATCGCTATCACTTGACTTAAAATATTTTTGCCCTTCCTTGCCTTTAAAGGGGTGCCCTTTGCTGTGCTGATGTTGCTACATGCCTTACTTCTTGCCTATCTAACACTGCGAATTTTTTCTGAGCTCTATACTAAACATTAAATCTGTTACGAAAAAAGAACTAAACAAAATGAACACAAAACGATCAGCTTTAAAAAAGGACTCGTAACTGGAAAAACCAAATGAAAAAAGAATGTTAACAACAAATACTATTTCACACCCAACCCAGTTCTGCGGAATCAAAATCAACGTTGAGTTTAAGCAAGCGAATGAGACAATTGGAGTAAACTGCCATGCAGTTTTAAATTTTTCCCATATGTGACGAATGCAGCTATCGATTTTTTTTTGCATGCTAGTTAACATTCGTGTCAGTCAGCTGTTGGCTCTCACGCTGGCCAATAGAATCTTCCTGCCTATTCATGGCAGCCAGCTATAGGCTCTCACTCTGGTCAGTAGAAAATGGCCTCAAACTACATGAAAACTGCCGTAGAAGCATGGAAGAAATCGATTATTTCCACTATCGATGGAAGTTGGGAAATGCAAAGTCGGTTTTGGCCTTTTCACTAACTTGGAGCATGTGCATGTAAATTTTGGTGCAAATCCGTCGAAAAAGGGGAAGGTGCAAGATATTAGCCTTAAAGAGGAGAGGTTTTATAAAATTAACCTGGATATTGATCTTATGACATCAAATTGGGGTTATATGAAGAATGGGATGTTAAACTGAAATTAAACGAGGGCCGAAAAGAGAGTTTCATAAAAAATTATATATATATATATATATATATATATATATATATATATATATATATATATATACATATATATATATATATACAAGTATAGGATTGGTGTATACGGAATAAATTCCAATAACCAACAATTATTATTCTTAAAAGAGTGCTCAATACAGAGTAGAGCAAATATAATTATTTATTCGAATATTATAACATAAATATGTTATAAAAACACTACAAAAATAGCCATTTTGTTTCGACACTTTTGGTGTCTTATCAAGTGATCGTCTTGAATCTAGGTTGTACATTCAACACCATCACTTAATAAGACACCAGAAGTTTTGAAACAAAATGTCCGTTTTTATAGTGATTTTATAACATATTTGTTATAATTTTCGAATAAATAATTATATTTATATATATATATATATATATATATATATATATATATATATATATATATATATATATATATATATATATATAATTGGGTTCATACTTAAAAACTAACAAATTTTACTTAAAAATGAGATATATTAAAAAGATTAAAAATAAGACATATTTAAATAATTTATCTTAAATTTAATTTTATATTAAATTTCTATATATGAAAACGTGTATGGTGATATATATATATATATATATATATATATATATATATATATATATATATATATATATATATATATATATATATATAATTCTAATATATAGATATAATTCTGGGTGTGTGTAAGTGTGTAGGGAGTAATATATTAAAACAGAAACTTATGGTCTATTTGTTCATGATATTCATTAATTATCGACGGCAACGACATAAACGCATGCGCACTCATAAATTCTTTGAAAGTAATTTTTTTCCTTTGGGCTTTATAATTGTAAAAGGTTGCGACATTGAATATATGAATACCCGTTTGATAATTTCGCAAAAGAGATAGTAATTTATTTGCGTCCGGTCTCCGAGCGCCAATAATTTTTTTTTTTTTTAAGTCAATCGAAAACGAGTAGAGTGCCTCCATTTTTATTACCAAGAAGTCTTCGTTGAGCGAAAGCATGATCCAGACATGATATGAACTCAGCCAATGAAATGTCTCTCACAACTGAAGAGTAATAATCGAACTGAAAGTGGTCGTTGACTTGTATCGAACTGACAGATCGATTCGGAATAGCATCCCAATCCTTTCGTATTTCGATTAGATTATAATATGTTTAAATAAATAGATTATTAAAAAAAAAAACTGCTGGAAGATCGAAGTGAAACTTTGACAGATCGATAACGAGTCGTGGTTATAGATACTCTGAAGGAAATCCTATCAAAAGAAAAGAGTTATTAGTAGAGAAACAGAAACATACTGATGGGCGAGTAGTCTTGGATGTATATTAATCGACCTTGATATATATTGATTGATTCGATTTTTACAGTTTATCAACCCTTTGTGTTTTATGTATAGACGAAACATTTTTCGACTATAAAAGTAAGTCTTTTCTTGCGTCTGAATATTGCATGAATTAATTTTTGGTAAATAAAAATGATTTTTCCAGATACAAGTTCTATAATTTGACCCACAGCTTAGGAAGGAGATGGATTTATACCTTTCCCCGTGCTACCTGACAATAAGTGAATGTAACAAACCAGTCTAGAATTCGAACTCGGCCCTACGAGACGCTGTCCATTCCACACCGCACTCCCCATAGATCCAATGTGGTATCTTAGTATTATATTCTCATATATATATACAAATAACTCGGAGTATGGGTCACATATAACAGATTTAGTATTAGAAATAAGGAAACTGAAAATATTTTACGCAGTACTAGGTGGGGGGAGTTTCGTCAGTTGATATAAAACCAAAACATTAACCTAATAGGGACTATTGTCCTCATCTTTGTCGCCATATTTATTACAACGTTTCAGCCGTTGTACGCTCCGGCCTTCTTCAGGTGGTTGGAATGTCGAACTGAATCCTTTATTTCGCTCACTGGGGTAGACTGTTCTAGTTCCACGTGCCATGTTTTAATGGATGTCAGTTATCAGTTATCTCCTGTTAATTTCCCTCTCCAAGTTCTCCACTGCCTTAACCGGGTATTGAACTCACACACTTTGGGTCCTGTCACTAGATCTAACTAACGCCTTTATCCACTGTGCCATGTGTCATTGAGTGAGCGAAATAAAGGGTTCAGTTCGACATTCCAACCACCTGAAGAAGGCCGGAGCGTACAACGGCCGAAGCGTTGTAACAAATATAGCGACAAATATTTAGGAATTATATAATTTACCTTTATATCCTTATTTTTCCTTGATAAAATGTTCTTTGAAGCTTTAAAATAAAAAGTTATTTCACATTTAGACTTTTTATTAACATCGTTCTGATCTTTATGCTCGCTACTATATATATATATATATATATATATATATATATATATATAAAAATATGTAGATAGATTCTCTCGTAGTGTAAGACCGTTGAGTGTTTAGTAAATTCTGCTTTACTGAACACCCTGCGCAAGTTAATTGTTTAAAGTGGTCAATTGTCTGCACCCTATAATACAAACTATCTCCATCAGTACACAATATCCTGTACTGATGCATTGTGGGCCATATGTCCGCTGATGCTATTGCATCAGGCTCTTTTTGATAGGAATTTTCGATCTCGCTGCCTGTTGGCCGTAGTTTCCTATAAGAAGCTCATCCATCCTTCGCCAACCTTCTCCAGGCTGGTTTTGGTTCAGAGTTTTCCCGTGATTGGTTGCCAAACAAGGCTATATGTCCCAGTTTACTCTGTTATTTGTCCCTAGCTGTGGGGGATAAGAGATGGATTCATACCTTTCTCGCTGACGATTATTTATAAGGTTTTCGCAATTGCAGACCCAGATGCCAGAGATTTATTCAAATTATCCCCAAGCTCTGACCTCTTCTGATAAATTGCCGAAAATTCTGTTCTGTAAAAGCGGAGTTGTTCTGCCGATATATTCAGCGTTGCACTGACATTTAACAGAATAAATAACTGAACTAGGCTGGCCTCACAGTTGTGAACACCGGCCGAGATGAGAACCTCACTCGTAAATTAGACGAAAGATAACATTTAAATCAGGAAATATTTGACGAGATTTTCTTAGCTAAAATCGCGCCAGTATCACTAATCGGGGGCAGTCTTAAATAGGCAGGACATTTTTCAGAGCTAAAGCCTTTTCCTTCCGGAAATTGCGCCACCATTTAAAGGATATAGCCATGATCACAAAATATGTGTAATAAATTTTAATTATGATCAGATCAGTAGGGCCCAATGTGCTATTGTTTAGACCAAATTGATCTTATGCCTTCTGGAACAAAAGGAGTTCCACCGTGTATATAAACATGGAAATATAGTCTTACGTCACATCGATGTAAAATTTTTAGAATTAAGCCTTTGTACGAAAACATCCAGAAAGCGTAGGGAACAGTCGCCTCCCTGTTCAATAGTAAACTACAGAGCAGAATACAGACTGTTTAATATTCTATAAAGAAGTTTAATATCTATAATTTTTTTAAGCATTCAACCCCAAGCAAGGAGTTACAGAGAGTTGGAGCGAAAACAAAGACGAGTGATAGAGGAGAGGATGAAGAGAAGGATAGGGCATAGATCAGGACATCTGGAGACGTTGATTGACGTTACATTCGAATAGTTGGAGATTATAGCTATCAGGGAAACAGGAAAAGGGGAGGCAGTTCCATAGGCGAGAGGTGCGAGACATGAAGCTATTGGAGTAGACGAAGTTTAATATATTATAAATAAGTTTAATATTCTATAAATAAGTTTATATTGTATAAAGAAGTTTAATATTCTATAAATAAGTTTAATATCCGATAAATAAATTTAATATTCTATAAATAAGTTTATAAACTATAAAGACGCTTAATATTCTATAAAGAAGTTTAATATTCTATAAATAAGTGTAGATGTCTATAAATAAGTTTAATATTCTATAAATGAGTTTAATATTTTATAAATAAGTTTAATATTCTATAAATAAGTTTAATATTCTACAAAGAAGTTTAATATTCTCTAAAGAATTTTTATATTCTACAAAGAAGTTTAATATTCTTATAGAGAAGTTTAATATTGTATAAATAAGTTTAATATACTATAAATAATTTTTATTATTCTATAACGAAGTATAATATTCTAAAAATAAGTTTATATACTACAAAAAAGTTTAATATATTATAAATAAGTTTAATATTCGACAAATAAGTTTAATATTCTATACAGAATTTTAATAACCTATAAAGAAGTTTAATATTTTATAAATAAGTTTAATATTCTATAAATAAGTTTAATATTCTATAAGGAATTTTAATATTCTATAAAGAAGTTTAATATTTTATAAATAAGTTTAATATTCTATAAATAAGTTTAATATACTATAAATAATTTTCATATTCTATAAATAAGTTTATAATCTATAAATAAGTTCAATAATCTATAAAGAAGTTTAATATTCTATAAATAAGTTTAGTTATCTATAAATAAGTTTAATATTCTATAAGTAAGTTTAATAAGCTATAAATAAGTTAATATTCTATAAATAAGTTTAATATTTTATAAATAAGTATAATATTCTAAAATAAGTTTAATATTCTACAAATAAGTTTAATATTCTATAAACCCGTTTAATATTCTATGAAGAGGTTTAGTATACTATAAATAAGTTTAATATCCTATAAATAAGTTTAATATCTATGAAGATGTTTAACATTCTATAAATCAGTTTATATTCCATAAAGAAGTTTAATATTTTATAAATAAGTTTAATATTCTACAATAAGTTTAATATTCTTATAAAGAAGTTTAATATTCTATAAAGAATTTTAGTAATCTTTAAATAAGTTTAATATTCTATAAATAATTTTATTATGCTATCAAGAAGTTTAATATTCTAAAAATAAGTTTATATTCTATAAAGAAGTTTTAATATTCTATAAAGAAGTTTAATATTTTATAAATAAGTTTAATATTCTATAAATAAGTTTAATATACTATAAAGAATTTTTATATTCCATAAAGAAGTTTAATATTCGTATAAAGAAGTTTAATATTGTATAAATAAGTTTAATATTCTACAAATAAGTTTAATATTCCGATAAAAAAGTTTGATATTCTATAAAGAAGTTTAATATTCTATAAAGAAGTTTAGTATGCTATAAATACGTTTAATATACTATAAATAATGTTTATTATCCCATAACGAAGTTTAATATTCTAAAAATAAGTTTATATACTATAAAGAAGTTTAATATATTATAAAGAAGTTTAATATTCTACAAATAAGTTTAATATTCTATAAAGAATTTTACTATTCTATAAAGAAGTTTAATATTTTATAAATAAGTTTAATATTCTACAAATAAGTTTAATATTCCTATAAAGAAGTTTGATATTCTATAAAGAATTTTAATATTCTATAAAGAAGTTTAGTATTCCATAAATAAGTTTAATATACTATAAATTATTTTTATTATCCCATAACGAAGTTTAATATTCTAAAAATAAGTTTATATACTATAAAGAAGTTTAATATTTTATAAATAAGTTTCATATTCTATAAATAAGTTTATATTCTATAAAGAAGTTTAATAATCTCTAAAGAAGTTTAATAATGTATAAATAGGTTTAGTTGTCTATAAATAAGTTTAATATTCTATAAGTAAGTTTAATTATCTATAAATAAGTTTATACTCTATAAATAAGTTTAATATTTTATAAATAAGTTTAATATTCAATAAATAAGTTTAATATTCTACAAAGAAGTTTAATATGCTATAAAGACTTTTAATATTCTATGAATAAGTTTAGTATTCTATAAATAAGTTTAATATCCATTAAATAAGTTTTATATCCATGAAGAAGTTTATTATACTATAAATAAGTTTATATCTATAAAGAAGTTTAATATTTTATAAATACGTTTAATATTCTACAATAAGTTTAATATTCCTATAATGAATTTTATTATGCTATAAAGAAGTTTAATATTCTAAAAATAAGTTTATATTCTATAAAGAAGTTTTAATATTTTATAGAGAAGTTCAATATGTTATAAATATGTTTAATATTCTATAAATAAGTTTATATTGTATAATGAAGTTTAATATTCTATAAATGAATTTAATATCCGATAAATATATTTAATATTCTACAAATAAGTTTATAATCTATAAAGAAGTTTAATATTCTATAAAGAAGTTTAATATTCTATAAATAAGTGCAGTTGTCTATAAATAAGTTTAATGTTCTATAAGTAAGTTTAGTATTTTATAAATAAGTTTAATATACTATAAATAAGTTTAATATTCTACAAAGAAGTTTAATATTCTATAAAGAATTTTTATATTCTATAAAGAAGTTTAATATTCTTATAAAGAAGTTTAATATTGTATAAATAAGTTTAATATTCTACAAATAAGTTTAATATTCCGATAAAAATGTTTGATATTCTATAAAGAAGTTTAATATTCTTTAAAGAAGTTTAGTATACTATAAATAAGTTGAATATACTATAAATAATTTTTATTATTCTATAACGAAGTTTAATATTCTAAAAATAAGTTTATATACTATAAAGAAGTTTAATATTTTATAAATAAGTTTAATATTCTACAAATAAGTTTAATAATCTATAAAGAATTTTAATATTCTATAAAGAAGTTTAATATTCTTATAATGAAGTTTAATATTGTATAAATAAGTTTAATATTCTACAAATAAGTTTAATATTCCTATAAAGAAGTTTGATATTCTATAAAGATGTTTAATATTCTATAAAGAAGTTTAGTATTCAATAAATAAGTTTAATATACTATAAATTATTTTTATTATCCCATAACGAAGTTTAATATTCTAAAAATAAGTTTATATACTATAAAGAAGTTTAATATATTAGAAAGAAGTTTAATATTCTACAAATAAGTTTAATATTCTATAAAGAATTTTAATATACTATAAAGAAGTTTAATATTTTATAAATAAATTTAATATTCTACAAATAAGTTTAATATTCCTATAAAGAAGTTTGATATTCTATAAAGAATTTTAATATTCTATAAAGAAGTTTAGTATTCTATAAATAAGTTTAATATACTATAAATTATTTTTATTATCCCATAAAGAAGTTTAATATTCTAAAAATAAGTTTATATACTATAAAGAAGTTTAATATTTTATAAATAAGTTTAATATTCTATAAATAAGTTTAATATACTATAAATAATTTTAATATTCTATAAATATGTTTATAATCTATAAAGAAGTTTAATAATCTATAAAGAAGTTTAATATTCTATAAATAAGTTTAGTTGTCTATAAATAAGTTTAATATTCTATAAGTAAGTTTAATTAACTATAAGTTTATATTCTATAAATAAGTTTAATATTTTATAAATAAGTTTAATAATCTATAAATAAGTTCAATATTCTACAAAGAACTTTAATATTCTATAAAAACGTTTAATATTCTATGAAGAAGTTTAGTGTGCTATAAATAATTTTAACATCCTATAAATAAGTTTAATATCTATGAAGAAGTTTAATATTCTATAAATAAGTTTATATTCTATAAAGATATTTAATATTTTATAAATAAGTTTAATATTCTACAATAAGTTTAATATTCCTATAAAGAAGTTTAATATTCTATCAAGAATTTTAGTAATCTATAAATAAGTTTAATATTCTATAAATAATTTTATTATGCTATAAAGAAGTTTAATATTTTAAAAATAAGTTTATATTCTATAAAGAAGTTTTAATATTTTATAAATAAGTTTAATTTTCTATAAATATGTTTAAATCCTATAAAGAAATTTAATATTCTATAAAGAAGTTTAATATTTTATAAATAAGTTTAGTATTCTACAAATAAATTTAATATTCTACGAAGAAGTTTAATATTCTATAAAGAAGTTTAGTATTTTATAAAACAATTTAATATTCTACAAATAAGTTTAATATACTATAAAGAAGTTTAATATTCTGTAAAGAAGTTTAGTATTTTATAAAAAAGTTTAATATTCTACAAATAAGTTTTATATTCTATACAGAAGTTCAATATGCGCGAGAAGTGGTTTATTGTAATCACATCCATATTTGCCCATGAATGTCTTGCATGGCGTCTATATCGTTCAGAAATTATGATTTATATGAGACCCTTAAGTCTGCTTCCTGTGTATCACTTAAATTTCAACTATCCTAATCTGGTCCTTAATAAAAAGTGTCCGTTTAGTTTCTTTAAAACGTCCTCGTTGCCCTCATATTCCGTCAAGGGTACTGTCAGTATTCGTATGTAGAACTACATCTCCCCTCTTCATATATAAGAAAAATGTCCAGCATTCACTGTCCTCTAGGAGGACTGATACAATATGACTATTAAGCACTGTTATCTTTGTTTCCAATATTAATTTTCTTGTTTCTTAATATTTTGTTTAGATTCTGGAAGTCATCTTTCACTATTACGTTGCGTCTGGATTTCCTATCCCTTGCATCACTAAGCAATGTTTGTTCCCTTGCTCTCCTTCCCATGATGTGCCATCTGTTCACGAATGCTCATTAGGTATGGCTCTCTCGCTTTCAATATATCCTTTGAGTGTCAAATTCTCCAAGCCCACATTATTGTGTCCTACAAATCTTTCTTTCTGATGTGAAGCAAAAAGATTCTTTTTGATTTCCATAAAACTTCATCACCTTACCTTTTTGCTAATAACAACACATTTTGTTTTCTTGCAATTGTATATATATTAGTGGGTTCATTGACTTTTTTTACAGTTTATCAGGGGATGTGTTCAGGTTATTTAACGCCAGAAAATATTTTAGATTGCAAGAAATTTTGGGAAATAATAATAATTTACTGATATAATTATCATAATGTAATTATACTAATTAACCCATAGCTGGGGGAAGAGGATTCCTACCTTTTCCAAGGTTATTTCTACATAAGTGAATATAATGAACGCACCTGACAAATGTAAGCTAAAATTGAATTCAATACACTGTGATTGCACCTCTGTGTCATGTTGCTGGTTGATTTTGTTTAGCGACATATCAACACCTCTATGGGTTATTTAATGCTGAAATCTAAATATTTTGAACACAATTTTATGGCTTCAACTAAATTTATATTATAAATAGGTATTGTTGGTAATTCCCAAATGCACATTAGACATATTTCTCTCGCCTCCAATATGTCATTTGGGTGTCAAATTCTCCAAGCGCATTTTCCTCATTAAGTGTACCAGAAATCTTTCTGATCTTAAGTTAAGAGATGGTTCCATTTTCCATAAAACTTCCTAATTACTCACATTCCATCCATGGTATTCTCATTTTCTT